>JARHVA010007668.1:0-417500 GCA_037957365.1 Torreya grandis
CATGTGTAAGAGGGATAATGTAAATCATAATCATTATGAAACATAAAATTAAATAATTTATCTTTCTCATAAATACTCAGTATCTCATTTAAGCTTTTATAGGCCAAACAGTCAAGTTGCTAGTTGGAGCTCCAATGGAGTTGCAGGTAAGTTTGTCAACTATAAAAGTTTTCCTTTCTTATAGTGGGTTGAAAATAAAGAGGATATGATGTTTTCACCTATAATATACCATTATAATCATTTTTTAGTCTGAAAGTGCCAATAAATTTGGAAGAAACCATCTTCAAAGTTGAATGGCTATGTTAAGGATAATTTCCATAAAACACAAAAATAGAGGTCCCAAACACTTTTGTTGATGCCATGGAAATTTTTTTCAAGGATATTTGATGCATCAAAATTTTCCCATATTGTATCCATATAAATGGGAAGATACTTTCAAAATTAAAATGGTGTGTGAATAGAGGAGAGTATTGTTTGAGGGCCTCCAAGTTTCACTTTTGTTCACTATGATCATTTAGTGTATTCTTTAAGATTTGAGTGTTAAATGACCTTCACACCCCAAGATAGAAATTAAAGGTATAAAATTTGTCATGAAAAATTATGGTAGTTTTCCCAAGGTGAATCAAACTTTTCCCAAGAGTTTTCATGCATGCAAAGGACAAAAAATCTGTTTTTTAGTTTTCTAGGCCTAGAGAGCTAGGAGAGGACTAGAATGCCAGAAGAGAAGGGGGTGAAAATAGTAATTTAATTAGGATTTATGACCTGAAATTTTTATCATATTTTGGATCATGGATGATACAAAAAAACCTCTCTCACTTTCCCTAGTTCACCCCTAGAACTCAAGAACCATCGTCAAAGCAAAAACAGGGCAGCAAGCTAGCCCTTTTTTATTATTTTTTGTTTGAGAGCTTGGTGTTGTTTTTTTTTTTTTTTTTAAACTCTGCCAGGTATGGCCAATTAATAACTATCTAATTAATCAAAAAATAGATCTAGGTGAGGCCTACAACCCATTTTAACCCCCCAATCCAAAACAGGGTCCCAAAAAGAGCATGAGAGAAGCCTAAACTAGGGTTTTGTTGTTTCCAAGAGTTTTAACCCTCCAAAATTTTCAAAATTATATAATATGATGTATTTAAAGTTTATATTGGTGATTAAAGAGGTTTTTTGATTGATATGATGCCATTCAATACCAATTTGGTGGTTGAGGGTTTAAAATAAGGCTAATTAGGCCTAAATAAAGGGTGGTTTCCAAAGGGAGTGTGATATTGGAGTGGAATAAGGTTATAAAACTTGTAACACACCTGAAATGATATGGAGAGTAGCTATAAATGGTCTCATATTTTCAAGATAATTTTTAGAATGGTTAAACCAAGGAAAAATGTCCAAAATAAGGGTTACAAGCCTTAAAAACCCAAGATGAGCCTTGTATGTGAAATGCGATACTAAGATCAATGTATAGATTGTAATAGATGTAAAGGAATATCTTAAGGGTAAAATTAAGGTTTAAAAACCTAAGACACAATCACGCACCTCAAAGACTTGCACTTATAGACCTTTGTATAGAGGTTGTCTGTTTGAAGCCTAATTGCCTTGCTACAAGATCTAAGCATGTTAGAGGAAGGGTGAAAGATGGTTCCAAGAATTTTTAGAGATATATTTAGATATTTTAATATTAAATTTATTTTTAAGGCTTCCTTTTCCTATGAAATCATCACCATCAAACAAAGAACATAGTCATGAGGGGTCTTTTAAGAAGGTACAAGGTGGTATGGGAGGTTGAACACAAACCAATGAAGGTTGAAATCATGTAAGGGAAGGTATATATGACCTATTATAGTCAAATTAATCATGATAAGTCATCAAAAAAAGTCCAAAAGGAGGAAGACTCATTTGTGAAACTTGACCATACAGGCACATATCACTAGCTTTTGCCTGAATAAGCCTTCAGTGTAAAACATGTATGATCTAATCATAAAATTTTGTGGATAGGATAGTTATGACCTATTATATCTATTAAAAATAATTTATAAGTTTTTTTTTGAAAATTTTAACTATTATTTGTTTTGGGACAGTCAACCCTATGTCAAATCACAATCAAGATTGGAGCATGCCTTGGAGGAATTGGCCATTTTGGGGCATCTACAAGTTGAGTCAAAACATAAAATTTGGTATGTATAGTATCCATGAAATAAAAAATAATCCCATTCCATCATAAATTTAATTTAAATAGTGAAAGTTATTTTTGTTCTTACACAGTCCATAGGCACTCAAGAAGGTAACCATTGGAGACCAAATGAAGTTTTGTCAGTTCTAGATGCCAATAAGTAGTTTAGGCATTGTATAGGTATTAAAATGGTATAATATGATGTTTTAAACCTGTATTATCCTATGGGAATGATAAAATTCATGGGTTTCATGCAAATATTTTAAGAAAGACAAGTTTTGGCATGAAGGAAACATGCATGCAACTTAAGGTAATTTTTAGTAAAAAGTGTCTACAAGAAAAATTACACATCAAAATGACTGAAAAATTGGTAATATTGGTCATAATGACATTATATCCATACATAATATTTATAGGGTCATGTGATTAGTGAAAGTGCTCTTTGTTTTGTCACAGTCCCCCTATGTCTCATTTTGGTCACTATTCATGTCGAGACACTTTTTTGAGTTTTAAGGTGTGTTTGAGGTTTAAAATATTAGGTGAATGGTTTATAATAATTTTAATATGGTTTTAATCCTCTTAAACACATTTCAAGAGTGTTCACACTCTAAACTGCATGTAAACTTTGAAGGCAAGCTCAAAACCCCACAAGCAGTCTCAAAGGCAAAAAAACCAAAGTTGAGTTTTGATAATTTAGAGAGGTGTTATGAGGTGTTTAAAATTTCATGAAGATTTTTTAAAGAAATTAATATCATTGGTAAAGGTCAAATTGGTCATTTGGATAAATTCAAGCTTTTTAGGCTTAAGACACCTAGTTTTAGCCCTTCTTCAGATATTCATTTATTTCATACCATGAAGAGTTGGGGAAAGTGATTATATTATATTTTGAGTAAACATATGAAATTGAAATTAATTTTTTATTTATGTTGGTTAAGGTCCTAATTTTTATGAACAATCGTTAAAATATAAACATGTCCAAAATGCTTCCAAACCCTATAAACAATCATCTTTACATGTGTATCTTTTCATACCTTCCACATGGGAGATAAATATTTCTAGGGGTGTTGAAGGGGTATATTTACCATATATCCATGGAAATAATTTATGTAATGTGTGTCTTAATTGTATGAAAAATCATCTTGAAATTGAACTTGCTTAAGCTTGCAAAGGAGCTTTTTGACCAATTATGTGTTTTTGGACTGATAGGTCCATCAAGTGGCCTATAATTGATTATAAAACAATTTTAATGTGTATAGGACTCACTATAGCTCTTGAGAAAACTATATTATAGAAGAATCTAACACGTTTAGGTGCCTAAAAAGCCCAAAATGGCTCAAAATTGCATATTTTTGCATGTCTTCAAAGAAAGAAATGGTTTAAAACCATGAAAGGGGTCTAATAGGACATAAAACATCATTAAGTGGAATTTTAATATCTTAAAAAGAGTATCCATGGTGTCTTGTTGAGCAAAAGGGTCAAAAACCCAATTTTTAACATATTTGTGCAATGTTGTAGGTTTAATGATGATTTCCACCATTGTTGCAAGTATTGAAGGTTTTAAAAATATTCAATTTATTCATCATACACATACCATGGATGTATAAAAGTCTTCTATAGGTCCAAAAGTGATCTTCAGGGTGCTAAATGGCCTTGGGAGCAATTTTTAGGGTAGCTGGTTGAAGGTGGCTCAAACTTGTGACCTCCATCAATGGGGTCTATGGGAGTTGTAGGTATCATGGAGTTTATTTTAGGTTGGAGGATAAAATTCAAGTTTAAAATATAAAATAACCTAAAAAATCAAACATGAAAGATAACCTCCATGGTTAATTAAGCATAAAATGCCAAGTTAGCTAACCTTTTGCCTGACATCTTGTAGAAGAGCAAATGGAGGGGAGAATAGAAGTCTATAGGAGAGATATTTGGAGGTTAGAGAGTGAAAGTGGATCATTAAATAAATTTTCAAAGTCTTTGAAGACTTTCCTTCTTAGTAGATCATGAGATCATAATCCTCAACAAGTTTCTATCTTCTAATGTGTTTCTCAACCAATAAGAGGGTTTGAAGACTATTAGAGCTAATGGAGGTTAATTTTTTGAAGAAGGATTAGTTATAATTAACTCAAATGTGGGTGAGAATACATGGAGGGTGGTTGGATCTCATTTATTGAATTCAATTTGCTTGTCTCTTCTCTCTCTCTCTTCCCCTTTTCTCATATATCTCCCATTTCTCTCCAATTTTTGTAAGATATTCTCATTTGACAAGGAGAAACCCTGTCAAAATTTATAAGAAATATATTTTGAAGAAATAAAGATCAATTTTTACCTATCTCTTGCCTCTAAATTATGCTTAACAAGCTTGTGCATGATGGCCTTGTGAAGAAGTGTTCTTCCATATCTATTGTCCTTCTTTCTTGCCTATTTTTAGGTGTTTTCAAGTTAGTTATAGGTTTGAACTTGAGCTCTTTGTACCATTAATGGAAACTTGGTTTGAATTTTGAAATTATTCTTTTCTTCATGTATTGTTTGGTGTGCCTAGTTTATGAAACACTTATACAAATTAACTAGTTTATGAGGTTGTGTGAGAAAGAATTATCTTATGCTAAATTAGTGCTTATTTCATGCTTATGTGAGTATCAATCAATTTGGTGTATCACCAATTTAGCTCTCTTATTTACCATGTATCCCCTCTCTACCTCTTTTCTAATCAGAAACATTAGTTTAGGTGATCTACCAAGAGGAAGCCAACCTTCTCCAGAGGTTCAACCTCACTACAGGATACCCCTAGCCTAAGGTTCCTCCAATATTGTATTTAGGAGTGAGATAACTTGAAAAACTCTCCCAAAAGGGTGAGATTCTATGATACAATAGTCTTTGGCATGCCTGGTGGGACTACATTATTCACCGAGTGAAGAGTTTTGGTATTCTCTTCATCTAATCAGCTTTTGGAGGCATGTGTACAAACACCAATGGTGACTCCAAATATATATCAGCTAGTATAAGTAGCCCAAGTGCCTAACCATCATTATTTGGTATGTATAATCAGCCATATTTTGATCAACATGCTTATTTTATACCTTAGCATCACACTTGTTAAGCTAATAATGTTTATGTGTTCCCCTGAAGTGGCCCTCAAACAACCTATCAATCTTATCATGGCCTTTGCCCCCCTCCCACTCATGTGTATGACCAAGATCAACCTCCTTTGCATTCAAATCAGTCCTCTAATTCCCATTATCAAGACTATGTTTATCCTATTACATCCTTGTCAGGATTAAATCAAACATTATTAGACTATATTGAGTTGATAAGGGAGATTGGTAGGGGTTTAGAACTTTCTTTAGTCATCCCTATTCATGTTCTACAAGAGACAATGAGTTATCTTTAGTTGGTTAAGAATACGTGGTTAGTTTATGAGGATGAACAATGGATAGTTTGTGAGAGGGAGAACAAGGTGTGGTTGAGAAGCATGGTCCAAAATTTAGAAAGTGTGTTAATATCTTATGAATATCAATAGACTCAATGCAATTAGTCCTGTGTCCCCTCCCCTCCAAGAGCCTCAATCTCAGTCTCCAAGGGCTTCCAATCAGCCCCCTAGTCAACCTTGTCAAAGTCCATCCTTATCAAGAATCAGAGAAGAAATAATATACCAAGGGAGAATAATCATAAAAATCAATAAGGAGCTTGGACTTGGACAAGAATTATCCAATCATGCCATGGAGGGGATAAGGAGCTTCTTGCATAAGTTTTTGAGTGTGTGGACATCCATTGAATAAGGTGACTATCAAACATTGATAAGTAAGAGATGAAGGAATGGATAATATCAATAGAGGATATGTTGGCTCATTGGGAGGATGAGTATGTCAAACCCAAACCTATCAATTTGTCCTCTCCTACCCTTATGCTAATTCCTACTCAATATTTTGAAACCATCCCACCATAGATCTACTCCTACAACTTTGACCCTAATTATGTCATGCCCTCTCTTGTGAAACCACCCTCTTTGATACCAATTCAAAAATAATAAAATGTGGTTATTCCATACATATTTACATGATGGAAATTAGTTTAAAAAGGCATAGAGAAGAAGGAAGAGGTGGTAGTTGTAGTGGTCCAAGAACTAGTTCAAGAGGAGTTAGTGGTTGAAGAAAATAAAAAAGAGGTGTTAGCTTGGCTTAATGATCTTTCCCTACAAGAGTTCCAAGACTCTTTCTCCCTCCCTCAAGAGCCACCAAAGAAGCCACTCAAAGTACTTAGTTGGAAAGACGCACTCTCAAGCTACAAGCAAGGTGAATTTTTTCACCCTCCCACCATCTCCCTCTTGGAGAAAGAGCTTATTTTACAAAATATTGAGGAAGAGTTTGTAGTCTCAATTGAGTCTTGAGAAGATGAGGTAAGTGTGTATGAGGAAGAGATATTGATAGGTATCCCACTTCATTTAGAGGAAGAAAAATTAGGTTTGGACTAGCTTTCTTGGCATGGCTTTGACACTAATAAGCTAGAGCTTAAAGAGGACAATCCTAAAGCTGAATATAGGTGAAATCTTGAATGGACTACTGAATGTCTATTTTACATACATGAAAAAGAGGATAATAATGAAGTATGAAAATAGTTATACCATGAATTCATGGACTAGGTAGAGGTTCTAAAATAGCTTATATCTCTTCTAGAGCATGAAAATGAACTTGCAAATTAGGTTATAGAAGATGATCAATCTCCAGATGAATTATCCATTGAAGGCGATACTAATGTTTTCAAGAACAAAGGAGAGTGGTCAGATATAGAACCATAATAATATGACATTTTGAATCTTAGATGGGATGGTGAACTTCCATGTGGATTTTTCTAACGTGAGCATAGCAAGAATGGTGTTAAGGTTGGCATTATCCCAAGTGACCAAGAGGAAACTACTTTTTGGGATGATATAAAGTCATTTTATGAAAACTTAGACACCCAACATTCACTCCTAAGACAAAAAATTGATCAAATGACTACCAATACAAAGTGTGAGCCTAATGATCTCTTTAAAGCCAAGGTTGTAGTCATAAATATGTTGGAATGATCTCTTATCTTTAAAGAGACACCAAGTGGAGAGATAACAGTCACTCTCCCAAATCAGATTAAGACCTTTTACCAAGACATTACTCACATTGAATAACATCATGGGATCAATTTTGAGTCATTTTAGGAGTACTTCTACATTGGGGACATGTTTGTTCCAGATGACCCTCATGAGAGACATGATTCAGCAGGTATAGTGTTTCACAAGAAGAGTGCCTTTAATCATGTTCCTAATCATGAAGGGAGTTATCCAAGAACCTTTCCTTTCGATATAGGAGGATAAATATTTAGGTTAGTTGTATCTAAAAACTTATATGTTTCCCTTCCCTAAGTGGCTTGTGCACATCTTTTCAATTGTGTGTTTCCCTTCCCTAATTGCCTTGGGCATAGTGTTTATTTTATTCTTGTTGTCCTTATTGCTTCAAAATGAGTTTTCAAGAAAGGGACAAGCTTGTATCATTTTCATATTAGTTGGGAAAGAAATACTTGTGACCCCATATGCCTAATGGATTAGACAAGGAAACTAATATGTTGCATAGTAGGTATGCAATCCCAGAAGGTCACCAAAAATGTTGGCCAAAATTTACCTACATACAAAAAAATTTCCTAAATAGATCAAGCAACTCTCTTAGACCTCTCAGTAACCTTCTACCCCCATGACTAGTCCCTTTATGGCCCTAAATTGATGATGTAGTGTAGTATTTTGGGAGGTCCCAGTGTGGTGAGAAGTTGAGCAGATTTTTGGTTGAGTGAGTGATCTAATGGTGGAAGAAGGAGATGAACCTCATGGCCCTAACACATGTCACTTTCAAGCTTTTGAAACACTTTAATCAAGTTTTAAGATGATTTTGGTGATTTGGAGGAAAAGGCCTAGAAACAGGTCTAGAACTCCAAGTGAAGGATCCAATAAGTTTTCATTGTATTCGAGCATCTGGGGGAATGAAGGAGGTTTTTAAAAAGTCTCAAATATTCTAACAAGCTTAAAATGAGGCCTAAATAAGCTATTATGCCCAAAAGAACCCCAAAAGTGCATTAAGTGAACTATCCTCAAAATAGAAATTTCAAGTAAGAAAGTGACTTTTTGAGGAAGCCAAATTGGTTTTGACTTCCTCCCACATCCATATGGTAAATTTCACCCTTTTATACATGTTCAAGTTCATTTGAAATAATTTGGAATGGAGGGAAGGAGTTTGAAATCAAAAGGATGTAGTTTGGAGCCTTTTAGAGCTTTGGTAGAATAGGTTTTTGAAGGATTTTATGTATGCAAGGGATAAAATATCATATTTAAGAATCCATGGTGTCCATAATATCCCCTCATATTCCCATAAAATCATATTCTAACATAGGAACTACCAAAGGTAAGGAAAAACTATTATTTGCAAACTAGGCATGAAGCAAGTTTTCTACCATTAATAGAGTTATAGGTTTTTCAAAAGGATTTCAAAAGGAATAAAAGGTCATTTATATCCTAAAAATCTTTCCCAAGTGTTACATTTCATACATAGACTTATGGTTCTTCATGCTAGGGAAAAAACCATTTTGAGTAGTTTGGGATAGCTCTAGGAGAGCCTTAAAATTTCACTCGATATGGTCAGGAGAAAGAGAGAGAGATTTGGGCCAGAATATTTTGGGAAGGAATATGGACCCTAATGTCCTTCCACTTTGTGGCATTTTTGGTGTAGTTCATCTCCCCATATTTATTAACAATTGCTAAAAGTTTAGGGGTGTCTAGATGTCCTACTCATCCAAACAAGGCCCAGGTTTTACCTTGTTTCTTCACTTCAGAATTCAATGATAAATAATGGTTTTATAAGAGTCATTTCAAGGTCAAATAAGTCCTATTACAATTAGTTTCGCAAGCTAGTTCATTCTTGGAAGGTAATTATGGCATAAAACAAGTTTTCTTCGCTATCCTTATGAAATGGTCATTTAATCAATTTTAGAGTGGAACATGTGTAAGAGGGATAATTTACCTCATCCTATTTATTAAAAATAAACTTACACAATTAAATTCTTAGTATCTCATTTAAGCCTTTATAGGCCAAATAGTCAAGTTACTAGTTAGAGCTCCAATGGAGTTGCAGGCATATTTGTCAACTACAAAAGTTTTTCTTTCCTGTAGTGGGTTAAAAATAAAGAGGATATTATGTTTTCACATATAATATACTATGGGAGTCATGTTTGAGTCGAAAATTATCAACCAAGTTGGAAGAAACCATCTTCAAATTTGAATGACTATGTTAAAGACAATTTCCCTAAAACATAAAACAAAGGTCCCAAGTACTTTTGTTGATGCCATGTAACAATGTTTAAAGGATATTTGATGCATAAAATATTCCCATATTGTATCCCTATCATATGAGAAGGGTCTTATAAAAGGAAAAGGGTGTGTGAATAGAGGAGAGTATTGTTTGAGGGCCTCCACGTTTCACTTTTGTTCACTGTGATCATTCAGTGTATTCTACAGGATTTGAGTGTTAAATGACCTTCACACCCAAATATATCAATAAAAAGGTATAAAATTTGGCATGGAACATAATGGTATTTTCCTCAAGGTTGATAAAACTTATCCCAATATTTTTCATACATGCAAAGGACAAAAAATCCATTTTTCAGTTTTCTAGGCGTAGAGAGCTAAGAAGCCTAGAATGCCAGAAGAGAAGGGGATGACAGCAGTATTTTCCTTGGAATTTAGGACCTAAAATTTGGATGATAGTTTTGTAAATGGATTTTCCACAAAAACCTCTCTCATTTTCCCTAGTTCACCCCTAGAACTCAAGAATCATTGTCAAAACAAACATAGGGCAGCAAGCTAACACTTTTTTATTATTTTTTATTTGAGATCTTGGTGATGTTTTTATGATTTTTTAAAACTCTCCCAGGTATTCCCAATTAATAACAATAAAATTAATCAAAAAATATATATAGGTGAGTCCTAAACTCATTTTAACCCCCCAATCCAAAACAGGGTCTCAAAAAAAGCATGAGAGAAGCCTAAACTAGGGTTTTGTTGTTTCCAAAAGTTTTAACCATCCAAATTTCACAAATTTTTGTAATATAATGTATTTAAATTTTATATAAGTTATTATATATGTTTTGGATTTATTGGAGGCCGTTTAGTACTGATTTGGTGACTAAGGGTTCGGAATAGGGCTAATTAAGCCTAAATGAAGGGCAATTTCCAAAGGGAGTGTGATCTTGGAGTGGAATAAGGTCATAAAACTTCTCACACACATGTAATGAGATTAAGAGTAGATATAAATCATTTCATATTTTCAATATAATTTGTAGAATGGTCAAACCAAGGAGAAATGTCCAAAATAAGGGCTACAAGCCTTAGAAACCCAAGATGAGCCTTATATATGAAATGGGATGTTGAGATCAATGTATAGATTGTAATAGATGTAAAGGCATATCTTAAGGGTAAATTTAAATTTTAAACACATAAGAAACAATCATACACCTCAAAGACTTGCACCTACAAACCTTTGTATGGAGGTTATCTGTTTGAGGCCTAATTGCCTTGCTACAATATCTAAGCATGTTAGAGGAAGAGTGAAAGATGATTCCACTAATTTTGAGAGAAATATTGAGATATTTAAATATGCAATTGATCTTGAAGGCTTTCTTTTCCCATGGAATCATCACCATCAAGCAAAGAACATAATCATGAGGGGTCTTTTGAGAAGGTACTAGGTGGCATGGGAGGTTGAACACAAACCATAAAAGGGTGGAATCATGAAAGGGAAGGTATATATGACCTACTAGAGTAAAATTAATAATGATAAGGCATAAAACCAAGTCAAAAAGGAGGAAGACTCATTTGTGAAACTTGATGATGCAGGCATGTGTCACTAGCTTTTACTAGAATGGGCCTATAGGGCAAAATATGTAGATCTAATCATGAAATTTGGTGGAGAGGCTCATTATGACCTGTTATAACTTTTAAAAATAATTTATAATTTTTTTGACGATGTTAACTATTTTCTATTTTGGTACAATCAACCCTATGTCAAATCACAGTCAACATTGGAGCATGCCTTGGAAGAATTGGCCATTTTGGTGCATCTATAGGTTGAGTCAAATCACAAAATTTGGAAAATATGGTATCCATGACCTGAAAAAGTATCCCATGACATCATAAATTTAATATAAATATTGAAAGTTCCCATTGTTCTTACACAATCCATAGGCACTCAAGAAGGTAGCCATTGGAGACCAAATGGAATTTTGTCAGTTCTAGATGCTAAGAATAAGTTTATGATTTGGATAAGTAATAAAATGGTATAATATGATGTTTAAAAAATATATTATCCTATGGGAGTGATAAAATTAATGGGTTTCATGCAAAGGTTTGAAGAAAGACAAGTTTTTGGCATGAAGGAAACATAAAAGTATCTCAAGTTAAAAAAGGGTCTATAAGACAAATTACACATAAAAATGACTTGAAACTTGGTAATATTTGTCTTAATGACCTATTATATCAATCCATAATATTTATAGGGTCATGTGATTAGTGCAAGTTCTCTCTATTTTATTACAGTCCCCATTATGTCTCATAATGGTCACTATTCATGTAGGCACACTTTTTAGAGTTTTAAGGTGTGTTTGAGGTTAAAAATATTAGGGGAGTATTTTATAAGAATTTTAATATGTATTGAATCCTCTTAAACACCTTTCAAGAGTGTTCATCGTCTGAACTTCATGCAAACTCTGAAGGCAGGCTCAAAACCCCCTCATAGGTAAAAAAGGTAAAGTTGAGTTTGATAATTTAGAGAGGTGTTATGAGATTTTTAAGATGTCATGAAGATTTTTTAAATAAAATAAGATCATTGTTAAATATAAATTGGTCATTTGGATAAATTGAAGCTTTTTAGGCTCAAGACACCTAGTTTTAGTCCTTCAGATATTCATTTCTTTCATAATATGAAGAGTTGGGACAAGTGATTATTGTATGTTTTGAGTAACCATATTTAATTGAAATTAATTTTGGATTGAGGTTGGTTAAGGTATTTATTTTTTATGAACAATTTTTAAGAATGTAAGCATGTCCATAATGCTTCCAAACCCTGCAAGCAATCATCTTTACATGTGCATCTTTTCACACCTTCTGCAAGGGAGCCTAATATTTTAATGGGTGTTGAAGGGGTATATGTAACATATATCCCTGGAAATAATTGGTGTAATGGATGTCTTAATTGTATAAACAATCATTTTGAAAGCGAACTTGCTTAAGCTTGCAAAGGAGCTTTTTGACCAGTTTTATGTTTTTAGACTCAAAGGTCCATCAAGTGGCCTATAATTGCTTGAAAACCACTTGAAATGTGTATAAGACTCCCTTAAGCTCTTGAAAAACCTATCTCTCTAAAAAATTTGGCACGTTTGGGTGCTTAAGAAGCCAAAAATGGCTCAAAATTGCATATTTTTGTAGGTCTTTAAAGAAATAAATGGTTTAAAACCATGGAAGGGGTCTAATAGGAAATAAAACATCATTATATGGAATTTAGATCTCTTTAAAAGAGTTTCCATGGTGTCTTGTTAAGCAAAAGGGTCAAAAACCAAGTTTTTGATATATTTATGCATTGTTACAGGTTTAATGGTGATTTCCACCATTGTTGCAGGTATTGAAGGTTTTCCAAATATTCAATTTCTTCATAATACACATAACATGGATGTTTTGAAGTCTTCTATAGGTCCAAAAGTGGTCTTTAGGGTGCTAAATGACCTTGGGAATAGTTTTCAAGGTAGCTGGTTGAGGGTGGCTCAAGTTTGTGACCTCCATCAATGGGGTCTATGGGATTTTCAGGTATCATGAAGTTTATTTCATGTTGGAAGAGCAAATTCAAGTTAAAAATAGAAAATAACCTCAAAAATCAAACACAAAATATAACCTCCATGGTTAGTTAAACACAAAATGCCAAGTTAGCTAACCTTTTACCTAACATCTTCTATAAGAGCAAGTGGAGGGGAGCATAAAAGTCTATGGGAGAGAGATTTGGAGGTTAGAGAGTGTAAGTGGAGCATTTAATACATTTTCAAAGTATTTGAATACTTTTCTTTCTTAGTGGATCATGACATCATCATCCTCAACAAGTTTCTATCTTCTAGTGTGTTTCTCAACTAATGAGAGGGTTTGAAGATTATTGGAGCTAATGGATGTTAATTTTTTGAAGACGAATTAGTTCTAATTAAACCAAATGTGGGTTAGAATACATGGAGGATGGTTAGATCTCATTTATTGAATTATGTTCACTTGTCTCTTCTTTCTCTCTTCCCCATTTCTCCTATATCTCCCATTTCTCTCCCATTTTTGTAAGATATTCTCATTTGACAAGGAGAAACCCTATCAAAATTTATAAGAAAGACCTTTTGAATAAATAAAGATCAATTTTTACCTATCTCTTGCCTCTAAATTGCGCTTAACAAGCTTGTGCATGATGGCGTTGTGAAGAAATGTTCTTCCATGTCCATTGTCCTTCTTTCTTGCCTATTTTTAGGTGTTTTCAAGTTAGTTACAAGTCTCAACTTGAGTTATTTCTACCAATAATAGATGCATGGTGTGAATATTGAAATTCCTCTTTGCTTCATGTATTATTTGGTGAGCCTAATTTATGAAACACTTATGAAAATTAACTAGTTTGTGAGATTGTGTGAGAAAGAATTATCTTATTTTGAATTAGTGTTATTTCATGCTTATGTGAGTGTCAATTAATTTGGTGTATTAACCATGTAGATCTCTTAGTTACCCTGTACCCCCTCTCTACCTCTTTTCCAACTAGAAACATTAGTTTAAGTGATCTACCAAGAGGAAGCCAGCCTTCGCCAAAGGTTCAACCTCACTAAAAGAAACCCACAGCCTGAGGTTACTCTAATATTGTAGTTGGGAGTGAGAGAGCTTGAAAAATTATCCCACAAGGGTGAAATTATATGCTATAATGGGCTTATAGGGTGTCAGATTTGTCAGAATTATTATAAGCTAAAAACCAACTAGAGATCACAGTGTGATAAACATGAACCCAAGAATCAGTCATAGATTCTTGGTGTTATGTGTTAGATCTTGTTAGATTCCTAGGTGTTAGTAGTGTCATCCCTTAGATCTAGTTTGATCTTGATGCATGGTCACCTATCAAAAATGTTAGATCTAAATATGGATTCCCATGGTTAACCTCAAGTAATCACGTGGACATGTGCATCCTCAAGATCTAATCATAGCATGGAAGGTTAGGGGTGGTAAAATATCAATCAAAGGTTAATACCCCTATGGTCGTAAGGCCCCAATAGGATGTTGAGTGGTAACTTCTCAAAACCTCAGGGACTAGAATAGATTAAACTTGGTGCATTAGATAAATGGCTATGAGATGCTAAGTCCATGAGTTTTTGAAGAGATGAAATGTGGTGATGATTGAGGTCAAAGACATAAATAGTCTATAAGTTCCAAGAGAGTAATTCATGGTATCTATGAAGACAATGAGCTAAAGCCCACATATGATGATGAGCTTCCAAGTGGTAAAACAAGAGCCTATGATAACAGATCCAATAATGCAAAAAATTAAAGGAAAAAGGACACCAAAATAGAGACACATGGTAGTGATGATGTCATCAAAGATCATGCTTAAATATTGATGACCCATCTAGCTATAAAAACTATTAAAGGCTGAATTTAAATTGTGCACTCATTTTGATTTGTATAATCAAGTCACAGATCGATTCCTCATAAAGTAATGATCAAGTGGGTGGTGTAATTTAATGTAAGACTAGGCAGTGTCACCCACCAAAATATGGTGTGCACATTAGGATCAAACATAGAACATAAAAAACAAATCAACCTTAAATAAGCATGGCTCTAACTATGAAATATGTGTGCATCTGGTGATCCCAAAACAAGCCTAACTACTCCTAGAATTCAATTGAGGCATAATTTAGTTACACCAATTCTAGGCATACCTTCAAGCTTATAGATATTTTTAGAAACTTGTTCAACCACCCTTTTCCAATCACCCTGAATCATTTAAGTGGACCAAATAGTGGGTAAGATTAATCAATGACCCATGTGATTTTCATTGCTTATAAAAGCCTAGGTCTTACATTGTAAAATGGTCAACATTTCTAGGCACAATAATGCTACCAAAAATTTCCCTCCATGATCCCTTTACCACTTGAGCCTTGAAACTAATAAGAATTGAGTTCGCCTTTATTCATGATTCTTAAATTCTATGTGTATTTTTTTTGTTGATCTTTTCCTATGGGAAATTATTTCCCCTTTCATTATTGTCCATTCCCTTGCACCTTTATGTAGAACTTGGGTCTCTCTTGTAGGTTATATGTTGTACACATTCAGGTCTATATAGGCACTATCTGTGTACCATTTGTTGTCCTTATTAGTGATATATTGTGTCTTATGCCTTCATAAGAATCACTTATGTGAGTGAAATGTCTATGTTAGAGATTGTGTAACAATTTCTTATTTTTTGTAGTTATAGTGTGTTATTCAAGGCCTATAGAGGTGATCTATCTAGTATTGGTGTATCACCATTATTTATTTTTTAGTAGACCTCCCTCTATTTTCCCCACAATAGATTTTAGACTTAAGATTAGCTATAGATTTCCATTTACCTCTTTTAGGCCTGTATGTTGATCTTAAAATAGATGCATTCAGATTAGAAATAATCCATCCTTCTCTAGAGAATCATCCCAAGAGGGAAAATGTCCCACACCTTGGGGGATGATCCCATTATTCCACTAAACCAATTATTCCAATTCAATAGGTACATGGTACAAGTAAAAATTCTTTCTAGCATGTCCGTTGGGATAAAATTCAAAATTTGGTTGAGATATTGGTGCTAATCTCAGTGATTTGAGTCTTTAAGAAACTTTCTATAACACCTATTGAATCTAAATATTAAATCTATTGGTTTAAGTAGTCTAAGTGCTTAAATACTATCAAATATCAAGATTCAGGTTATATTATTAATCTTTTCCTTATTTTTAAATGATCTAATCACTTATAAATTCCACTTTGATTCTAACTCTAGGTTGTAGCAGACCAAGTGCATGTGTTGTAATTGTCAGAATCTTGCTCCACCAATTAGAGCACATATGATTACCTCTTGTATTAGAAACTAAACACGGAATATAACCAAAAGTAACAAGTAACTAGAAATATGAAACAACACAGGAATATGAGAGACAATACACAATTGTATTAATAATCACCCAAAAGAAAATACAATAAAGAAGATGCCACTTCTTCTTCCACCTCAAAGGCTCGTCACACCTCAAGACCTTCTTCCCTCTCTCTCTCGGTCACAACAATCAACTCTAATACAGAATTGATGTTCACCTCCACTAGTCAGTAACACGCTGCCAGTACACCAAGTACACAATCGTACTCCAAGTAGATCTCCTGCTCTCTGCTGCTACCTGTAAATCACTAGACCTTACTCACCATTATAGATCTCCAAAAGAAGCCATGCACACCTGTTGACCAAGATCATACAAACACGAAGAACCCTTTTGATTCTCCAAACCAGTACCCACACTTGGTACTGTGGCACTAGGAGGAACACACCATTGCTCTCCTCTCTCAGAAGGAGCTTATTTTTCTCTCCTACTCTCTAGCACTAGTTTACAATACAGCCCATGAGTCTATATATAGAGCTCACACTTATAATAATTAGACTATCTTAATTACAATAATTAGATGTGCAACTCAAGACTACAACTAGCCTTTAACATGCAAACTAACAGTCCAAAAATAGACTCTCCAGAATCAACATGTAAACTGCATGTTCACGCACAGGCTACCGACGTTGGCACCTCCCTGACCGATGTTGGCCGACTGGTAACCGATGTTAGTTGCTTCTTCACTACTATCTAACCAATGTCAGTTGATCAGACCGATGTTAGTTGCCTTGTAACTCATTCTACAACTCTCTACAACCCCTGCAACCTCTGTAACTCCTCTTGTTTGCATATTGGTGAAGCTTTTAGCTCCACAACCTAAAAATCTCCCACTTGGAGATAAATAGCTGCACCTATAACTGTACCTGTACACTATCTAAATTATTCCCTGGCTTGTATCCCTCTTCAAGATCAACCCTGAAGACCAACCACCACACATCCTATGATGCCTTTCCTATCATCCAAGTAACCTGCCACATCCAAACCTACAACTCCATGTAGTGAAGACCTTGACCCTACATAACAAGAATCCCTATTGCTGGTCCCTCTCAGATACCTGAGAATCCACTGAACTACCCTCTAGTACTCCTTCCCTGAATTGGCTCTGTACTTTCTGACAACCCCCACTACTTGGGAAAACTCAGGTCTACACTAGACCTCATGTGATTTCAAACCCTATTCCAAGCTAAGCTTGAACTGTCCAGCCCTTAGTGTGCTTACCGATTCTGCATCCTGCATCTTAAACCCCACCAACACCGTCTTCACATCAGCTCCCACTGGAGACCAACCTGTGATCTTTCATGTCTCTTATGCCAAAGAATTTCACTGCTCCCAAATTCTCCATGACATACCTCTGAACTAACCTTACCTTTAGCTCAGCAAAACCCTGTATGTACAAACTTGCTAGCAAATCACCCACATACAGTAACAAGATAATGTTGTGACCATCATCCGCCTGGTAAGTCAAACACAATGGTTACACTGACATTGACTGAAGCCCTGCTTTGTCATCCGCCTATCAAACCCTGTACCACTGTCCTACAGCTTCCTCAAGACCATATACCTTGGCCTTCTATCTCACGTATCCATCCACTCTCTTCTTTAACTTGGGAATCTGTCCCTCATCTAGTGCTTTCTTCCAGCTGACAACTCCAGCAACAAACTCTTGTTTGGTTCTTCTCTAAGGACTCACACTCCTCATCCATGCCAAGCTCCCACTATATCTGGATTCTACCTACATTTCCTCTTCACGTCTTCCTAGTTCTTGACCATCAATAAGCAATATAAAGAAGGTGAACAATTAATATGAGGTTCACTTACCCTTTCTAACCTCCATATGGGTGTTTGAGACTTATTGATAGCTTGCTATCCACCCACCATCCGTTCTAGTGACCGATCTCAGCCATCTCCCAGTCTGCATCCAACCGATGTCGGTTCCCTACACTGAGCCTGACTGCCAACATCATCTCCTTGGCCGATGCTGGTATCCCTTCTGCTGACATCAGTTATTGTATGACCGATGTCGGTCTTCCTGTTGCTGACATTAGTTACTGTCTGATCGACACTGGTACCTGTGTTCGCCTGTGAGTGATAACTTTTTACTCGCGAGCTCTCCATGGATCAAAACCCTATTCAAATCAACACAACCCTGCTCAGAATAATTTAGTCCACTCCATTGATCTCTGTTCGTCATCTCCTCCATGAACACTAAGGCCTTCCAGTTCTTAAGTTTATCAAAGATGTTTGTCTTCTGCTTAAGAACATGCATTCCCCTCCTACATATGTGACCAAGCCTACAAAGCCACATCTCTGCAACAGAAGGTGAATCAGTAATATAAGTAGATAGATAAAGGATACCTACTTTCGTACCACCATCTAATTCAAGTGCATCCACTGTGAGAGTTACTATGCATCTCCCATCACCCAACTTTCCTGAAGAAATTAAACTCATCTCCAAGACTAGTACCTGCATGACCTCCTTCAACACTTGTGTGTTATCCGTCAATAATTTCAGCTTCACTTCCCCTTTGCCAATAATCTGACAAGGCTCTCCAACCCCTAAATAAATCTCTCCAAGGTCTCCAAAGACGTACCCATGAAAAGATGCTCTATTTTGGGCTGCATGGAAAGAGTCAAAAGAATCTGTAAACAAAGATTCTACTTTATCCAGAGTAACCTGTGTAACATCACTTGCAACATCTGCTTCTACACGCTGATCTTCTATCGACCAACAATCTACCTTTACCTGCTCTTTCTTTCCATCAATCAGACCATTCATGCTATTTAATTTCTCCATTCATAGCTTACTTTCTTCAGCCATTGCTATACTCCCACTCAATTTGAAACACCTGAGAGTGACCTATAATAAAAAACACTACCAGATCTAAACCACCTGTTAGTCAACCCAACCAAAAGATCTGATACCACTTGATGGTATTAGCTCTTGAACCTACAACTAAGCTCTAATACCACTTGTCAGGATCTTACTCCACCAATTAGAGCACATATGATTACCTCTTGTATTAGCAATTAAACAAGGAATTTAACTAGAAGTAACAAGTAACTAGAAATATGAAACAACACAGGAATATGAGAGACAATACACAATTGTATTAATAATCACCCAAAAGAAAATACAATAAAGAAGATGTCACTTCTTCTTCCACCTCAAAGGCTCACCACACCTCAAGACCTTCTTCCCTCTCTCTCTCGGTCACAACAATCAACTCCAATATAGAATTGGTGTTCACCTCCACTAGTCAGTAACACGCTGCCAGTACACCAAGTACACAACCGTACTCCAAGTAGATCTCTTGCTCTCTGCTACTACCTGCAAGTCACTAGACCTTACTCACCATTATAGATCTCCAAAAGAAGCCATGCACACTTGCTGACCAAGATCATACAAACACAAAGAACCCTTCTGATTCTCCAAACTAGTACCCACACTTGGTACTGTGGCACTAGGAGGAACACACCATTGCTCTCCTCTCTCAGAAGGAGCTTATTTTGCTCTCCTACTCTCTAGCACTAGTTTACAATATAGCCCATGAGTCTATATATAGGTCTCATGCTTACAATAATTAGACTATCTTAATTACAATAATTAGATGTGCAACTCAAGACTACAACTAGCCTTTAACATGCAAACTAACAGTCCAAAAATAGACTCTCTAGAATCAACATGAAAATTGCACGTTCACGCATAGGCTACCGATGTTGGCACCTCCCTGATTGATGTCAGCCGACTGGTAACTGATGTCAGTTGCTTCTTCACTACTATCTGACCGATGTTGGTTGATCAGATCGATGTCGATTGCCTTGCAACTCATTCTGCAACTCTCTGCAACCCCCGCAACTTCTGTAACTTCTCCTGTTTGCATCCTAGTGAAGCTTTTAGCTCCACAACCTAATAGTAATCAAGAGGGAGTTTAACTCCCATATATCTCATGGTTACCTAGAAAATGATCTACCCATTTGATCAATTTTATAGAGGTATCCCTTTTTCCTGGGTTCACTATGATGACATCCTCATTGAAGCTCTCAAGAGTCTTCCATTATTCATGGGTGAAGATGAAACCACCACCATTGAGCACATCAAGGACATACCCCATGTGTGTGTTGTCCACCATGTGGTTGAAGACTACATGGTTGTCTATCTCCTCAATTCATAATTCAAAGGGAAACTCTATTATGGTATAAAGGTTTGATACCAGAATCCATTCATAATTGGGATGAGCTTGGTGAGTGTAGATATTCAATTATTATCATTGTTGTGCTAAATTTCTAGTCTGAATGATATTCTATAACAAATCATAATCTAGACTAAAATCACTAAAACGTTCTAAATCATTCACACTCATCACATACATGTACTGATTCTTATTCATTAATCCCTAATTGGGTCAATGCATTTTATGTAATCATTATATATTCTTAATTTACTTTGAGTCAAATTGTGACCACAATAAAAATGTCCTAGACCACTAAAATCTTCTAATTCAACCACACACATTATGTGCATGTGTTAATTCACATATATAATATCATATCTGGAGTATTACCCTATACACAATTGACATCTTCTTCTAATTATACTCTATTCAAATTATAACTTAGTAAATTGATATTTTTGACTAGGTTGATTAAACATGCAACTATTTTCCGAAAAAATACAATAAATTAATTAAAATCATTTAAGCAAATCAAAACCAAACTAGGAGCTTAAGTAGAAAATCCATGAAAGCTGTTGAAAATCTATTTACTATAAATTTATTATTCAAATTGGCATCACCCATGACATCATCATGGGGGTGTCATCCACAAGGCATTAATGGAGATAAAATATATGGATTTAGGCTACCCATGCCTTATTTATCAGGATCTAGGAAGCACAATTGATTACCATGTATAAGGAACTAAATGCAGAATTTAACCAAAATCACAAGTAACTAGAATTCAAAAATAACACATAATATGAGAGACAATACCCAATTGTATTAATACTCTTCTAGAAGGAAATACAAAAAAGAAGATGCCACAGTCTTCTTCCTTACACACCTCTAGGGCTCCCACACCTCTAGGGCATAAACAGTAAATCTCTTCAAGAGCTCACTCTCTCAATTATGGTCCCAACACACAACTCAAACAAAGAGTTGGTGTTCACCTCCAACTAGTCAGTATCACTACTACCAGTACACAAGTACTCCATGTAATCCATGACTGAGTACACACCGTACTCTAAGTACACAATGTACTCCAAGTAGATCTCACCTGATCTTGCTACCTGTTATGTTGCTGACCTCCCTGATCTTGCACACCTACAAATCACCCTGGTTCTGCACACCTACAAACCTAGATCTCACACACACATACACCTGTAGATCAACTGATCTTACTTACCATGTAGATCTCCCATGAACTTGCAACAACCTGCAAATCAAATGATCTTACAATTGGAAGGATCTACCTTGCCTTCCTCTATAGCACTCCTATGGAACTAGGAGGAGCTACCCTTGCTCTCTTCACACTGAAGGAGCTAACCAAGCTCAACTCTAACTAGCACACTTTACAATACAACCCATGAGTCTATTATATAGATCTCATACAAACAATAATTAGACATCTAATTAAAATAATTAGATCTACAGCTCAAGACTAAAATTAGCCTTTTAACATGTAAACAACTAGTTTGTTAACAAACTATTCATGAAACTTGTAGTTTCAAACCACACAGGTGATTGACATTAGTCTTTGTCTAGCTAGAGATGATCAACGTTGGCTGATCCTGACCGATGTCAGTTGCTCTGCTCACTGGATATGACTGACGTCAGTTGATTAGACTGACGTCAATTGATCAGACTGATGTCAGTTGATCAGACTGACATCGATTGCTCTGCAACTTAGTAACCTCTCAACAACCTCCTCCATGTTTTCATTAGTGAAGCTTTTAGCTCCATAACCTAACAATCTCCCGCTTGGAGATAAACAACTGCACTGTACCTATACTTATACACTATCTAATTTGTTTCCTAGCTTATATCCCTCTTCAAGATCAATCCTGAAGACCAACCACCACACAACCTATGATGCAACCCCTGTCATCCAAGTAGCCTACCACATCTGAAGTGCTTGACACTGCATATCATGTTAACCTACTGCTAGTCCCTCTCAGATACCTAAGAATCCACTGAACCACTTTCCAATCCTTCCTTCCCAGATTGACTACAAACCTGCTGACAACTCCCACAACTAGGGCAATATCAAGGAGTACACATGTACTCAACCTCATCATGTGATTAGAGACCCTATTTTTTGAACTGTCCATCCATAGGTGTGCTACCCTATTCTGCATCTTGCACTACCTTCACACAATCATCTTGTGACAACATCAACTTGTGATCTTCCCTATCTCTAAGATTACTCATGCCAAAGAATTTTGCTCCTCCAAATTCTTCATGATACACCTCTGAACTAACTTTACCTTTAGCTCAGAAAAATCCTATATGTGTAACCCTGCATCAAGTAAACACACAACATATAGTAATAGGATGTTGTCGCAATCATCACCCACCTGGTAAAGAAACCACAGTAGTTACAATGACATTGACTAAAGCCATGCTTTGTCATCCACTTGTCAACCCTGTACCACTATCCTAGAGCTTCCTCAAGACCATATGACCTAGCCTTCTGTCTCACGTGTCCATTCTCTCTATTGTTTAACCAAGGAATCCATTCATCTTTTAGTGCTTTCATATTGGCTAGTAACCCTACCAAATCTCTTGTTTGGTTTTGCATCCTAGGAATCAAATTCCTCATTCATGTCATGCTCCCACTGTTTCCTGGATCCTTCCTACTCTATAATGAGTAATGAGTATAAATAAGAGGAATAATAAATTTGAGCCTTACTTACCCTTTCAGTCCTCCATATGGGCATTTGAGACTCCTTAATAGCTTGCTGTCTGCCCAAAATCCATTCTAGTGATCGACTTTGGTCATCACATAATTTACAACTGATTGATGTCAGTTCCATGCGATTGTCCTGACTACTGATGCCGATTTCATGACTAACATCAGTGTCTACCCATCGCTGATGTCGGTTCCCTAACTGACATCAGTCTTACCCTACCCAACACCACCGACTCTGGTCTGCACATGACTGACATCGACACTTATCTATTTGACATCAGTTCCTCTTGATCTATGCTGGTACTCGTGTTCTCTTATGAGTGATGACTTTTTACCTATGAGCTCTCTTTAGATCAAAACCCTATCTAAACTACCTTGCTCAGAGTTACTCAGCCTTTTCCACTGATCTCTATCCATCATCTCCTCCATGACCATCAATGCTTTCCAGTTCTTAAGTTTTTAAAACACATCTGACTTCCTCTTAAGAACATGCATCTCTTTCTTATTCATGTAACCAAGCCTACAAAGCCATGTCCTTGTAATAGAAGAAGAATCAATAATACAAGCAAGTAGATAAAGAGTACATACTTTCTTACCACATGCTAATTCAAGTGCATCCTTGGCAACATTCCAAGAATCTACTATGAGAGTTACTATGCATCTCTCATCACCCAACTTTCCTGAAGAAATTAGCTGCATCTTTAAGACTGGGACCTGCATGACCTTTTTCAACACCCATGTGTTGGCCACCTACAGTTTCAACTGCACTTCCCCTTTGCCAAAACTTTGACAAGGCACACCAGCCCCTAAATAAATCTTTCCAAAGTCTCCAAAGACCTTAACATGGAAAAATACTCTATTTTGGGCTGTATGGAAAGAGGCAACAAAATCTATAAACCAAGATTCTACTTTATCCAAGGAACATACTAGAGCATCCTATGCAATAACACTTGCAACATCTGCTTCTTCAGTTCCTTCATGCTGATCTTTTACCAACCAACAATTTTTCTTTACCTGCTCTTTCTTTCCATAACACCATAATTGACCATTCTTGCTTTTTAATTCCTCCATTTTTAGTGTACTTTCTTCTACCATTGCTATACTTCCACTCAATCAAAAACCCCTGAGAGTGACCTATAATCAAAACACAAACCTGCTTCCTAAAACCTTAGCTCTGATACCACTTGTCAGGATCTAGGAAGCACAATTGATTACCATGTACAAGCAACTAAATGCAGAATTTAACCAGAATCACAAGTAACTAGAATTCAGAAACAACACAAAATATGAGAGATAATACCCAATTATATTAATACTCTTCCAGAAGGAAATACAACAAAGAAGATGCCATAGTATTCTTCCTTACACACCTCTAGGGCTCCCACACCTCTAGGGCATAAATAGTAAATCTCTTCAAGAGCTCACTCTCTCAATTACGGTCCTAACACACAACTCAAACACAGAGTTGGTGTTCACCTCCAACCAATCTGTATCACTACTGCTAGTACACAAGTACTCCACATACTCTACGACTGAGTACACACTGTACTCCAAGTAGATCTCACCTAATCTTGCTATTTGTTGTGTTGCTGACCTCCCTAAACTTGCACACTTGCAAATCACCCTGGTTCTGCACACCTGCAAACCTAGATCTCGCACACACATACACCTGCAGATCAACTGATCTTACTTACCATGTAGATCTCCCATGAACTTGCAACAACTTGTAAATCAAATGATCTTACAATTGAAAGGATCTACCTTGCCTTCCTCTATAGCACCCTTGTGGAACTAGGAGGAGCTACCCTTGCTCTCTTCACATTGAAGGAGCTAACCAAGCTCAACTCTAACTAGCACACTTTACAATACAGCCCATGAGTCTATTATATAGATCTCATGCAAACAATAATTAGACATCTAATTACAATAATTAGATCCACAGCTCAAGACTAAAATTAACCTTTTAACATGTAAACAACCGGTTTGTTAACAAACTATTCGTGAAACTCATAGTTATAAACTACACAGGCAACCGATGTCGGTCCCTGTCTAGCTGGAGATGACCAACGTCGACTGATCTTGACTGATGTTGGTTGCTCTACTCACTAGATATGACTGACGTTGGTTGATCAGACCGACATCAATTGCTCTGCAACTTAGTAACCTCTTAAAAACCTCTTCCATGTTTGCATTAGTGAAGCTTTTAGCTCCACAACCTAACATTATTAATGCTCCATTTTTCCAAATATTGATGACCATATTTATTACTTGTCCCTCCAAAATTGAATTAATCCATGGACACATATATTGATCTTAACATGGATGATCATGGTTGATTATGAATATTTTATAGAATTTATAAATAAGTGAACCAAGGCTATAAATTTTAATCTTGATTGTGTGAGGTTATCTTGAAAAAATAGATTCAAACAAGATTCAATTTTTCAAAGTTATTATTCATAAATACTAGTAGAGAATCTTCAATCATTCCCCAAAATTAAAAAATCTAGGAGCCAAATCCTTTGGTGAACTAAAAGATGGTGGAGAACACTACACCATATTGATGAAGACTTGGAGCACCAAATTTGGGCACAAGCATGCTTATTGACCATTTTAAAATGAGATTCACCACTTGGAAGGCATTTATTGTCTTACTTTCATAATTAGTTCCTTGATTTCATTAATATTGCCCTTCGAGGGAGTAGGCTTAGCATGTTGTGTCCTCTATGATTATTTTGGGTTTTTTCTCTACTAATACATGGAATAACTTGCTTCATAATCCTATTATATAGTTTGGCATAGCTTGATGGGCCCACACATCTCATGTTTCATTTTATCCTTTTAATTATGCACTTAGAACCTCTTTTGAGGCTATTTTACTCTTATTTTCTTCTAATTTTCATGTTTTTTTATCTTTTGGACCAAATAATGAGATCACCCTATAAATAGTTAATTCATCCTGAACATCAGTGAGATCACCTATAAAATGGTGATATCACCCTACAAATAGTGATATTATGCATGTAAATGGTGAAATTAATTATTGTTATTTTTTAATTCTCTGTGTGTTTTTATATATTGGCAAGATTGACCTAAAGATTAGGGATATTGACCTATGGAATAATGAGGCTATCTAAATATCATCCTGGACCAACTTTGTAGGTAACTACTTTGTTTTGATTTTTATCATTTGAGTGAATTCACTCTACTAATAGATGAGATTTCCCTACTAATCAGTGAGATTGCCCTATTAATTGGTGATATTGTCTTTCTAATTGGTGAGATCACCACATGATCTATTTACTTCTTTGTCTATCAATGAGATCACCTGAAGGAACATTGGGATTAACCTATGGAATGATAGAGTTATGCTATAAATAGTGAGGTCACCCTATGGAATGGAGAGAATGTTCTGTAGAATGGCAAAATTTCCTTGTGTCAAAAATATAGATATTTAAAGCAACAAGTTGGAATTTAAATTTGACATTCTACACCCTTGCTAGAATAATAACACTCTATTTTATAGGTTTAAGAGACTTAACTAGTTTACCTTTTACAACAACAAAGTCAAATTTCAATCACTTTTGAATTTGGGTTTAAAACAAACAATCATCATAGCTTAGGACTCTTAAAATTCTTTACTTTTTTTCATTCATTTGTTGGTTAAACTAGTTTCAAAATTATTTAACTTGATTTTTATTTATGAAAAATAAGCTTAGCATGTATACTCTCCCCTTATCCCCTTTAGGGAAATTGGGTTATCCAAAAGTGATTTGCTTAGTAATTTTTTCACTTAGTCCAAGCATAAATGGAATGCCACAAAGGCACTCCCTAAGATCTGAATGACTTGGGTGATCCCAAACTAACCTTTAAAGTCCTTCTATATTTATATTTTTTTCATTTTGGCTTGTGGGTGAGATTTCATCACCTCCCCATAGGTTCTTTAGGGAAGCATTGACCAAGGAATTCATCTTTTGGAATCATTTGAACCCCACTCCATGGTGGGGTATACAAATTGAGCTGGTGAATATTTGGGATGGTAGTTTTATTAGTTAAACTACCTTCATTAGGGATTTTTGCCCTTAAAATAATAGCCTAATTTGGACATCACACTACACTAAGAAATTGACAGATGTAGTGGTTGTAATAAGGGCAAGACCTTTTTACAACAAGTTGATTAGCTTGGATCCAAATGACATGTTGCAACCTAGTGTTAATCACATATACAAGACCATTTAGAACATGCAAAAATTGTATTTTTTAGATAAACTCCATTTACCATAGAGTACTATTGGTGTAGGGCAAGTAGCTCAAAGTTCTATGTCATTGTACAATCTTTTAAGAGAATGAGGGGCCTTAAAACCCTACTTTTCATGTGCATCTAAACTTATTATATTAAATAATTTATTTACTCTCAAGAAGGAGTATATTGATGGAATTCAAGAGTGAAAATCAACCTTGTCAGTTTCTAGGATAGGACATATACTTCGATGATTTTCTTGTTCTTGTTTACTTACATTGATTTTTGAGTTTAAAAATTATTTGTGTGTCCCAAAACACATTAAAAAAAACAAAAAGCATTTTAGATACAATTTATTTTGAACAAAGAGGTGTTACATTGGTCAAATCAATTCAAAAAAATTTAGTCTTATTAAAAAAACAAATTAAATCATTTGTGTTTGTATTTCCAAAAAAGTGTCATTACACCATTCATTTTAGTTTAGACTATTCATCAATTGAAAAATATTATGTCCTTTTACCCAAATATTTAATTTTTCACCTTTTTAAGTTCTAATCCAAAATGTGATTGGTATGCTAGAGTCTTTCCTAAAACTTGGGCATGGGTGGTTCATTTTTTGTGCTTGGTTTGAGTAAATTGGGTAAATTTTTTTGTTTGGTTTGAAGGCTATTGTCTAGACACTTATTTTATTCTTATTTTGAATTTAGGTCATCTTGCATTCACCCATTATATAAGTTCCTCAACCATTCAAATTTATTTTCTATGGTGTACCATTATGATACCAATTTGTTTTGGGTTTTATACTTTGGATTTCTTGTGTTAATTTGTATCCTAAGTTTGTTCGTTTACATCTAAGCTTCTTGATCCAAAAGTCTTATTCTATTTTTTTTATCATGACCTACCATATTCATTCTCAACTTTTTATAGAGTTAACATACTTCAAACTTATGTTTTTTTATCCTAGCTTGTACCCTAAGCTCTAAGATTATTCTACCCTCTTCTAATTTATCAATTTCAACCAACCACGGTCGAATATTCTCGAAACTTATTTCTTATAATTGTGTGGAATTATGCTATTCCTTTACAAATTTTTTGATCCAAATTCACCTTTTATTTGTTTGATTGAAGAGTCCAAACACATTTTAAATTGTTTGCAAACCAAAATCCAAAAAACTTTGCAAATGTAGAAACCCATCTTCAAACATGTAGAGGTATCGTCGTAGTGGTTTTTATTACATTCCTAGTTATGGGGAAGAACATTATTATGATGGAGAAAAACACTCCATCATGTTTGATGATATTCCTATGACGATAGGATTTGATCACGATTATTTTGAATAACAACCTACAAAAGATAAATATGAATCTCTTTATAGGTTAATAAAATTAGGAGATAGATTGCCACCTGATTTCCCAAAAGAACAATTACACATCCTTATTTGAGTAGAGAAGCAAAAATTAGAGCAAACTCTTAATCGTGTTAAAAAATCAAACATTTCTTCCGCTAACAAGGGCAAAGAACCACTTGTTGAGTCCTCCCTAACTAATCAAGATATTTATACCAAGATCTAAAAAATTTGTCAATGGTATGTAGATCAACTTTTTGCAGACCTAACATCTTATTTATCTATGAATTCAATCGATGATACCTCTTTTAGGGAAATAGAACAAAAGCTATACCAAATGTAGTAAGACTTCGTCGATCCAACATCTGATGTGAAACTTGTGGTTTTTTTTTGATAGAACAAACCTATAGATAATTTATAGCAAGTTCCACTTGATACATAGCATACTTTCTTCAATCATTAGGGGACTCGTTCCCATTATTAATAGTAAGTTTATAAAGACTCATCACAGATTGGTGTTTTTCAAAACACTTTAGCAAGTTATTCTCAAATGCATCAAGTTCCCATTACAAACCATTAATGATAATGTCCATTAGTGTATTGATAACATGTACCCTAAAATCAATAGATTTCCTATAAATTATAATAACAAATTCCTCAAAATTAATATCAAGCATCTAGGAATCCACAATAAATTCTATTAAACCAACAACGTCAGACCTACTTAGATCCAAGGGTAAACCAAAACCAAAATTATGGATGAAGGGTTCATATTACTAATAGGACCATGCAATGGGGTATATTCCTACCCAACAAAATTATATTCTACCAATAAATTCACAAAACATGCAAGAGTGGAATTTAATGAATGAAATAGTGTCGAGGCTTGAGAGAGGAACCAAATTAATAAATACAAGTTTGATGAGATATGCCATTATCAATTAAAATTAAGCATTATTTAGGTCTATTTCCACCTCATTTTAAGACACCCAAGTTTGATAAATACAAAATGAAGGGTCACCCTCGAGAACACATTCAAGCCTTTTTTTTTGTTGTGATAAGAGGTATCTTACACTAGTGTTTATTTTCTCTACTTATTTCCATATAGTTTGGTTATACAAGCATTATATTGGCTCTGCGAATTGCCTAAGGGATCGATGATATATCAAAATGATCTATCAAATTTTTTTGTCAACCATTTATCTTATAACACTAAGCATGAATTAAAATTAGTTGAATTATGCAAGGTGAGATAAATAGATGGATAAACCTTCACAACATACCTGCTATATTAGAGAATATTAGCTAGATGATTTCAATAACACTTACTAGATAGATAGTTAGCTGATATATTTGTACAAAATCTACAAGCTAAAATAGCTCACAATCTAAGACTCACTTATACTAATACATTCAAGGAAATTATTGAGAAAGTTATGCAGATTGAGAAGACACTTATAACCAAAGGCCTTTTGAAAATTTATTCTCAAGGTCAAACATCTAATCTAATTCAACCACCTATTCAAGATACTACTACAAAAAAACCTAATATTTTTAATAAGAACAAGAACATGGTGGGTAATGGAGTAATAAAATCATGCCATGTGAAAATAGTGAAAGCTTTTTCAGCTTCTAATATACAACCCAATCCACCAATCACTTTAAAAATAACACCTCCACATAAAGGGTTTAACAAATATATAACATTTAGTAAATTAAGAGAACCTATTGAGGTAGTATTCTAGAAGCTACTAGTATCCAATTTGATTACATGGCCTATACCAAAACCATTTATTGAAGATCAACCAAAAATTGGCTAGTATCAGGAATCTGAGTTTTACAAATTTCATTGTGTTATCAGTCATGTCATTTATCGATGAATATAATTGAGACATATTATTGAGGACCTAATTGAAAGTGGAGAAATTAAGGTGAAACAAGCATCATAGAACACTAATCAAGATATAGGAATCTGCAAAGACCCATTTCCCAAATAAATAAATAAAATGATAGAGGAATAATTAGAATCAAGCTTAGGACCAACGTCAGTAAGGATAAGGTTAGAAATAAAATCAACATAATCATAATCAGTATCATAATATCCAATCTAATAATCTGGGCTACAACACTATGTCATATGATTATAATAACATGTGGGGCATATTTATGGTAATGACATTGATACCATTATAATCAAAACCCATGAAATGTCCAAAACTTCTAGAAGTGTTGGTCCCTCTCTTTTAGGGTTGACATCCTCTTCTTTAAGTAACACTGCACTAGGTTCAAATAATTCCATTGCACCTTAGTTTCTTCAAGTTAGTATTTATAGACCACCAACCCATTCTTCTAATTGTAATGACTTCTTGATGACTCAAAATTATACATTCAAAACTAGATACTTGTGAGTGACCCTTTAAGTCCCTTTACCTTATTCCATTACTAAGCCAAATTTGAACCCTGTCACTTTTATGTCTTCTAATTGTAATGACTCTTTGTTGAATCAAAATTATAAAATTGCAACTAGACCCTCATGAATTACCCTATAAGGCCCTTTGAATTATTCCAACACTAAGCCAAATGTGAAATTTGAGCCTTTTGATCCTAAACTGAACATGGTACTAGCCAAGGCCAAACCCTCTTGTCTTACCATTAAGAAGCCATATACTATTCAATACCAACTAAGCAAATTTTTTGTGTAAATTTCTATCCTAGATCTCTTGCATATGTCATAAGTTCAAATGACCATACTAACTAACTTCTTATAATAGTCCACTATTTTAAAGACATTAAACCTACCCAATTCCAAACACTTATGTGGAATTTATCTTTGAGACATCAACTTACATTTGATCAATGAGATGTGTCTTCCCTTGTTCCAAGATATAATAACCCCTTATATATTGAGGTCATTATTGATCACCATAAGATAAGGTAGGTTATTATAGATAATGGTTCAAGGTTAAACATAGTGTCACTAAAGTTGATATATCAGTTGGGATATACATCCAAGGACATGTAAAATGAAACATTCATGATCAAAGTGTACAATAACACTGAAAGAGAGTTTTTATGGACTATTTACTTACCAATCATCCTTAGGCCTGTAACCCATGATACATTGTGTCATGTTGTGGACATTAAATTACCTTATAATGTACTTCTTGGTTGTCTTTAAATCCATGAAGTATGATCCATCCATTCCAACTTGCATTAGCATCTCAAGTTCCCCCATTCAGGAATTGAGGTCACAATTTATGCTAATCTTCAGCCATACCAATATTGCAAACACCTAGAGGTTAAATATTATAATTATAACTATTGATGAGGCTAGGATATGCCCAATAAATGTATAATAAATGACCTCATCTTACTCTCTCTTTTTATTAAGTTTGATTGCATTTTGTAACTTTTATTTTGATTTGATATGAGTTAGGATGTGATTATCCATCTTTTATTGATTGTGATTCTAACATATTAAAAGACCTGTAAATCTTGACAAGTGTGTTGAAAAATTCTAGTTTTGCAATAAAATAGTTCATCATCAGGATAAAGAATAAATATGAAGTGGATTACATGTTTTTTTGAAGCATTGGACTCAATTCATATTAGTTTTAGAACCTACAGAATCTGTTTTGAAACCATCACAGTCAGTTCTAGAACTTCACCATACTATTTCAAGTTGTCACATTTTTGGACTTAGCTCTGGAACTCTATATTTAGCTCTGGTACTCCTTTAAATAAGTTTCAAAACTTTTGTGGCTAGATATGGAACTGATGAGGATCTATTCCAAATGGCTGATGATCTATTAAAGATCAATGATCCCATTAAATCAAGAATATATTCCTAATTTTTTGAACTGGTAAAATCAAGACAATTATCACACAGCTAGACATCCAACCACATCTTGATTTAGCATCTATTCAAGGCACAATTCTATTCTATCATATCTATGAAATAGTTACAGCCATCAAAGCATCTATATATACAAACCTAATATAGATAATAAAAAAAGGAGAAGAAAAATAGAGAAGATAGTAGAAGAATAGAGAGAAAAATGATAGCTTAGTATATTTGTATTACAGAACATTTTTTTATCAATGAAATAGCCATTCTTATTTTAAAATCAAATTGAATTGTTTTAGGCAGAGCAAGGGCCCACTCCTCCAAAGGACCACAATCTTCATTTTTGTCGGTATCTATATTTCTATTAGCAAAAGTAAATAGGTAACTCTGTTAAATTTATAAATGCTTCCACCTCTTTAAAATTAATATTTGTTGTAAATTTGTTCTTGCAGGTGTTTTAGATTAAATTTTCACTTCTGCAACGTATGTTTATTTCCAACAATCAAATTCATTCTTGCAACTTGTGTTTATTTCCAGCAATCAATTTCATTCCTACAATGTGTGTTTATTTCCAACAATCAATTTCATTCCTGCAATGTGTGTTTATTTCTAGCATATTTGCATAGTTTGATTTCAATAAGGTTTTAACCAAGAATCCTTAAGACATTAACCCCCCCCCCCCCCAAAATCATAAAAATATAAAAATACCCCCATTTAATTACTAAATCATTATGATTCCTCTTGTTGCATACAGCTTTAAACACAACCCTAGTTAAATATGACATCAATAAAAATTTGATTAAATGAAGGGGATAATGACACACAACATTTTTGGCACCATTTCTAGGGAAACTAGTTAGAATTTTCTAATTAGGTGTCAACAAGAGCAATAATCATTCATTTAGTAATTAAAGAAATTTTCCCTAATTTATGAGTAGACCACGAGATTCCAAGGGAAGATTTCTCCCCAAAATTTCTAAACAAGAAATTCCATCATCCTCTAGGTTAAGAAAAGACGTTGAACAAGAATTGGAGGCACCATTATCTCCTTCAAGACAAGAAGCAAAATTGCCATCTTTAGAATTTTTGGATCAGTCACCAGAACTAAGTAGAACCATAAGAAGGAGGATTGTTTCTCAAGATCCATTGAGGAAAATATTAGATTCTCAATTGAGTAGTCAACCCCCTATGCCTGACTTTTCACCATCTCCAAAATAGACCACATACCACATTGATTGGGAGAAGGAATTAGAGAATACCAAAGAAATGGAACGAGAAGCTGGAAGAGAACCTGAGAGAACCTTTACCTATCCTATTCATATTGAGGATGATGAAACCACTATGAAAAAAAATTCACCTACACATTTTCCCACATTTAGAGGAATGTCATATGAGGATCCTGACCAATTTCTATTTGAGTTTAAAGTACTATGTCAGACTTATGATTACAAGACATATAATCAAAAATTGAAGTTGTTTCCATCTACCCTGAAGGATGCAGCAATGAGGTGGTTTATGGGATTAACATCTAATTCTATTACCAATTGGCAATGAATGAAAACTGTCTTCCTAGACAAATATCAAGATTATTATAGAGGAAGAAATTGAAAGGAAGAATTTTTCAAAATCTAATAAGAAAAAGATGAAAATATGGAAGATTATTTGGATAGATTCCTCTTTGTGAGTAAAATATGTGGATTTATACTTCAAGAAGATTTAAATAAAATAATTTTTCTCAAAGGTTTGGATGATGAATCTAGAGAAACCCTTGATTTAATTGGAAGAGGAAACATTGCTCAATTAAGAATGGACAAAATCATAGAAATTTATAGAAACTATTCAAGAACAAGGGGAGGACCTAAAAAAGGGAAAATGGTTAAAAATTTGAATCCAAATATGAACAAATTGATGGATGAATTATCAAATTTTACAATAGATATATTAGTTCAATTAGCCTCCACCATGGATGGATTGCAAGCTAAAGCAAATGCCCAACTTGAACCATTAGCCATGTATTGTCCTAGATGCAGGAAGACGTATGCACTAAGAGAATGTCCTTTGGATAAAATGGAAGTATGTCTTGTCTGTGAATCTAAAGAACATGATACTCATGCTTGTTCTCTTCTTCCATTAATAAAAAATTAGCTCAAATAAACCAATACATCAGCCACCATAGAATAATTAAATTTTGTTCAGAGACAACCTAATCAAGGACAGTTTATGACAAGACCAACTCTTAATCCCTAGATGATGCCATGGGCAGCTCAAATAGTACCACAAAGTTGGGGACAACCACCTTGGGCTCCTCAACCCACATGGCATCTTCAATATTGGGTAATTTAATCTTGGAATACTCAAGGACATCAACAACCTTGGGTTGGTCAAGAAAATAGCAGTAACAAGGAGTTTGACCTACAACAAGATAAGTATCATAACTCTTCCTATTGTCCTTTATCTAGCATTCTACCTCTAGGAACTTTTGGAGATGTTGCTACATATCATATATTGTTACCACATGCTTTTCCACTAAACACTTTAATGGAACCCTTTCAACAAATCAGTTCATCATATCCTAGAACCAAACATGTTGAGATTCAACTAGGAATTTTTTTGAATAGTAATAACTGGTTAAAGAATGATGAGGAAGTCAAATTATTTGATGTTCTAAGGAATCATACTAAAGCTTTTGCTTGGGATTATAGAGATGTGAAAGTAATTCATCCAAGTATCTACACTTATGACATTTATACTAAAAATATTAGACCAGTTAGGTAACCTCAGAGAAGGATTAATCTAGCCTTAAGGGATATAGTCAAAAAAGAAATTGAAAAACTATTATAAGTAGGTTTTATAATTATCTCCTCTTGTAATTATCCCTAAAAAGAATGGGAAATAGAGAATTTGTGTTGACTATAGGGAATTGAACAAAGCCACCATGAGAAATTATTTTCCCTTACCAATCTCCTCTTGTAATTGTCCCTAAAAAGAATGGGAGATAGATAATTTGTGTTGACTATAGGGAACTGAACAAAGCCACCTTGAGAGATTATTTTCCCTTACCATTTATAGATCAAGTTTTAGACAACCTTTTAGGTAAACAGTATTTTCCTTCTTGGATGGATTTAGTGGATACAATCAAATCTGAATTGTTGTTGAGGATCAGGAAAGAATTACATTTACTTGTCCATGGGGTACCTTTGCTTATAGGGTATTGCCATTTGGACTATTTAATGCTCTAAAAACCTTTCAAACAGCTATATTAGCAACTTTTTTAGACCTAACAAATGACTGTGTGGAGGTATACATGGATGACTTTACTCTGTATGGAGATACATTTGATGATGCCTTAAAAAATTTGGACAGAGTATGAACATGATGTAAACAACATCACTTGTCTCTTAGTCATGAGAAATGTTTTTTGATGGTCAATGAAGGGATCGTATTAGGGCACCATATTTCAAAAAGAGGAATTTAGGTTGACCAAAACAAAATCAAGATTATTTTAGACTTGCCTATTCCTCAAACTCCTACAAATATCAAATCATTCTTAGGACATGCTAGATACTATAGGCATTTTATCAAGGATTTTAGTAAAATTGCAGCCCCCATGTTTAAATTGCTTACCAAGGACTGTGAATTTCTTTAGGATGAACAGTGTCAACATGATTTTGAAGAAATTAAAGAGAAATTAGTAATTGCCCTAATATTGCAAGGACCTAATTGGGAGAAACCTTTTCACATCCAAACTGATACATCAAATACCTCAATCAGTGTAGTTTTGGGACAAAGAGATGAAGAAGAAAGAATGTATGTTATTTACTATCTTAGTAGAAATCTTACTCCCACTAAAAAAATTACACTACCACTGAAAAATAATTTTTGGCCGTGATCTATGCAATCAATAAATTTAGACATTACATTGTAGGGTACAAAACATTTGTACATACAAATCACTTAGCAATTAAATATTTAATGAACAAACCAGTGGTTGGAGGTAAAATAATTAGATGGTCATTACTTCTACAAGAATTTGATATTACCATTATGGATAATTTAGGCAAATCTAATGTGGTAGCTAATTTCTTGTCAAGATTGACCAGTACAGGGGAGCAGGATCCAGTCAAGGATAACTTTCTAGATGAACAATTGTTTGTTATTTCAGCTAACACACCATGGTTTGCTGACATGGAAAATTATCTTGCAATAGGGATGTTTCCTCCTTTCAATAAAAATAAAATTAAAAAATTAATTAAACCAGTGCACATTTCAAATGGTTAAATGGAATGCTATTTAAATGTGGCCCTGATTTAGTTTTACGCAAGTGTGTAAGAGAAGAGAATGAAAACTAGTAAATGGCGTTCTCTTCACAAAAAAAATAATAATAATAATAATTAAAAAATAAAAAATAAAAATAATAATAAAAATAATAATAATAATAATAAGGAAGAGAACAAAAACTACTAAATGGCATAAAACTAGTAAATGGCGTTCTCTTCCCAAAAAAAAAAGATCAATTGAAAATCAGTGATGATGTTGATCTTCTCAAATAAATGGCTAATTCAAATAATTTTTTTTGAATTCTAATTATTTTCTAACCATTTTTTAGGGATGATGTGTTTGCATAACGGAGGGATTACATCATTAAGGATGGTAATTATGTTTTTAACTTATTAAAGGTTAAATGAAAGTTTGCATGTGTGATTAGACTTGATTAGGAAGATTAGTATGATGAGTCATCTATTATACATCATGGTTAAATGTGCAAAATCATGAGAATGATATTGGTAATGGAATGAGTGGGCAGATAACTATAAAAAAAATATCATTTTTATGATTGAAGAAATCGAATCCGCAAGTTCTATAGCTGAGTACAATAATTTTGCAACTGAATTCACCAAAACAACAACTAAATCTACTAGTTCTGCAACCATAATAATCAATTTTTCCGATATAAGAAGAAATTTTCAAGCTAACCTATGAAAGATTCAAGAAAAAAAGAATGAATCATGGGAATCAAAAATAAGTCAAAAGCAGACATTAATACCCAACTCCTTGCAAATGAAGAAGTAGCAAATATCTTTCAACAGGCAGGATGGCTAGAGTTTTTGCAAAAATTTCCCAAATACAATGATGAACTAGTAAGATAATTTATTATTAATTTAGAGTAAACAAGGACAAAGGTTAGAAAGGTTTTCATTCCTTTTTCTATGAAAATCATAAGTGAGATGTCTAGAATACCTATAATGCATGTCCTAAACCCTATCAAAGGAACATTGAAAGACCTGGCTGAAACACTATTGAAAGAAGGGGAAACTAAACCCCAATATATTTATAATACAAAGAAAATCATCAAAGGAGTTAAGAGGGTCACCTTGCCTAAACCCTTTGACAGAGTATCATTCTAGATAGTTAAATATTTAACCTGTGATAGACAATATGGAACAGTAGGAAAAGAAGTCCTAAAAATCCTTATACACCTTAGATATGGAGCTAAAAAACTAGAATATATAGTAAACCTTCTAGGGTTTCTTTTTGACTCCATCCATACCATGCTCCAGAGGTATTCTTGGGGTGTAGGAATAATTAGACATCATGGGTTAGTGCATTTGATATGCCAACACCATTTCCTTTCCAAGAAAAATGGGGAAGAAATGTGGGACAAGTTTCTTGCCAAAATTGGACAAAAACCTGTTATTCCTAGAAGAACGATAGCAATTCCTCCTGCTCCTTTAGTTCATTTGAAAATTGCTACTATTGCTGAAGAAAAGAAAAGATTAGGGAGGAGGAAATATCAAAAATGAGAAAATCTATAAGAAAATTTAAAATTACAGACCTTATTGTACCTTCTCAAGTCATTTCTTCTTCTGTTGAGCCTATAAAAGAACTGGTACCTATCTCTAACAATAACAGTTCACCTAGGCCTAAACAAAAGGTGAAAACTAGAAGATGTTCTAAGAGGGGATTTATGTCTACACATTTTGAGGCTCCTCAAGAAAGGAAATGTCATAAAAAGTCCAAATAAAGTTCAGAGGAGTTGGATGAACAAGAAAGACTAGAAACTGAAGCTACTGATATTTTGGGCAACATGGCCATGACTCCTCCTAGACTAAGTCACATAGAAAAAGAAAAAGAAGATGAAATATTTGAGGAGCCAATTTTCTAAGAAATAGGTGAGACTACATCACCATCACATGCGGAAAATGAACAAGTATCTTCAAGAAGGAAAGGGAAATCCCCTATGGTGGAAGAGGAATGCTTAACTCCCCAAGAAATTTTAGAAAAAGAATAAAACTAGAAAATTAAATAGGGTCTATTTTTTTCTAGAGTAGAAATCATTATCAAGGAAAAGGATGAGGAATTGAATTTCCTCAAACTCAAGTTAGAATAGAAAGAAATACTCCTTACAAAATTAACAAACCAGCTCACAGCCAGGAATGAGAAATTAGTAGAAGTTAAAAAGCAACTAATAGAGAATGAGGAAAAATCTACAATATAGACCTCTATGTCAACAGTCTCTGCACAGACTAAATTGACTTATTTTCCACTCAAGAGTTATGGGATGACACATGTAGAGAACTCAGTGAATTCAAAACATCCAATACAGACTTGAAAGGCAAACTGGAAAAAGAAGAGAAAGCAATGAAGGAATGGGAAGACAAATTTTACAAGGAGGAAAATGATAAGTATAAATGTCTTGTGAAAATACAAATAGTTTGTATGATGAGTGAGAAGCTACTTGCATGCAGAAGACCTTCTCCTATTTATAGCATTTTTTAGAAGAAAAATTCATTCGCTGGCAGTTGGCAAGGATAGCATGTGGCCTTCCACATGAAATAAAAGATGAAGCTGATTTCTTGGCTACCTACTCCTTAGCTAATACAGAACAAAAAAACTTTCTTTGTAAATTTTAACTCTGCAATTTTATGCTAGAAAGAAATACAAGTTTTATGATCAATTTGTATGTAGAACAAAGCTAGCTTAACACATTTTTCTATGTTCTTCAAAATCAGATTGCATGGAAAGAAAGGGAGTCAGAACATTGGTCAAAGGCTAGTTCATCCGGTCTCTATATGAGAATTCATTATGGTAATCCATCTGCCTTTGCTATATATTTCTAATCCCATACATTTAATAAGAAATTCAAGGGACCTTATCTTTTCAGTTTACAGCAAAGCATGGATGTCTTCACCTCCTATGAAAGGGCAAATTTTGATAATATCTATGATGCATGTTTAAAAAGATGGGAATTTCTCCCGATGGCATTGAAAAGAAGGGAAGTAATATCCCCTTCAAATTTGATCTAGAGTTTAGAAAGGGCAAAATCTTTATGCACAATAATTCCTTAGATCAATGAAACTCCTTTGAGCATATGGATAGGAATGCGGACAAGGCCACCTCTACTTCTCCCCCCATATCTCCTTGGAAAAATGGAAAAGAAAATTAGAAGCAAGAGTAGGGTATAATACGTCTGAGTCAAAGCATTGGGACATTCAGTTTTAGCCATTTGATCTAAGTAATCAAATGGAATGTAGGATATATAATCCTGAATTTGAAGAATGAAGTTTGTAAAGGGACTTACAAACAAGTATGGGGGAAATGATGAGGCTAGGATATGCCCAATAAATGTATAATAAATGACCTCATATTACTCCCTCTTTTTATTAATTTTGATTGCATTTTGTAACTTTTATTTTGATCTGAGATGAGTTAGGATGTGATTATCCATCTTTTGTTGATTGTGATTCTAACGTTTTAAAAGACCTGTAAATCCTAACAAGTGTGTTGGAAAATTCTAGTTTTGTAATAAAATAGGTCATCATCAGGCTAAAGAATAAATATGAACTGGATCACATGTTTTTTTGAAGCATTGGACTCAATTCAGATTAGTTCCAAAACCTACAAAATCTATTTCAGAACCATCACAATCAATTCTGAAACTTCACCATACTATTTCAAGTTATCTCATTTTTGGACTTAGCTCTAGAACTCTATATTTAGCTTTGGTACTCCTTCAGATAAGTTCCATAACTTTTGTGGCTAGATATGGAACTGATGAGGATCTATTCCAAATGGTCGGCGATCTGTTAAAGATCAATGATCCCATTAAATTAGGAACAAATTCCCAATTTTTTAAACTAGCAGAATCAAGACAATTATCACACAGCTAGACATCCAACCACATCTTGATTTAGCATCTATTATGGGCATATTCCATTCTATCGTATCTATGAAATAGTTATAGCCATCAAAACATATATATATATATATATATATATATATATATATATATATATATATAGACTTGATATAGATAATAAAAAAAGGAGAAGAAAAATAGAGAAGATAGTAGAAGAATAGAGAGAAAAAGGATAGCTTAGTATATTTGTAATATAGAACATTTTTTTATCAATGAAATAGCCATTCCTATTTTGAAAGCAAATTGAATTGTTCAAATCCTATTCTAGGCAGAGCAAGGGCCCACTACTCCAAAGGACCAGGATCTTCATTTTTGTTAGTATTTATATTTATATTAGCAAAAGTAAATAGGTAACTCTAATAAATTTATAAATGCTTCCAACTCTTTAAAATTAAGATTTGTTGTAAATTTGTTCCTGCAGGTGTTTTAGATTAAATTTTCACTTCTACAACATATGTTTATTTCTAGCAATCAATTTCATTCCTACAATGCATGTTTATTTCCAGTAATCAATTTCATTCCTGCAACGTGTGTTTATTTCTAGCAATCAATTTCATTCCTACAATGTGTGTTTATTTCTAGCAGATTTGCATAGATTTATTTTAATAAGGTTTTAACCAAGAAATACTTAAGACATTAAAACCCCCCCTCAAAACAAGAAAAATATACAAATACCCCCATTTAATTACAAAATTGTTATGATTATTCTTGTTGCATACAGCTTCAGACATAGCCTTTGGTTAAATATGACATCAACAAAAAATTGATTAAATGAAGGGGATAATGACACCCAACAACTATTAACATGGATATGAATTTGTGGCCAATAAGAACAAATAAATAGTGTATAAACCACCTAAATATAATTATATTAAACTTAATGATCTTTCTTCCACTTCAACTAATCCATTTCCTATAGCATTTGCAAACCAACTTACAATTGAGAATTCATGCATTTCCACATATCATCTAAAAGATGCCTTTCATATTAGAAATATACCTAAATATCCTAGATCTTATGGTAGACCAAAACCTTCAAAAATCCCTTACAAGAACAACATGATTTGGTAGAAGAAAAACACATAGAAATAGCTGGTGGTATTTGTACCAGCCACTTCACCAAATTAGGATCAAGAGGCCTTTATTGAGGGAGAATAGATGTATGATGATGGCCTCAATAATTATTTTTAGAATCCTAAGTACCCTATCCCTAATTGAATTATGGATAGTTTGGATTATGTAGGAAAAGACCTAGGGACACAAGATCAAGGTATTTTAGAACTTTTATATGTTGAAAAACCTACTATGAATCAAGGTCTCAAATGTAAACCACCTAAGGGTGACCTCATGTATTTTGAAAGTGATTACTCTTTATCAACTAATGAAAAAACTCTCAGTAGTGACACATCATCCCATTATAGAACTTACAATGAGCTAATCAACACTAATTTATTTGATTTTAATTCCATTGTGACTATCATAACCCATTATCCACTTACCATTTGCCATCCAGACCTTATAGTTTAGAACATGTAAAACTATGTTATACCCCTTGATGAGTTTTAGAATGAGAAATCTATTATTGAGTTCATGACCCTTAGAGATGGATTTCTATTTATCAATCATAAAGAAGGATTTGACTTCTCATTGGACCCTGCCACCTACTTTGGAGAGTAGGTAAACTTCCTTGGTCATATAAAAGATAAAACATCAATATTTTTAGGTGAAAACCTCTTTGAGGTGCTCATTGGTCAGGGAAAAAGCAAAGAAAAATACAAGCCCTTGATTGAAAACCTATTTTAGGCACTCTTGGATGGGGAAGTTTTCTCATCTCCATAGGAAACACAATTCCCACCAAGTCTAAGCTCTAAAACTAGTGCCAATATCAATTATAAACAACATAAAGCCTTTGAACATCTTGTGTTAGACTTTCTAGAGAAATTTATCGATTAGCCACTACTAGAGATGGAAGATTCAGATTTCTCTCATTTTGATAGGCTTTGGGACTCACAATCAGTGGCCGAAGAAGAGGAGGATAAAACACTACCCACTATTTTAGAGGATGATTCCACACTCATAGATAATAAAACTAAAGTGAATCTAGGAACATATGAAGATTTCAATATTTTTTATCTAGGATCATCTCTCATCGATGAAGATAATAACTATATTATCACTATTTTGAGGGATTTTATTGATATCTTCACATGGGTTTACTCAAACATGTTAGGCCTAGACCTTGCCTTGGTCATGCATTAACTTATTATACATGCAGATGTTAATTTGGTCAAGTATAAATTAAGAAAAATGCACCCATGTATTTCTATTTTATTGAATAAGGATATATAAAAATTATTGGGAAATAGCTTCATTAGACCACTAGACTATTCTGAATGGATATCAAATATAGTCCTAGTGATAAAAAACCCATAAGGAATACATGTTTGTATTATTTTTCATGATATCAATAAATCATGTACTAAAGATGATTTCCCTCTACCCAACATTGACATGATTATCAACTCAACTATTGGGTATGAGATCTTATCCCTCATGGATGGATTCTCTAAACACAACTAGAATAAAATAGACCTAGATGACCAACACAAACTACATTCACCGCACCATGGAGAATATTATATTACCAAGTCATGCCTTTTGGATTGAATAACACTGGTGACACCTATCAACATGCCATGACTATCATCTTCCATGACATGATGCTTGATATAGCTAAGGATTATGTTGATGATATTCTAGTAAAATCAAGAACCCGTGCTAGACATCCTGATGTTCTATAGAGAATCTTTGAGAGACTTAACAAATACAAAGTTTGTCTCAATCCTAAGAAGTGTATCTTTGGAATTACTTCAGGAAAATTGATAGGATTTATTGTATCACAAAGAGGGATTTAAGTGGATCCTACTAAGGTCAAAGCCATTATGGAAATGTCTCCACCTTCTAATTTGAAATAACTCTGCAGCTTGTAAGATAAAATTCAATCCATTCATAGGTTTATATCATAGCTATAAAATAAGTGACATCCTTTTATGCACCTCTTAAATAAATATTTCACATTTTATTTGGATATTTAATGTTAACAACCATCAGTAAAAATAAATACATACTTGGTGAATCCGTGTTACACCCTTAATTATTGGCATGTCTAGGGATATGTGTAGCTAAATTATAGCTTGTATAACCCTTTTTCATATTATTTTACATTTATATATGAACTAATATGATTATTAAGTCTACATATGGGTTTTTCATGGCCTTTTTATGCTATATATATGAGGTAGGGTTAGTTTTTTATCATCATATCAGAGTATTCATTTCTAATTACAAGCATTTGGGAGGTTTCCCCCTCAAAGTGGATTATCTACTGTTCATATTTTCTACTATATTTCTATATCATTGTGATATATTTCTAATTATTTTTTGAATTAATATCATTACATGTGGTATAAAAGCATCGATTTGGGCCATAGGTAAAAAACCACAGATATTGAAACTTGGTTATATCTCATAAATGGTTGCATATTTATATACAATTATTTTATTGGAGGTGATAAAACATTAAAGTAAGGTTTCTATTAAAATTTCATCTCATTTAGATCTATTTTTAAAAATTTATCTCCATTTTAGGGTTTTTCATAAATTCATTCTATATCTCACAATTTATAGTTTTTTTTCAAATTTATTCACATTTTTGGAAATCTTGGAAAAAATTATTTTGGGTATATTATTTGATATTTGTGATTTTAGGTCGACATATTTAAAAATATTCATGGTCAAAATTTGAGTCAATGGGCCAAAATAATGTTCACCATCAAGCCTTCTTGTGGTTGGTCCTAACACTCATGGATGGGGGAAAGGGAAGACACCCATAAAACTCCTTTAGGGGATGACATAGATTCTAAAACCTCTGATATGATGTCTTCAAATATGATTTTTTAAATTTATTTGAATCTACAAGGTGTGATTTAGAAGGATGTGAAAGTCCAAACACAAATGTCAATAATGTAAGGGGAGCTTAATGACATGAGCAATTAGTTGCAACATATCATGGTACAAATAAATTCTATTTCATCTCATTTTCCCCTCAATAAACCTCCAATTTTTCCTTCTGGTCCTCTTCCTCTCAAAACTAACACCACCAATATGGGGGTGAAATTGATGTTGCCAAAAGTGGACTTGCTCAAGTTTGATGGTAAGGATCCACTCACTTGGATCACTCAAATTGAAAATGTATTTGATCTACACCAAACTCCTAGCTCTCAAAAGGTGGTTTGACATCCCTATATCTAGAACTTGAGCCATTCATTTGGTATCATTGGTTATGTGATCAAAAGAAAAAGATTGATGATCCTATTACATGGTCAGTATTCTCTAGTGAACTGATGTCTCACTATCAAGCTAGTGTTTTTGAAAACTACTTTATCCAATTATCCAAACTAGGACAAACAAGAATAATGAAGGATTATATTCATAATTTTTAGTATCTATCCTTATGTGTGGAGGACATCACTGAGGCAAATATGACTTACCTTTTTCTGGGTGGACTAAAATATATCATTCAATTAGAGGTTTGCATGTTTGAGCCCACAACTATTGGAGGTACAAGATGAATAAGAAGGGGGTGCTAGTGAATCAGTTAACTAATCTTTCACTTTCAGATCACTTATTGTTCATTCATTGATATTCGTGAATCAATACAACAAACATATACAACTAGATTACCATCAAAGCAAGGAGACCACATACACAGCATGAATAAGAGAAACACATCATAACACAACATCTAATGTGGGAAACCCTTATGGGGAATAAAACCCACTCTCAATCCTACAAAAATATGGACTACATGTCTTATAATAGGTTTATAAACATGAGACTTTATTGAAACACCTATTTCATAAGGAGTACCTACCCCTAAGATGGTCAAGTCATTTTGACCTAGCTATTGAGAACCCTCCCAACACTTATGAAATAAACATCTCCACCTTTTAATTGATGTATTCAACACCTAATTATGGACATCTTATTTCATAACTCATGAAAAATACCCTCTCTATCTCATACAAGCCTCTCACATAGGTATGCCATAATCTTTATTCTTTCAATTGTGCTCAATATTTAAACTTGCATGATCACTATTAAGACATCAAAAATATTACCTATAGGTAATACACATATTCATCAACCTAATATACTCTATAACCCATCCATTGGGCACACTCCTTTTCTTTCCATCACTCTAGAACTCTCATACATGCCCTCTTCACCAACTCTCACAAGTCTCTCTTTCCCTAGTCTTCAAACCTACAAAAAAACTATTATGACATCATAAATATGACCTATATGTCATAAACATAGTCATAAAAATCTTATTATATATAACCTAACCATTGGGCACACACCCTTTCTTCTTTACTTTTCTCCACAACTCTCACACACACTCCTCTATCAAGTCTCCAACGTCTAGAAATCATCTTTGGCTTCACTATTTATAGATCCTTCATGAATATCAAATTCCTAGTCATCTATTAGAAATTAATTAACACTTAATACTTCTATTAGATTAAGAGAAATCTCTTTACCATCCTCATAGGTTGGCCATAGCATCCATGGGTCACCCTTAAGTAGTTATACCTTTCAATTAGGCCTTAGCAGCCCTTATAAGTCTCATGGAGACCTATTCACCCCTTTATCACTTCAATGATAAAATTAGAAACACATTAACACTTCCAAATACATATGTCCACTCTACATGACCTCTTAGACATCCTAAAATGATTACAGTTATCATTACACATCTTTGTGTATGCTCAATCTACCAAAAAATAATCATAAAAACACCATGAATGAATAAATAATCAAATTATAATCATTTATTAATATTGAATATGGATTTTTAATACCTCCAAAATCCATAAAAATCATCTTTAGGAAGTCCAAAACACTCTCCAATATCTAAGTCCCCTTAAAACATCCAAATACCATCAGAACAACTCAAAATATCCTTCTCAAGTTACTTACAAAACATGGTCAAATATTATTCAACTTTTGAGCTTAATAAATTTGACTATAAAAACATTCATACCTTCTAACTAGATTATATGGATGCACCTTGAAGTCTTATACAACTTTTATTTTTACATCACCTTTGAATTCATCCTAGATCAAAAGATATGAGCAAAATACTCAGCACTAGTTTATTTATTTATTAATATAAATGCCAACGGTCACTATTAAACATTGAAAAATTTGTCAACATATTGTGCCCTCTCATAGATTGAATGAATACACATCATCTATATTCTTTTTAATTAGCCTTGTCTTTACCTTTGATAAACATTTAAAAGTTTGACTTCATCTCATGCTCCCTAACAACTTTGACCAAATACACACCATCAATCTTTATGGATTACCCTGATCTTTACCATGTAATGCTCATCATTGATCTTTATCTATATGAACCCCCATGAACCATTGATCTTCTATCCAAGATCCATGAATGTGATACATGTCACTAGCATGTTCATTCTTTGACATATTGTCTTTATGCACACTATTAGATCAAAATCAATGATTTAACACACACCATTAGATCTACTTGATTATTTGACCTCATACTTAAGCGTAGTTAAACTTGATGGTCTCTAGCCCATCACGGTTTGCAATAATAACTTCAAAGGTTTATAAATTGAGCTAGAAAATACTTCAAGAGTCTAAATCTTCATGGTACCTTCTTGAAACTATAGATAACATCTCCATGAAAACATTTAACCTTAGTTGACTTTTTGAGTACCTAAATTAAATGCACAGACTTTTTATTTCATTCATATCTACATGATGTGTAATGGCAGTTTGGCTAAGTATAGAAACTTAGTGAACTTATATATGAGAGGCCAACTTTTCACATGCATATCTTTAGTTATGCTTAACCTTAGGACCTGTATTTTGAGCCACCGGATAACCTTTCATAGGGGAATCCATCCATATATAAATTTACTCCTAGAACCTTCACACATGTGAAATATAATGTCATCAATATGCCTACTCATATTTTTCTACCGCAGAACCAACTATGCCTAGATGAACATAATGAAGAACTAGATGAACACCATGCATTCCCATAAGCACTTTAAGCACTCTTAACACTCCATAAAGCATCTATAACATGATATCATCATCCATAACATTCATCCACTTCCTATCCAAGAATATACTGAAGATCCATGCTTACATGCTAGGCTACCAAGCTTATGCTAACACATTTTTCACATGCTTGTCTTCTCTCCTTGACCTAAACCCACATCAATATGATAGATACAATATGATAAGCCTCAACAAATACTTACCTTAGCTCACATGCATTCAAATCTTTCCTTTCACAATTTTAGGCTCAAACTCATCATGATCATGACATCATCACTTTGTCATTACCTTTGACATCAATGCACACATGACATAATATTTTATATCAATGATAATATCAGAGTTGTTTCCAAAATCTAGATAATGCGAGTGCAATGGAGACATGATCACATGAGATGAAATAAGTGCACACCACATAGATGCTAAAGCAATTTGAAAATAACACAAGAAGATAAATTACACAAGACAAAATGGAGAAAACCAAAATATAATTAACATGAGATGGCCAAAGTGAGGACTAAAAATAGGAGAGTACATAAGTAAATCCTACATAAAAGGTGGACAAGGCACCCCAAGAATAGACTGTAACTCCTCCATGAAAGGTGGTGACAAGGTGTTAAGAATAGAGAAGTAAGTCCCATCAAGGGAGTTACTTATGAGATTCTTATGACACCTATGATACATCTATGACACACACCTCCACATAAGCTATCCTATCCCATAAATGTAGGAAAACTCCATGTATACATAAGAAATACAATTATCCTAATTAAAAAATAGGGAAAAATAAAAACCTACACTAATACACCCCCATAAGCATAGCTTAGGTGGGTAGTGTGGAAATATAAAATGGGTCCCGGCAACTAGGCCTGATGAGGTACCCATGTACAAATGCAATCTCCCATAAGATAGAGAAAAGGAGAATACCTGTAGGAAAAAAATCCCCCCCCCCCCCCAAAAAAAAAGAGAGACATAAAAAAATGAAGAGGCTAGAAGGCCCCCCTAAAGATGATGCTGCTGTAGATGTAGACCGCACCCCAAGAAGAGCTCATAGATGAATGAACTTGCTCTCAGTGAAAGGTTTGGTGAAGATATCTGCAACCTGCTCCAAAGACTAGAAAAATATCAAGTCAATGACCTAACTATGAATAAGCTCCCAAATGAAATGCATGTGAATCTCTATGTGCTTGGTCCACTGGTGCTAAGCTGGATTCCTACAAATCTGAATGGTACTCTAGTTATCACAATAAATGATGGTGGGCTGCTTGATAAAAATGCCAAACTCAAAAAGAATCCCTTGAAGCCAAATAGCCTTAGTAGCTACATTAATAGCTCCCCTATACTCTGCCTTTGTAGATGATATAGCAATAACATTTTGCTTCTTGCTAGACCAACTGATAGGACCAAAACCTAGAGAGAAACTATAACCAGAAGTGGACTTGCGAGTCTATGAATCACTAGCCCTGTCTGAATCTATATATCTAACCAAGTCAGCCTCTATGCCAAATCTATAATGAATCATGTATCTATGTGAACCCTGTATGTAATGCAAGATCCTCTTAGCTACTTTCCAATGCAGCTCATGAGGTTCCTGCATGAATCTAGACACAAGTCCCACTATATATGATATGTCAGGCCTGGTGTGAGTCAAGTAGATGAGACTACCAACAAGTTATCACTACCAAGTGGCATCAACCAATGGTGAAGAACAATCAACCTCAATCTTGACTCCTGATAGAAAGGGAGTCAGAGATGGCTTGCAATCAACCATGTGAAACTGAGCCAATAAGTCAAGAGCATACTTAGGCTATGCAAGAGAAATCCCTGAATCTAGCTATGAGATCTCAATGCCAAGGAAATAGTGCAACAAACCCATGTCTATCATGTCAAATCTATCTTGAAGAGATACTTTCACCACTATAATAACTGATGAAGAACTCCTGGTGATCAAAAGGTCATCAACATATAGAACCAAAATTAGGAGCAAATCATCTTGCCACAAGAAGTAGACATTGGGATCAAAATGGCACCAAGTGAATCCCACTGTGAGAAGGAAGGATTCCATCTTGGCATACCAAGCTCAAGGGACCTGTTTGAGGCCATAGATAGATTTCTTAAGTCTGCATACTAAGGAAGAATCCTAAACAAATCTTGGCAGTTGATCCATGTAGATCTCCTTCTCTAGGTCTCTGTGAAGAAAGACACTATTCACATCCATCTGATGCACATCCCAACCATGTGATGTAGAAATAACCAAGGTGAGTCGAATAAAAGTCATCTTTGCAACGGGTGTAAAGGTCTATGAGTAGTCAATGCCTGCCACCTATGAGAAACCCTTGGTGACCAATCACACCTTGTACTTATCAACCAACCCATCTACTACAAACTTGGTCTGATATATCCACCTATATTGAACCATCTTTCTTCCCTTAGGAAGTGAAGTCAAATCCCAAGTGTGATTTTTTATTAAGGAAGCATATTCTTCCTCCATAGCACTATCCCACTCAAGTACCCAAGATGCCTCTCAAAAAGTCTATGGATCTAAAACTAAAGCAAAGAAGGCATGTGGATTTCTCTAAAAATCCCCCTAGTACATCTATCATCTATGAGATCTCCTGCCCAAGTGCTAGCACTCTCAAGTGTCTATCTAGCCTAAATGGCTTGAAAGTGGGCGAGTTAGGTGCTAACTCCTCATCTTCTAACTGACTAGAGGTGGATGACTCTACATCACTATCCTTGCTATCTAAACTCAAAGAAGAAGAATAAGAAGATGTCTCTAGCTCAAGAACCTATTGTGGCTGATTTGAATTTGATGAGGAATCATCATTAAGAAGTAGATCTGATGAGGGAGAAGAAGTGTCAAGTGTTGAGTCTCTAGGACTCTCCTAAAAATGGACACTTCTCTTGATGAACAACTCATGAGTGATAGGATCTAGAAGGTGATATCCCTTATTACCGTCTAGATATCCTATAAAGATGCAAGGCTTAGACTATCATTTCATAGCTTTGTGTTTCTTCTTCAGAATGCGGGCCACGGCTGGGGATCCAAAAACCTTAAGGTGCTCAACATTAGGTTTCCTTTTATGCCAAGCTTCAAAGGGTGTTATCCCTTTTAAAGCTTTGTGAGGAACCCTATTTAGAATGTAACAAGCACTATTGATGGCTTCGGCCCAATATTATGGTGCTAAGGATTTGGAGTGAATCATACAGCTACCCATCTCTTTCAAGAACATATTCTTGCATTCTACAACCCCATTCTATGAAGGATTGTAAGTGATGGTGCACTGTAAATCAATTCTCTCTATGGTGCGAAATTGCTCAAACTTGATGTTGACATACTCCCCTCCATTATCAGTTTGAAGAACCTTGATGGACTTCTCACTCTGTTTCTCAACAAGAGCCTTGAAGTCTATAAAATTTTCAAACACTTCAGGGTTTTGTTTGAGAAAATATATCCAAGTTTACCTAGAGAAATCATCAATGAAAGTGAGGATGTACTTGGCCCTTATGAAAGATGGTTTGGGAAAGGGTCCCGATACATCACTATGGACTAACTCCAAAGGTTGTGAAGTCCTCCAAGCTTTACCTTTGTCAAATTTTGCTTTGGGATGTTTTCTAAGGGAAAACCCCTTGCAAAGTCCTTTTGAGAATTGGACACGAGGCAAGCCAATGACCATGTCATTTTTGCAAAGTTGCTCAAGGTAGCAGTAGTTAAGGTGGCCAAACCGCTCATGCCATAATTTTCTAACTCCATCTAAATGAGTCAAAAATGATATTAGAGAAGAATCTAATGCAAAATGTGAGGTGTATAACCTTGCTTGGTGATTTTCCCTACCCAATGCCACTGTAGTATCACTATGCAACTCCCTGATAGCCATTGAATTTGGTGAAAACTCAACTCTCATGCCTCGACCAATATGAGTGATTTGGTACACTGATAGGAGATTGGTTGAAAGAGAAGGAAAACTTAGAACATTATTGAATGTTCCTCCTTCCATTTCAACTGACCCTCTCCCTACAACATAAACTGATGTGTCATCACCCAAACTAATTGAAGTCATGCTACAAGGCCCTAAAGATGAAAAATCAACTAGTGAAGAGCCCATGTGGTGAGAAGCACCCAAGTCGATGAGCCATGAAGATGTAGAAGCTATTGTAGCTATAAGGGCCTTTCCCTTTTCTTTCTCTTTACCCTTGCCTTTTGCCTTAGTAGAATCTTGGGTAGATGAATTCTGCTTGATGGACTTAAGAACACCTATGTTGTTCTTCTCTAGAAGATGAGTTAGGAGATCTATTTGTTTCTTCATGAATTTATGTTCATCATGCCCTATATTTTTACAATAGACACACTTAACCTTCTCTTTCTTAGGTTTAGCATTGGAACAGGAAGTCTCAATGTTGTTTTTGGCAAGATTGTTGTTTTCTTTCTTCTTCTCTTGGTCCTTGTTCTTTTTCTTCTTCTCCTTTATTGAAGTCTTGTCCTTACCATTTCTAGCTATCAAAGCTTAGGGTTGAGTAGACTTCATTATGCCCATTTGAATTATCTTATCTTGCTCCCTAGTCAAGTCACCAATGAATGAATCCAAATAAGGCATTTTCCATGTAGTGCTAAGGGCACTTTTTGTGGCATGGAAAGTGGAGATAAAGACTAAACAGCTTGGACATAACTTTGCAAGAATAGAAAGTATGAGTTGATCATTTTTCTTCTCTATCCCACATTATTTCAATTTCAATATAAGGGCTTTAAACTTAATGAAGAAGTCCTATAGGGTGTCAAAGTTGCTAGGACTTAAACTTATGAGTTTGTTTTCGAGCTCATGACCTCTCATCTCATCAAGCTTCCCAAATAAGTTTTCTAAGGTGTCCCATATGTCATTGGGAGTTTGGGAGGATTATAGATGGAAGAGAAGTTCTAGAGACACAGACAAGCTCAGTAATCCATAGGATTCATCACTATGGTTGTACCACTTGACCTTTTCAGCATCAGTGTTGGGTTCTACTTCAGTACCCATGGTGATCCTATACAACCCTTTGCTTCTAAGAATGATTGACATTTTAACCTTCCATTCATGATAGTTGAAGGGTGTTAGGGGTTTAAGTTGAAAATAATCCATTTTTAAGTTGAATTTAGGTGAAGTTGTGTTGATTGCAAGTTGTGAATTTATGCAAAAAGGAGAATGAAAACAAAGATTTGCAAGTTGTGAAAAGCAATCACACCCCCCCAAAATATTGAGCCCCCCAAATATGTAAGTGCATGCCAAAAAGACATTGGGATTAGCTGAGAATGCATCTTAGATCAATCAGTGCAAAACTAAAGCAAACAGGATGTCGGACTCAGCCAAAAATGCATCCCAGGAGACCCAAAATTTTGGCACTTTATAAACTAGTGCATATTTAACAAATAACAAGCCTACACTGTGGAGAATTGAGTTACAAACACTTTTTCAAAAAATGGCACCCAAATTTGAGCTACCATTTGCAAGATATTAAAGGTTTAATTTTCCCATAAACTAGTGTTTTTGCAAAAAAAGCACTAAAATATTAAAAAAATGCCTGTTATGAGAGAGAAAGTCACCTTTCAACCACTTTTTGGATTTGGCACAGAATGAGGAATCCAAAGGAGGTTTGTGTGAGGGGGAATTGGCCTCCCACCAACCCAGGCCTCACCCTTCGTCTTTGTAGGTTGAAGATACAATTTTTAAATGAAAACCCCCCAAATTACAAAACTATCTAAAAAACTAAATATTCAATCAAATTGACTGATTTTTGTTTTACAAGTCAATTTTGAATTGAAAAAAAATAAAGCATAGATAGAATGAAGGATTTCCAAGTGTCTAAGGGGTGCCACATGGGACGCCAAGCAAGGGGCGCCAAAAATAAACACAGTCCAAATTTTGCTCAAAAAAATAAAAGAGAAATAGCAGACCTATGATGGACGTTGTATGGCTTGATGGTGCCTTGCTAGAGAAAGGACTATGGCATGGTAGAACTGAGTGCTTTGCTGAAGTTGGCACAGACAAAAATTTTGGCGTGGAGTGCTGAAGGCGTGGCACAGACCAGAAGAAGGTTGGTGCAGACCAAAATATGCTTGTAAAAGAAAGAACCTATAGACTTGCACATCATACGGCCTTATGGCATGGCTAAAAGGACTGCTGGAAGGATGTTGTTGAGTGCTACTCCTCCCTCTGCTCCTTGCACATAATAATGGCATCCAAACTAACTGCTAAACCAACCCCTAAAGTGAAAACAACCAAGACACCCAAAGGCCAAGGATTTCAAGATGCAAGAAATGATGTTGAAAGATTTTTTTTAATTTTTAGATCAGATCTAGAAATAAAAAATAAAGAGAACTCCACTCCTCTTGATTTTAAAATAAACTAAAAGCATAACCAGACACACGATTACTGTTCTTGCTCTGATACCATATTGGAGTTATTGCTAGAATCTGGATAATGTGAGTGTAATGGAGACGTGATCACACGAGATGAAGCAAGTGCACACCACATAGATGCTAAATAAATTTAAAAATAACACAAGAAGATAAATTGCACAAGACAAAATGGAGAAAACCAAAATCTGATTAATATGAGATGGCCAAAGTGAGGACTACAAATAGGAGATTACATAAATCCTCCACAAAAGGTGGACAAGGCACCCCAAGAATAGACTGTAACTCCTCCATGAAAGGTGGTGACAAGGTCCTAAGAATAGAGAAGTAACTCCCATCAAGGGAGTTACTTATGACATTCTTATGACACCTATGACACATCTATGACACACACCTCCACATAAGCTAGCCTATCCCACAAATGTAGGAAAACTCCATGTATGCACAAGAAATATAATTTCCCTAATTAAAAAATAGGGAAAAATAAAAAACTACACTAATAGATAACACTTGCCAACAATATCCCCCTTTGTTATTTATGACAACCTCTTACTTTCCTTCTCCCCATTTGCCATTAATGACAAAGTGGACTAAACAACCACCAACTCCTCTTAACATATTGAATGTATTCAAATATACTTATAAGTGCTCAGGATAATTACATACCTCATATAAAACAATTAATCCCCCTTTTGATATACACCAATCTAGACTTGGGCTTCTCTGATCCTTGGACCTTTTAACATACATAATTCACAAGCTCCCTTTGCTTATGCATGAATATTCAACATATTTCCATAATTATGACTAGGTTTGATCAAGTCATCATATTAACCTTCTTAAATTCTCATCTGTAGTAAATAACACCACTTTTTAAATGTGAGTGAATAATCTCACATTGATTCTTATTACATCATGCATATATTCTCAAGTCACTATAACTATTTGAGATAGCTCCCCCTAACTCTATGCATACCACTTCTTACCTTGAACTTCTCAACCATGCTCCATGACAATACCCTTCTTTGATTATGCAGTACTACCAATAAAGAAAGAACACACAAAAAACATTGAAATCTAATGGAACACACCACAAAACATCTAAGAGGGACTCCTCCTAAAATCTCTAAGACATTTCACCTCTTGAGCATATTTAGATCTCCACACACCATGAAGAACCACCACACATGCTTACTAGCCTTCTCTCTCAAGCCACCTCAAGGACCAATAATATATTTTCATTCCACTAAACCTACAACAAGCTCTTCTACTCTATGCCTTCTTGATCCTTAGACCTAACAAACTAAACAATCTATCTCCCCCTTTGAACATGAAAACTTCTCAAGCCATTTGAGTTAGCTCCCCCCTAATTTTATGCTCCTCCTTATGCCAAAATGAAAGAATAACCATTGATATTCATAACCAAAACTCATCTACATAACTTCCAAGAACACCTTCATGGCCTAAAAAATATGAAAATATCAAACTCAAAACATTACATAGCTTTGGGTCTTTGAACAACACCACTCTACTTTTATACTCTCATTTACAAGCCACCTCCAATAATACAAATAGATCTTCAATCCACTCACCATATGGTAAATAAGTTTTAAATCAACCATATAACTAACATTGAAACACTCATACCATTCTCTTTTAGAGGAAATGATCAAAAATCACTCTTCTTCACACTAGTCATGTCTAGACTCCTGTAGCCTTACCTAAAACTCGTAGAGCCCAAAACTTTTAGTATACACACATTCAAGTCATGAAACTTCATATATGGATCACTCTCATATTCTCCCTCAATCAAACTAATTTTAATCACCCAAATCATCTTCTACAACACACTTCCTTAACAAAACTACTAGCTAATTAGGCCTCATATTTGACAAAAAATTGAATAATTTGAACATAAATTACCTTAAGATCACTATGAAGCATGATTTTACAACAAATTTGACCAAACTAACCTATTAGGAAGACTCAACCTCTAACATTTTAGAGAAGTCACTTTTCTCAACTAGCCCAAATCACTAGATCTTCAAAATAAGCTTGGTCAACCCAGCACCTTCTAATCAACACACACTTTTGAAACTTATCTCACACCTATAGGTTATTACCAAATAATTATGCACTAATTTTTGAGCTTTAAAACTTTTGGGAACCCATACATCCTATAACCCTTTTTAGTCCTACTTACCCTTAAGCCAAAACTGAGAAAACCAAGAGCACTCAAAAATCTCCAATTTGAATTCAACATACATTCAAACCACCTAAAACATTCTATAATAATTTCAACATACCTTTCTATGAAAAATATGATGTAGACAACTCACAATCCTCCTTTGCCACCAATAAACCTTCAATCTGACCCTACAGACTAAGCATACACAACTATCAACATGAAAAAGGGAAAAAACATACCATGACATCACTCTAATACCACCACATCATATATTCCACTTGGACATAGATGATCCAACTGAAAACCCCTAACTCTTGCCTTCTTAGAGCTTAAAAACATCAAATGCACTATTGAACACACTCTAAGTAGTGATTACTACCAAAACTAGTCAAAATAGACCATTGCCCATAAAAGATAACATATATCACTTCAACACCTGAAACCACTTGGTAATGAAATTATAATAACATCATAGTAGCACTTGATTCTCTACTAAAATAAGTCTCTCAAGAAGCATAGTTAGAGACCCTTTCTACACCACATTTCTCTCAAACAAAGTGAAACCAAGAGTGGCCCACATCTCCTTGGTAATCACTAGAATCATTTTATAGCTATAGGAATGATTGTTCTTCTTATTATTCTTAGGCTTCATTAAAATAACTTGATCATCCACTCAAACATTCTCCTTCTCTTCTAGGACTATATTAATAACATATGGGGATAACATATATTCATGACATACCTTTTCAATTGAGGGATCTTCCTTATAGTTTGAAACCCCATCACTAGGTATTGACAATTGATGTATTTTGTATGAAACATGATCAACAATAGAAAGATGTTCACTTGGGTCCATACACACCTCATAACTATCCTCAACCATCACCTTTGTCTTCTCCTTGAGCTTTATCTCTTCATTCACAACATGAGCAGACAATGAGAACCCTTGACACTCTTCAGTATGTGTAGCATTCTCTATAATAGCAAATATTCCACCTTAGGACTCACTTTAATCACTCTTAGAAGATTTAACATCCATTTTCTTACCATCCTTCTTCTCTATAGTCATTTTACTTTCTTAACCTTTGAGCTTAGACTAATCTTCAACACATTCTTCTAAAGTAACTTTCTTATAAAACTTTTGACTAGTGTGACCAGTGTTGATAATCTTTGGTCTCCATAAACAATAATGACCTTTCTTATACACAATGGAATCTTCATGTCCTTTGAGATACCTTTAGGACCTATATACTCCACTTAGGCATAAAATTACGATATGAACACTCTTATGACAACTAAAACAAATAACATCATTCACACCTTTTGATAGATTTGAACTATGATCAATATTTAGCCAAAAACTCCTTCTATCATAGCTCCATGGATGTCCATACTTGATTGAATTTCTTCTACATTCCTTATCTCTATGACTATACTTATATTAATAATGACAATGGCCATGAAAATAACTTGCATATCTTATTGAATTGAGCTATCTAACTGGTCTTCTATTATTGCTTTTCACATTATCATTCTTCTTAGCTTGCTTAGGCTTCACATGTTCCTTTTATAGCTTGTCTAACTTGTCTATGAGTTTTTCATATTCTAATATCAATGAGTCAAGATTAGTCTTCAAATCATCATGCTCACCTTGATTTGAACTCACCTTGGTATTGAATTTTTCTAGCAAAGTCTTGAGATATCTACACTCTTCTCTTCTTGATTTTAGGCTACCTTTTGAAACCTCTAATTTAACTCTAAGATATTTTATGACATCCTTGTCCTCCTTATCTTGTTTATCCATGTCATCCTTTAATCTACATGTTTGATCTTCCATAGACTTGATTAGTTCTTGATTCTTCTTTTCGTCTCTTATGGATTTACTTGATAAACTCCCTTCAAGATACCTGACTTGTGATTCAAGACCTTTTATCATATTTCTCATTTTATTATTCCTCTTATTTTTCTCCTTTAGTTCACCAAGTGAACTCATGATATTAGCTTCTAGATCAACTTCTTCTTCTTCACCATCATAGCAAACTTCTTCTTCACCAAAAGACATCTCGTACTACAAGGATCACCTCCAAGATGATTAAGCCTTTTGAAGAAACTGCTTTGATACTAATTATTGGAGTTAAAAGATGACTAAAAGGGGGTGATGAGCCCATAAAATGGCTCATTATATCCACAAAATAACATCCTTTTTCTTTCATAGAAAGTGGATCTAAATGTAGTTTCTAAACTTATGGTATATTTAGAATAAAATAGTAAGTATATATCATGGTTATGTCTTTAGAATTCTTTGTTATCCATTTTTTAGCTATTACTAATGATTATTAGGCAAAAGATGTCAATAAGTTCATATACAATTCATACTAAGCTTAGAATGATTCAAGGTATGAAGAGTAACCATTCAAGCATAATGTTGAAATAAGATCCAGTATTTTAGTCAAGTTATGGACTCCTATAGGTTTACTATAGACTCTCATAGTAGCTATGGATTACAACATGTTTATTACAGTAGCTACAAATTACATCATAAAATCCTACATGCTTTCTATAATAGCTATAGATTATAACAAGATTTCTCAACAACTACAGATTCAAACAACCTTGTTATAGACTAGCTACACATTACATCAGACCAACTATAAACTAGCTATAGATCACATCAGCCCAACTATGGATTAGATTGTCCAACCATGGATTTCACCAGGCTTTCTATGGATTTCACTAGGCTTGCTATAGATTTCAGTAGGTTGCTATGGATTTCAATATAATTACTATGAACTTCAATAAAACTACTAGAGACATATATGAAAAATATTTTTAAATGTATGCTAATATTCTAGCTATCACAAAGAATGCTTTCCAATAAAATTATTTCTATATATAGGTTTCTATGTATAGACTTTCCATTGTAGATTGTATTCAAATATAGATTTATGTAATTTCATTTCTAATAATTAGCTCTCTCCATATTTTGTGGAGATTGAGATAGAATAGATTATCTCGGTTGTTATTTTCAAATAAGGTGTTGGTTGGAAGCATGAATTATAAATGCAACCTTCCATGCCCAAATGAAATAATTAATCAATCAATCAATACATTTTTTCTTTTCATTATTCTGAGTAGTCCATCTAAAACTTATGCTATGAATAAATCCTCTTCTGAGAAATGAGATAGCCACTCATTTCAAGGAAGATGGATCGATGTATTTTTATTTTATTTATTTATTCTATAATTATCATTCTACTATAAATTCTTATTTTATTTTTTATTGCTGTAAACATTTATTTTGTATAGTTTGTTGTAAACTTGTAGGTGTTTTGTGTGTTTGCCATTTATTTTCAATTCAACAATTTACTTTCTACAAGTGTGTTTTAATTTCATGCAAGTGTTATTTAATATTATGTAAGTGTGATTTTCAATTCCAAAAAGCATAATTTTAAATTTCAGCAAGTGTGATTTTTAATTCCTACAAAGTGTGGAGTATGATAGAAGGAACCATTTGCCAAAGATATTTTTCTCTTATTGTATATAGCCTTTAGACATCAGCCCTGTATTGCTAATATTACATGAAGGGTATTGATGACAACCATTAGGAGGGGTGAATCATTCAACCAATCTTTCACTTTTAGATCATTTGTCATTCATTCATTGACATTCATGAATCTATACAATAAGCATATGCAACTAAATTCCCATCAAAGCAAGGAGACCACATATAAAGCATGAATAAGAGAATCACATCATAACACAACATATAATGTCAAAAAAACTTCACGGGGAATAAAACCCAATCTCAATCTTGAAAACATATGGACTACATGTCCTATAATAGGTTTACATACATGAAACTTTAGTGAAACACATGTTTCATAAGGAACACCTTCCCCTAGGATGGTCAAGGCCTTCTAACCTAGATGTTGAGCACCCTCCCAACACCTATGAAATAAACATATCCACCTTTGAACTAATGTCTTAAACACCTAATGATGGACCTCTTATTTTCTAACCCATGCAAAACACCCTCTCGATCTCATACAAGCCTCTCACATAGGCATGCCATAATCTCTCTTCTTTCATTTATGCTTAATCTTCAAACCTACATGAACACTATTAAAACATAAAAAATATGACCTATAAGTCATACACATAGTCTTCAACCTAATATTATTTATAACCCATCCATTGGGTACACTTACTTTCTTTCTATCCTTCCACAACTCTCACACATGCCCTCTTCACCAACTCTCACAAGTCTCTCTTTCCCCAGTCTTCAAACCTGCAAGAACACTATTCTCACATCAAAAATATGACTTATAGGTCATACACATAGTCATCAACTTGATCTTATCTATAACCCACCCACTGTGCACACACCCTTTCTTTTTTCCTTTGCTCCACAACTCTCACACACACTCCTCTATCAAGTCTCCAAAGTCTAGAAATCATCATCTTTGATTTCACTATTTATATATATTTCATGAATATAAACTTCTTGGTCAACCATTAGACATGCCTTAACCCTTAAGGCTTCTATCATATTAATACACAACTCAATAATATCCTCATATGTTATCCATAGCATCCATGGGTCACCCTTAAGTAGTGACACCTTTTAATCAGGCCTTAATATCCCTTATAGGTCTCATGGAGACCTATTTGCCCCTTTAGCACTTCAATGGGAAAATTAGAAACACAATACCACTTATAAATGCATAGGTCCACTTCACATGACCTCTTAGACATCATAAAATGATTACATTAATTATTACACACATCTACATATTCTCAATCTACTCAAACATTAGCCTTGTACACAAGAACACCATGAATGAATAAATAATCAACTTCTAAGCATTTGTTCATACTGAATATGCATTTGTAAAACCTCAAAAGTCCATATATATCATGTTCAAGGAGTCCACAATACTCTCTAATATCTAAGTTCCCTTGAAACATCAAAATACCATTTTAACATCTTAAAATATCCTTCTTGGGTCACTTACAGAACATAGTCAAACACATAATCAAATTTGACAATACAAATATTTAGACCCTATAACTAGGTTCTTTGGATGTGCCTTCAAGTCCTCTACAAATTTTCTTTTTTACATCACCTTTGAATTCATCTTTTATCAAAAGATATGAGTAAAATACTTAACACTAGTTTTTCCTTTATTAATTTAAATGCCAATGATCATTGTTAAACATCAAACACTTTGTTAACATCTTGTGACTTCTCATAGATTGAACAAATACACATCATTGATCTTAGCCAAATGTATCACAGTCTTTACTTTTGATAAATTTATGATATTTTGACCTTATCTCATGATACCTAGCAACTTTGACCAAATACACACCATCGATCTCCATAGATTAGCTTGGTATTTATCATGAAAAAATCACCATTGATCTCTATTTATATGAACCCCCATAAAATACTAATCTTCTATCCAAGATCTATTAATTTGAAACATGTCACTAGCACGTTCATTCTTTGACATATTGAATTTACACATATCATTGGATCACAATTTGTGATTTAATGCACACTGTTAGATCTACTTGACTAGTTGACCTCAAACTTCAACATAGTTAAACTTGATGGTCTATGGCCCATCATAGTTTACAATAAAAACTTTTAATGTTTATAAATTAAACTATAAAGGAGATTAAGAGTCCAAATCTTTAGGTTACCTTTTTGGCACTACAAACAACATCTTCATGAAAACCTTTGACCTTAATTAATTTTTTGAGTACCTGCATTAAATGCATAAACTTGTTGGTTCACTCATATTTGCATGATGTGTAGTGATGATCTAGATAAGTATAGAAACTTAGTGAACTTCTATTTGAGATGCCAAATTTTCACCCACATATCTTTAGCTACGCTAAACCTCATGACCTAAATTTTGAACCACATGATCACCTTTCATAGGGGAATCCATCCATATATCAAGCTACTCCTAGAACCTTCACACATGTGAAATATAATGTCATCAATATGACTACTTAGATTCTTCTACCATAGAACCAACTATGCCTAGATGATCATAGTAAAGAACTGGATAAAAACCATGCATTATCATAATCACTTTAGGCACTCTTGACACCCCATAAGGCCTCTGAAACATGATCTCATCATCCATAACATTCATCAACTTTCTATCCAATCATATATTGAAGATCCATGCTTACATGCTAGGCTACCAAGCCCATGCCAACACACTTTTCACATTATTTTCTTCTCTCCTTGACCTGAAACTACATCAAAATGCTAGATATAATATGATAAGCCTTAAACAATAATTACCTTAGCTCATATGCATCTAAATCCTACCTTGTATAACTTCAGGATCAAACTCATCATCATCATGACATCACCACTTTGTCATTATCTTTAACTTAAATGCACACATGACATCAATCTTTGACATCAATGACAATACTTTCCAATAATAATTATATCTAAATCTATACCAAGGGCATGCTTAGTAGAATAAAAACATATTAAAAAATGTCATCCTTTCACTACTAGCTATGAATGCACCTTCCCAACTCCATCACTACCTCAACCTACTAGATCAACACCACAAAAAATTGAAGAGAAGCATGTCAAAGGGTTGTGTTGACCAAATTTTGGCCCTTCAAGCCAAAATTGGTCACCCATATCTAAAAACTTATCTTCCTAAGTCTATATTTTTGGTCATGTCCACTATGCAAGAAGTGTTCTATAGAAGCCACAACAAATTTACAAGTCTAATTATTTTGGAAGGTTTGTTTTGGTATTTTGATAAGTGTTAATTCTTTCAGAATTCTTGTTTTTAGGTTTTTTTTTAAGTTTCAAAATTATTTTGGATAAATTATCTGAAGTAATTTTCCCAAAGGGTTATTTTTCAGACTTTTCATTTGGCAGAATTCTTTCAGAAAATTATTTGAGGTAACTTTTCTGAAGGATATGTTACAAATTTTTTGAAGGGTATGTTCCATTTTTTTGAAGGGTATCTTTTGTTGAGAAAAGGTCCACTTCACTTTTACAAAAGGTACTTTGTAAATTCTTCAAAGGGGCACTTCAACTTTCTCAAAGGGTACTTTCCTTTTGGGAAAAGGTCCACTTCATTTTTTTTGAAGGATCATTTACAACTTTCTTGAAGGGTATTTTATTTAGAAAGTGGACACTTACAAATATTCTAAATGGTCACTTTCATTTTTCTAAGAGGTCACTTGCATTTTCTCTAAAGGGGCACTTTAACTTTCCTAAAGAGTACTTTCCTTTTGATAAAAGGTCCACTTCAATTTTTTTAAAGGATCACTTACAACTTTCCTAAAGGGTATTTTCTTTGGAAAGAGGACACTTACATTTTTGTCGAAGGATATTTTGTAATTTTTTTAAAGGACACTTGCCTTTCCAAAGGGAAATTTTCAAAAAAATGAAGGGCATTTTATTTTTTGTGGAGGGAACTTAGTAGAAAATCTAAAACAATTCTTTCAAGAAAATTGTTTGTAGGAATTGTCCATACAAAAACTCGAAGGAATTCTTTCGATGAAATGACCAAACAGAAATTTTGAAAGGACACTTGCAAATAGCTAAAAGGTTCATTCCAAATCTGAAGGTCCACTTCAAGAAACCTGAAGGAATATTTAAAAGGGCCAAATAGAAAGTTTGAAGGAATGAATTCTTTTAGAAAACTTGTATGATTCAAAAGAAACAAAAGGGCCAAGACAAAAAGTTTGAAGAAAATACCTGAAGGAGTGACAGTTCATAAAACATCAATTTTAGACTAAAAAATTAGCCATTTGAGTTTAAAATAAAAGGCTTGGAAAGAACTTGAAGGTGAAGATAAGATATAACAAATGGAAAAATGTAATTGAGGCTTTGGTTCAGTTGTAACAGATGTAACTAATGCTTTTAGTTTAATTGTAACTCATTGTAACTGATCCATTCAGTGACATGGCATAGCTCACCTAATTCTCTCCCATGAAATTTAATTGATTATTTTAGGATGACACATGTCCAAGTGACCCTTTGACTTTGTTTGATTTCTCTACCTCTCAAGGCTATATATATGCATTCTCTTAGCTCATTTCATATCCTCCACTGGTTATTGGGAAAACTCTAGTAAAATTTGTACTCAAAGAACTCTTGAATAAATATACAAGTGTTTTTACCACTCGCATGATATAATATTAAGTAATGACTTGAATCTTGTTGGCTTAGTCTAGTGAAAGATTGCCTTTTCCTAGCTTATACTCTTGATGGTATATCAATTTGCAGAAAGGAGATTGTTGTAGGTCTTTGCTAGTATTCTTTATTAAGTGTTGAGATATCATAGAAGTGGTTTGTGATTTCATCTATATTTTGAATCATTCAAACCCTTTCTAAGAATCATATACCTTTTTGAATATAGCATATGAAGAATTGATGTAGTGATAAATCTTGAGTTGTGAGTCTTGTGTGAGAAACACCCTGTTTGTCTTCAAGTAGTGGTTTTAGTCAATTGGGAGGAAATTATTTATTAGTGCATCACCATTTTGTTTCCTTAGTATTTTTCCTTAACCATTTTCATACATAATTGATAGATTAGAGAGAGATTTAAAGGTGTATCAAGGGGAGCTAGACCCTAATCTAGAGATTCATCTCAATGAAATTGTCACCCATAACAAGAGAGATGATTCCATTTTGCCACTTGGTTGAGAAGATTTGAGCATCTCCTCAAGGGTGAAAATCTAAGAATCAACAGGTTTTGTTATGGTTGTGAAAACAAATGGATCAACAGTCATCGATGTGTTGAAAATAAGTTATTTTAAATCGAAGGAGCCAATGGGGATGGAGAATATGAGGAGGCATCTGGTGAGGGTTTTAAAGGCAATAAAGATGACACTGTAGATTTTGAACCTACTATATCTTTCCATGCCCTTGTAGGTAATTCTACTCCTTAAACTCTTAATGTAGTGGGTTTCCTTAATAAACAGAAGGTCATGGTGTTGATTAACTTAGGAAGTACACACAATTTCATAAATAATAATTTGGCTACTTATTTTAATTGTTTCATCACCCAACACTAGAATTTAAAGTCATGATTGAATATGGTGGTACAATTAATTATTATGGAAAATACCATAGTATTAATTTAGCAATAGGAGAATATTTTCTATATTCTCCTATGTTTACTATTCTGATGGGTGGGACTGACATTATTTTTGGATTACAATGGCTCACCACATTGGGTACTATTGAGATGAATTTCCAAGAACTATTCATGCACTTTCATTTTGAAGGTAAGCTAGTAGAACTGTGGGTATTAAGATTTAAATCTCCACAAGTGGTTAGTTCACATTAGATGACCAAGATGTTGAAAAAAGGTGCTGAAGTATTTGTGGTGTACTTATTTTTCATTGATGTTCAACAAACTAAGGAGACTACTCATCCCAATTTACAATAAATATTAGATGAACATTCAGTTATTTTTGGCCTCATATCAAATGGTCTTCCTCCTAGTCGTACCCATGATCATGCCATCAGAGTCATTCTTCAAAGTATGCTACCCAAGATCATACCATATAGATATCCTTATGTCTAAAAGATTGAAATTGAAAAAATGGTACAAGAGTCTTTGGAGGTAAGAACCATTCACCATAGCCAAAGTGAATATTTTTCTCCAGTAGTCATGGCACGAAAGAAGGATGAAACTTGGAGGATGTGCCCATATTACAGAGAGATCAAAAATTTCACTATCAAAGATAAATTTCATATTCCCATAATTGATGATTTTTTATATGAATTGCATGATGTTATTTATTTTACCAAATTAGATCTTTGGTCTAGGTATCATCAAATCTAAATTCATGAGGAGGACATTCTTAAAATAGCTTCCTGTACTCATGAATGCCATTATGAATTTTTGGTCATGAATTTTGGTCTCATTAATGCACCATCCACCTTTTATATTTTGATGAATACAATTTTTAGGCCATTTTTGAGAAATTTTGTACTTGTATTTTTTGACAACATCCTTATTTACAACAAAAATTGGGAAGATCACTTGCAACATGTGAAATAAGTGACCTCAATTCTTGAGCAACATCAGTTGTATGCTAAACCATCCAAATGTGATTTTAGAGTCTAGGAAGTGGAATATTTGGATTGTATTCTATCACATGAGGGAGTAAAAGTTGATCCTAAAAAAATACAATCCATCATGGAGTGAATTTTTTTGAAGACACTCAAGAAATTAAGGGGATTTTTGGGGCTAACTGGTTACTATCATAGGTTTGTCAAACACTATGGTATTAATACAACACCACTCACTTCCTTATTGAATAAAAACTCCTTGTAGTGGATCGATATATCTACCAAGGCATTTGAACAACTGGAAATGGCTCTTTACAACACTCTAGTATTGGCTACCCCATAGTTTTCTAAAACTTTTGAGGTTGAATGTGATGCATCTAGATATGGTATGGGTGTATTAATCATGCAAGAGGGTAGGCCCATTAGCTTTTAAATTCATCAATTAAAGGGTAAAAATTGGCTCAAACCCATATATGAGAAAGAGATGATGGTTATTCTACATGCAGTCAAATAATGGAGACCTTATCTATTAGGTCATTACTTTTAGGTAAAGATTGATCATGATAGATGTAAATATTTTTTAAATAATGGTTATCCTCTAAATAAAAATAAAAATAGGTGACAAAAATTTTAGTCTTTTATTTTGAAATAGTTTAAAATAAAAGAAAATAAAATGTGGTGGCTGATGCACTATCTAGGTGAGATGAACCAGTTGAGGCATTATTATATGCCATGACCATTTGGTAGGCAAATTGGATTGAGGAAGCAAGGTCAAAATGGGAGAATGATAGTGTTACCCATTCATTGATTTAAAATATATATTAGGGTTTAGATGGGATTGAAAAGTTTACATGGAAGGGGAAGACATTATGGTACAAAGAGAGATTATATCTGTGTTAGAATTCTCTTCTCAAACAAAAAATCCTTAAAGAACTTAATGCATCTCCACTTGGTGGTCACTTAGGTTTTTTGAAAAATTATCAGAGTCAAGAAGGATTTTTTTGGGAAAGACTCAAGGGGGTTTTACAAAAATTAGTGGTTGAATGTATGGTCTATCAAAAAAATAAATTTGAAACCATTAAAACACTAGGTCTTTTACAAAGCTTATCCATCCTTAGTCAACACTAGGAAGAGGTTTATATGGATTTCATTACTGGGTTACCATGATCTAAAGGTAGAAATTTTATCATCATTTTTATGTATATACTCACTAAGTATGCTCATTTTATTTAGTCTCAACCATTGATGGCCAGTATCGTAGCTTCTAGCTTTCTTAATGTAGTTTAGAAATTGCATGGTACTCCCAAGAATATTATCAGTGATCAAGATCCCATATTCACTAATAATTTTTGGACAAAATTATTTGCATGTTTGGGAACCCAATTGGCTCATAGATCATCCCATCATCCTTAATCTAATGGAAAAATTAAGGTAGGCAACAAGTGTCTATAAGGGTACCTTCATTGCTTTATGTTAGATAAATAGGATGAATGGGTTCAATGGTTGCCCCTAGCTAAATGTTGGTATAATAATTTAGTGCATATTTCATCAAAAATATATCATTTTATGGAATTATATGGATACCATCCTCCATACCTCACTTCACCCTTGAATTCCCCCCAAAAGGTGTGTGTAGTGGAGGAACACCTTCAACATCAACATGAAGTCCTTGCTAGTTTGTTTGAAAATTTAGCTTTGACACAGAATTTCATGAAGTAACAAGCAAATCAACACAAGAGTGAGAGACATTTTTAAATTGGTGATTGGTGATTGGTTATTTATTTTATTTCATCCATATAATCATATGTCCTTAAATTAATATAAAAATGATAACAATCTATCTGCCATGTATTATGGCCCTTATTAGATCTTGCAAAAAATTGGTAGTGTGGCCTACAAGATGGAATTTACTCCATCTACTTGCATTCATCTAGTATTTCATGTATATTTACTTAATAAGGTAATTAGACATAGAGTATCTAATAAAATTGAGTTACTAGAATTAGATGAGGAAGGGAGGGTTATTCTTGATCTTGAAGTAGTCCTTCAAACGTGCACTAGGTAGGTATAGTCTAAAATGATTATAGAGTATCTAATAAAATAGCAAAATATACCTTATAAATATGATGCCTAGGAGGATGAATCCTTCATGAAACAACATCTGAGATTGTTTCAACATTGAGGACAATCTTATTTTGAAGGGAAGGGGCATGTTACACACTTAACTATTGGCATGTTTAGGGATATATGTAATCGACTTGTGGCTTGCATAACCCTTTTGCATATTATTTTAAATTTCTTTATGCACTCATATGATTAATTGGTCACCCTATGGTTTGTCCATGGCCTTGGTAGACTATACATAAGAGGTAGGGTTAGTTGTTCACCATCATATTAGAGTATCTAGTTATTATTACAAGCATTTGGGAGGTTACCCTCTCGAAGTGGCTTATCTATTATTCATATTTTATACTATATTTCCATATAATTATGATATATTTCTATATTTTTGCTTATTTGGTGAGGTAATATCATTACAACCCACTATTATTGATATCACTAACATGTGTACAACCATTACTTCTTTATATCTCAGCCATAAACATGTACTAGGGGCACTCTTGGCCCAACATGATGAAAAAAGAAAGGAAAATGTGGTCTATTGTCTAAAGATGAACACTCATAGCATATAAGCGTAATTATACACCTATTGATAAGGTTTTTTTGGAAATGGTTTTTTCTTCCCAAAAGTTATGACTTTACATGTTGAACATTTAAACTATTGTCATTGATAAAATGTACCTTCTCAAATATTTATTATCTAAAGTAACTCTTATATGATGCATGGATATATGGGTCATGATTTTGAGTGAGTTTGATGTTGAATACTAGAATCATAAGGCTATTAAGGGGAAGGTCATCATAGATCAACTTGATGAAGCTCCTGTTATAGATACTCAACCACTCACTTTTAATTTCCTAAATGGCTCTATCATGATGATAAAATAAGTGGATCATGAAATTAGGCAATGAAAATTATATTTTGATGGATCCTTCACTTCACATGGATTTGGAGTTGGAATTTTACTGGTCACACCACAAGGGGACCTTATAATCAAGGCATTTCATATTATCTTCAACTACACCAATAACATTATCATGTACTAAGCTCTTATTATAGGACTTTATCATGAAATACAGTGGGATATAAAATAGTTAATGGTTTATGGAGATTCTGAATTGATCATTAATCAAACAAAAAACCAATATTAGACTAGAGATGAAAACATTATACCCTATAATCACAGTGTAGATAATCCTAAGTCCCATTTTAAGTCTTTATAATTTAAACAAGTGCCATAGGAAAATTATAGATTAACTGATGCAATGGAAATAATTGGGTCCATGGTACAAGTTTCTAGTAATGTCAAAGAGTACCAATTTTTCATTTGAGAAACTTCTAAAAACCACTCATGTATTGCTAGATTCAGAGAGGGTTTGTACAATTACTAGTCCCAATATCCCACCTGAACCCCCTTGGTATCAAAACATTTATAATTATTTACATGACCAAATTATTCCTCCCAAAATTTCACACAATCACCAAAAAATATTCCTTCATCACCTAGCCCATTATATCCTCCTTATAGACATGATTTATCATAAGGAATATGATGGAATGCTTCTTCATTATTTATCATTGAGAGGATCAATGTTTGTGGTTAAGGAGCTCCATAAAGGGGTGTGGGGCCCACACCAATGGTGTATTCTTTGCCAAGAAACTCATCATAATAGAATATTATTGGTCCAACATAGAAACAAATGCATACAATTATGTTAAGAGTTGTGAGCCTACCAATAGCATGGTAGTTTAACACACACCTTCTTTTCTGCTACAGCCAATCACCACACCATGGCCTTGTTGTACATGGGATCTTAATATTGTCGATAAAATAAACCCAACATATTTTGATTTCCATAAACACATTCTTACTATCACAAAGTATTTTATTAACTAGATCGAGGAAATTCATCTCACTTATGTAATTGGGAAGAAGATTGCTAAGTTTATCCATTACCATATCATCTATCGATATGGTATCCCAACATGAATTATATGCGATAATGGTGGTTCATTTTTGAATAAGGATGTTAAATCTCCTTTTACCATGTTCAAAATTAAACACAAGAAGTTGACACCATATAACCCACAAGGAAAAAACCAAGCCATCTAATAAAACCATTATCACAATACTTAAGAAGATTGTCAATGACACTAGCTGTAATTGGTACTTGCTAAATTTTCATGCTCTCTAGGCTTATTACACTAGTCATTTTACACCTACAAGAGCCATGTGTTTGACACAGAAGCTATTATCTTGATCAAGGTTAAGCTACCTTCATTATGGGTATATTTGGAGAATATTGTTGATGGCAAATGTTATAGAGTTTATAGGTTACAAGAGCTAGTACTTATTGATGGCAAGCATTTGGATGCCTTGGACAAATTAAGAGCATATCAAAATAGGTTATGTTATATCTATAATAAATGTATCCTCCCTCAATATTTTGAAGTTAGCGACTTGGTCTTAAAGGATAACTAAAAGAAAACTAATGTTGAATGTAAAAATAAGGGTAAATTTTAGCCTAATTGGTTGGGCCCATATGTGGTTACTGTAAACTATGGATCAAGGGCATACAAATTGGCTACTCCAATAGTCCCAGAGCTCTTAGAACCCATAGACATTATACATCTCAAACATTTCTATGATTGACAAAAAAATTTAACCATTGTCTACAAGAATCCTAACTTGGGGGAAACCTGTGCTGAAGTCACTTATTATTCTATTATACTTATAACCTATACCATTTCATTATAGACCATAATAGACTACACCATTTCACCCTATATCATTGTAACTCTAAACTATTGTACTTGGATAGCTTATATTCCATCCTACCTAGACCAATTCTATTTTCACTTGGACCATTATAACCTAGACCAGTATACCCAATACCAATTATGATCCTAATTATGATTCACTATCCTTCTAAACACCTTCAAGGATCATTCTATGAATTAGTTTAGCTTGATTAGTATCTATAGCTTCTTTTGTAAATAAGTCTACTAGGGTATGTCTACACATGGTTTTTTCCTAATAGACGCTTCCTTGGGACTTTTTTAACACTGCATACTATTCTATTATTATTTTTTTATTGCTTGGTATTTACTACTACCTTCATATGGATCATGACCATTACAATTGATTTAGATGTCATTTGAAATCTTACCTATGGAAGTGCATATCCTTAGCTAGGTAGTTTTATGTACCTTTAGCTATATTACATTTCTATTGCTTATCCAAAAAACACAAAAATAATAGACCAAAAACATTACCCTATACCTTTGTTTATTCTAATCCTAAGCACTCTTGTTGTTTTGCAAGCAACCCAAGCCACACTCTCACCTTTTTTTGAGTCACCATTGTGTGCATTATTCATTTTAATAAGATCCATCATTTTAACCTTGGATTTTATTACACTCTTTCCATTTTGTGAGTTTATTCTCTTTTTCAGCCTTAAATGTAGTAGACACTCTAAATTCTCAATTCAATTCATTTTTGGCTACTCATCTATTTCCTTTTAGTATGGTTTTCACTTAAAACCCATACTCTCACACCTATGAGATTTTTTTGTGTTGAAACTTTCATGATTATGACCATCATCCCTCTTTTGTTACACACTCACTGCCGTGCAATCCCAATCCCATATTCCTCTACACATTAATTATGTTTCTAACTCATCATTTTCTTCTATCCCATATCTTGGGAGAACTACATTTGGCTTGAATTTCATGTTAGATATTTCATCCATGGAATTATGTAGACAACATCCACTTACCTAGTGCATCTAGAGTTAGCCCCAGTTATTACTTCCTTTTCTTCTCTTCCCCCCACTTTGTGTGTTTGTTTCATTGCCTAGGGGAAATCTTTATCATATTTTTTGTGTGTTGTTATTTCCATATAGCGTGGGGAGAATTTTTACCCATTATTCATATGTTGTTGTACTGGTGTCATTATCACTTAGATTAGGGGTCACCCTATCATAGAGCATAATGGCTTTATTACACACACATAAACAATTTATTTTCTATCTACACTAACATTGTGATTAACCATTGTTTGTGTTTGTTTATTTTTATATGCTTAGATTAATTTGCATACTACATTTTTATTTGATTTGTATTTTTTAGTTATTTTTTATTGTATTGTTTCACTTTTATTTTTATTGGTGTTTTGTTGTGATTTTATTTTTTTATTGGTGTTTTATTGTGCTTTGTTTGTTTATATTTATTCCTTAGTGTTTTTTTGTGTATTTATTCTTGTCTTTTATCTTACTATTCTATGTTTTTATGTGTTGTATTTTATTTTATTTTATTTAGTTTTTTTTTTTAATGTTGTGTTTAATACATTTCGTAAACCTTTTGAGTCTAGCCTTACCTTGGGATTGAATTGTTTACATTTGTATTTTAATTATTTTATTGTTTTTTTCATTTTTAAGTACACCTTATCAATGCATGGGTCTTGATAATTCATATCTTGATTCCAGGTTGTTTAATAAACTATCCTAACTTTGTTTAATTATTTGTTTGTGTTTTGGTACATTATTGTTCTTACTTAATTTTGTATAATTCATATCTTGATTTTTAGTTGATTACATTTTGTATTTAAACACTTCTTTTTATCATTTTCTTCCTTTTTTTTGTTTTTTGTTTAAACATAAATATTTGTCACTTTAGTTTTGGTTTATCCTTAGTTTTAAATATTCACGTTTGAACCAATCAACTCACAAAAAAATACAATATTATTATAAATTATTAATACTCATGATGCATAATTTCATTTTGATAAAGTAAAAACCAAGTAATCTAAAGTCAAACAGTCAATGTGGTGTTAAATAACATCTCTAAAATCACTATCCTACCTATATAATACTTAAATAGGATATCCTAAGCTAAACATTAGAAATAAACAAGAATTTGTATGCAAGACATGCATTTACTAGCATACACATTGAGTCATGATGACTATTTTTATGTTTATTTTAAGACATATATCTCCTAAATTATCTTCTAGAATCTAGTCATACATCAAACACCATAACACATACATCAACATCCATATGCTAACTAAGAAAGTGCATCTCGAAACACTAGCATATACCATCATATCATAACAAGAGAAAAATAAGTGTAAAAATCATGTGGAACACAATAATATTAAAAGTTCATGTACAAGTAGTAATAAGAAAAAAATTAATGTTATATATCATAATAATTCTTTATACATCGCAAGAATATCTATACATATCATAATACAAGTGGAGCTAAAAAATAAAATATGATCATGGCCATCCCTTAGGGGACTCTTCTAGAAGCTCTGAACCATGATTACTGATAGCAATGGTGATGGACATGGTGGTGGATGACCCACAACCACTCACTATGATGATGGTTGTGCCATTAAATACTCTAAATTCATAACATGTCTAGACTTGGTGGTTCGACTAGTCCTTAAGATCTCATATAATATCTATAAAATGGAGTTCTCCTCTTTGTGGGGACTACAAATTTATATAACCTCCACAAGTATGTGATTTAATCCTTCATGCATAGGACATCATCCTTCATATGTAAGGCATCATCCTTAGCCAAAATCATGTTAGCTAAGGCTCTCACTAAACTTGAACCACTATTTGTGCTAGCTCATCGATCCTCATCCCATTCCTTGATGAGCCTCTCCACCTAGGATATCAATATATCCCCATCCACCTGAGCTCTATATCACTCATTAGTCACTCTCTAAACTCTACATCAAAAGAAACTAACTATGCATATATCTCTATGAGTTAAACCACCTATCCCCTTAGAGTAACAATCTCTACATCCCTAGATATAATAAACCCATGTAGCATAGTGGTATCCCTCTATGTAGTAGATAATTGTGTACATAAACTAAATAGCCACTCTACAGGCCTACAATCTCTGATAGTCATGTAGTGATCTCTCTTTATATTACGTCAATCAATGCCTGGTCTTCTATAGATATACCTATGCCTGAAGGCACTACTTCTCATATACCTATGCCTATACCTATCTCATAAGACCTAGCCTCTCATATCTCTACCCTATGGCCCTCATCACCACTTGGTACCTCTGCTATCTCTATATCTTACCTATCTAAATACACCATTTATATAACACTTGGGATATTTAGTTGTACTTAGGAGTGAACTAACTATAATGGAAGGGCATGTGGTGTGGCTAGATGAAATAGAACCTAAAACTATCTCTATATAGGGGCCTAACCCCTATCCTTCCTCCATCTCACCCATCACTGATGTAATATTAGATGTTTTGGCCATGGTATAGGCAAAAAAATGGGTTAGACACCAACCCACCATGCTACATAGGTGTTTATCATGCCAAGATCCATTACCCCACCCACATATTCCCATAAAATATGGGGTGCCCTACCATAGTCCATCACATATTGGTATCAAGGCACTGGAGGACCCCACTTTAAGATCTCCTTAGTCACATGCAAAAATTAGTGGGGGCCCTCTAGAATATCCCATTAAAATAAAAATTATCACTTGATTTGATCTAATCTATACCACTCTACCATGAAGTCCTGATGGCCTATGATATATCATGAAGTGATCATGAAAAGTTCCTCAATCTATAGCCCTTGCATTTCTAAATAAGATATCAAATAAAATCCCTATCAACCATCTCATCTATATCCTATCTATAAAATGGTAAGTATCCAAGGTGGCCTTGTAAACTTAGACCTATATGGTACCACCCAAACACCACTAGATCCTTTGGTCCCTTCTGATATCTTGGCCCCACTATCCACTCAATGTCTATATGCTCCTAGGCTTGGAATTAGAGAAGTGTATTGTGCTTAATGCTCCACCCTATATGGTATGATTTCATATGGTCTCTATATAGCTGAGCCAAAATGATGGGATCCCATGTAAATTATATTAAGTGGTAAAAAATATCTAGGACCACTCTAATTAGGCCAAGAAGGAAGAACTATATGCTCTTATCTAGTAGTAGAAGGTCACTGAGAAGATCCATCAAAATGACTACATCAAGGGGAAATACCCCTTATACTAAAACCATTGTTTGTGCCCCTACTAATATTGATCTACCATCTAGAGGCTAAGCCAAGTCATCTAATACATCTATGTCTATGGTCGCCTTATATACCTCCAAATCTATCACATCGATCAAGTCCTCCAAAATAGATAATCATCTTGCTAACATTTGGGTAATCCTACAACCCTACATCGACACCCATAATATATTATGAACATCCTCCAACATGATTATAACTTCCCCAATCAAAAAATGGAATTTAGAGGTCTTAGAGTACCACCTTTCTATGAGTGCTAACAAATATGACTTATCTTCATGAATCACTAGCAACCACGTCAGGTGATACAAATCAATAGCCTCTAAGACAACCATAAGCTCATTGATCTAAATGCCTTGTTGTCATAGTACATAAGATCATTAGTCCTACACTGTAATCACCCTATCTAACTCTTGCAAGTAAAAACATATAGAACCAAGTCAATCATTTTTCCTCTAATTTTTTAAATCTACTTAAATTCTTTTAATTTTGGGCCTAGACTAGTCCTCTGTTGGTCTTATTTTCCCTTCAACTTCATTTTGATATTTATTTCAACCTCACCATTTAACAAGGAATTATGATGATGCACATGGCATTATCATTGATATTTAGGGCATTCCTATTGATTGATAGGGTGATATTGCTATTTCTAGTGATATCACCATTTGATCAGGAATTATTGCCATTTGACAGATGATTTCCACAAAAATTGATGATCTCATTGATTAAGAGGCAATCTCACCATTTTGACTCATGACCTCACTAAAGAGTTGGTGACATCACCTTTGTGAGGGTGACCTCACCATTTGAAAATTTATGCAAATGGTGGGATCACCAAACTACCTACTTCTACCTAGCATTAAATATAATAAATGTGCAAATTAAATACAAAAAAGATACCTACCAATGCTCCACTCCTTGATGGTCACTGGTAATCTCACATGTACTCTCTAAGGTGTTGGTGGTGTGGGATATTGGCCATTATGTTTATCTCTCTTGTGCACAAATATTAGAGCCCAAATTTATAATAGTGGATGGTGATAATGAATAATTTTTACCACCTTGGGGTATAATTATAGTAAATCTTTTAAAATTTTCACCCCTTGGGCCTATAATTACCCCATTTATCTTCCTTGAGAACTCATTTTTGCCTCATTTATTATTTTTTTGCACTGTTTTCTTTTAATTTCTCTATCTTTTAGCCTTCTTTGTTGAATTAAAATTTACATGATTATTTTCTTTTGAGCAAGGGCCAACACATCAAATTAATTTTTTTCATCCTCTCCTCGAGGGGGCATCATGGGACACCCGAATGCTTTTGGAGCATTTTTTTAGCCTATTTTTTCATGACTCATGTAAAATTTATTAGAAAGTGAGAAAAAATTTATTCATTCTAATTATAATCATCATAATGACCTTTTTATTCTTTGAAAATTCATTGCTTCTACCAAATGTCTTGCCATGCCTTCTCAAATAGGGGCAAAATATAGACATCTAATTTTTATCATTGTTGTTCTAAAATTATAAATCTAAATGATATCCCACAACAACACACAATTTGGACCAAAATCACTAAAATTCTCTAAATCATTTGCACTCATCATGTATAAGTGTTGATTCTCATTTATTAATACCTGATTGGGGCAATGCATTTTAAAAAATCATTATATTTTATTAATTCACTTTGAGTCAAATTGTGACCATGTAAAATGACATCTTAGACCACTAAAATCTTATAATTTGACCGTACACATCATGTACATGTGTCAATTTTCATCTATAATATCCTAGTTGGAGTATTACACTATATGAAACTAACATCTTCTAATTATACTCTAGTTGAATTAAAACTCAATAAATTGCTATTTATGATTAGGTTGATTAAATGTGCAACCAATTTCCAATGAATTATATAAAATTAATTGAATTCATTTGAGAAAAATAAAACCAAATTAGGATCTTAAGTAGACAATCCATGAAAGTTATTGAAAATTTATTTACTAGAAATTTATTATTCAAATTGGCATCACCCATAACATCATCATAGGGGTGTCATCCATAAGGAATCAATGGAGATAAAATATCTAGATTTAGGCTACCATGCCTTATTAATAATCCATTATTCCAAATATTGATGACCATATTTATTACTTGTCCCTCTAAAATTTAATCAATCCATGGCCACACATCTTGATATCAAGATGGATGGTTATGGTTGATTCTGAATATTTCAAAAAAGTTATAAATGAGCCAAAACCATAAATTTTAATTTTGAATTGTGTAAGGTTATCATGTAGAAATAACTTTAAACAAGATTCAATTATAAAATGTTATTATGTATAAATACTATTAGAGAAGCTTCAATTATTCCCATAAATTGATAAATATAGGAACCAAAGCCATTGGTGAACTAAGAGATGATGGAGGTGCATGCTAAATTTTATTGACAAAGACTTGGAGCACCAAACCTAGGCATAAACATGCTTATTGACTATTTTTGAAGGAGAGTCACTACTTGGAAGGTATTGATTATCTTACTTTCATAATTAGTTCCTTTAGTTCATTAACACTACCCTTATAGAGAGTAGGCTTAGCATGTTGTGTCCTATATTCTTATTTTGGGGTTTTGTCTACTAATGCATGGACTAACTTGTTTCATAATCCTATTCGATAATGAGCAACTCTCTAGGTAGTTCATAAATAGAAGTGACCATTTGTCCCTAATCAAGTAAATCACTACCATCAAGTGGATATCACATGAGATTTTAACATATTTCAATATGATTTTTTAGAGAACTTGGGATTGAATTCATCTAATGGTCAAGACCTCTATGGATTTGGAATTGTTATACTTATTAAGGGTGCTTGATTATGATCTTTTGGTCATGATCCTAATAATGGGAGGAGGCACATTACCTGATGCTTATGATATCATTATGGAGGTAGAGAATTATTTGATTTGAGTAGGTATGTTAGCACCCAAAATTTTGATGCCTTTACTTCCTACACACACCCAACCCACTTTTAATCCTCTTTCACTCCTAATAATCCAACCAACTCCTATTTTTCATTTGAAAGAGTTACATAAGGTCAAATTCCTCTTATAGAGCTTTGAGAATGAGTTGATAACTCTTAATAAGTAATAAACATAATAGATCCAATCATATCAACTCTTTAGGCAACCCTTTTAATGTGGTGCAAAAGCTCAACGTCAGCTCACATATACTAGGCCACTCAATGTACCACCTTGGTTTACTCAAGGGTAGGTTCCACTTGACACCATCACTTACAAAATTATTACACTTATGTAAAGTGACATGGTTTAGTGCATAAAATTTTAGGGTAGGTGTTAAGTGGAACCCATCCTTGATCAGGCCAAGGTGTGGGAGCAATCATAACCACAAGTGGAAAGAGAGCCCCTACTTTTAAATTGGGAAGAGTAAAACTTTAGAGTCATGCATTATAGTATAGGTACAATTCTACAATACTATTACATATATGATGAATATGCCCTCTATCAAATATTATGAAGTTGAAGGAGTAAGTAGACATGTGCGATGATTGTAAACATGATTATGACTCAACCTTTCCAAGCCTTGTGTAATTCCAATAAGATAAATATTTATGGTGGCAGTAATTTAATCTCATTGAAGAGTTTGAGGTACTCACCAAACTAGTATTTATTAAGGGTAGGGATACCAAGGGGGTCACAGTAGATGCAGCTCAATTTAACATGTTTAGGGACACCCACGTGAAGGTAGAGAATCCCATTAAATTGAAGAGTCTCCCAGCTACCTCAATTGAGCCACTAGAGTTCCATAGAGATTATAATGATTAGGTCACATGGACAAGTGCTCATAAGATGCTAAAATATCCCATCTATGTTATGGGTATATTTGAATTTGTCAAAAACTATATGACCAACATCCATACTCACTTCTTAATAAAAACAAATCTAAGTGAGTGTCTTTTAGGATGGGCATCCCTTTTAAATAAACTAAAAGGGCACACAATCACCTCAAAGAAAAATTCTTTACCCACATATGAATTTCAATTAACAATATGCTTAAGCTTAACTAGGGAGATCTAAGATGCTTCTATTTTAATCTAGGTAGTCCGAAGCCTTGTGTTCTAACCTGCATATATTAGAGTAGATTAGTTCACAATTTTATTTCCTCTAAGTGTTGTGACACAAGTATTTAGTCATTTTCTTTCCCTTGGTGCCTCTAGCATGTTTGTTCTTATTCCTTGATTCTTCTATTTTTTTGTAAGGTGAACCTCAATTTATTTATTTAATATTAGGTTGAGTAATTTGTAGCAGGGTTGTGTTCTTAGAATTAGGGTTTTAAAAGTCTTCTATGACTCCATGCATAATGGATTGCTTGAAAGGCTACTGGATTCCTTCTTAGTAGGAAAACAAATGATAGAGGTCATTAGAATGTTGAATATTTTTGGTCACCATGGGGAGACACATCCAATTAACTTCAAGGCTTTAGTAGTCATCAAGGTTTCGAGGTTCAGTCCAAGTTCACTTAAATGGCTAAATTTCAAAAGGAGAAATCAATACTTCATAGGTTTTTATTCATAAGTTTAACAAAAGTTTTGGTCTTTGCATCTTTTTTAGATGTATAAGATATGAAGTATCCCTTAAACCACACTAAAATAAAATTATTAGGCCATGTCATCACTAAATATGGGATCTCCACTGATAAAAAATGAGTCTAGACCATTTCTAAGTTGACACTTCCTAACAAGAAATAATTGAAATATTTCTTTTGCAAGATAAAATTTGTATGGAAATCCATTCTAATTTTTTATTTATTATCAAGCCATTGAATGTTATGTTGAAGTAATATTCCAAAATAAAGTGGACAACATAGGTTAGAGAGCTTTTCAATACATCAATACTATCATTGCTCATGTTCTAGTTTTCATCAGCCTAGACTTCAATAAAGATTTCTATCTTTATTAATTTGTTTTATAATATACTATAACTACTGTAATGACATAAAATATGGAAAAAAATAAACATCCCATTGCCTTCATGAGAACCAATTTGAAGGATGTAGAGTTGAAATAGTTTATGATAGACAAACATATACATGCACTGATCAAAGTTATGAAAAAATTTAGGCATCATATTTTGAGAAACAAGACATACACCATCATCATAGACCTAAATATCAAGATCACACTTGGATAAAGTGAATTGGATGAAATAAGAGGTATATAGATGGAAAAAATTGAAAAGTTTGATCTTTAAATTAGGCTAGCCAAGATTGTAAGAGGCTAAGGAATCATCTAACTCATGCATGAGATAGATCCATGTACTTGTATTAAGAAAAGTAATGAGGCTTAGGTAGCTAGTGGTGAGTGGTACACTCAAATAATCCACAACTTACTCATATGTACATGTCTCCCTAAGCTAAATAGAGAGTAGAGATAAGCCCTTAGGCTTAAATTAACTCTTTCTATGATCAATAAGGGAGTCCTCTATAGAATTAACTATGAAGGTATATATTTAAGGTGTGTCTCAAGAAAAGAAGATATGGACATCCTAAACAACCTACATAAAAATATTGGTAGTAGGCATACCTCAGGCAACACAACATCTCACAAAATTCTAAAGATGGGATACTACCAGCCCATGATCTTTAAAGATACTCATAACCATGTTAAATTTTTTAAATAATTCTAGGTTTTTGGAAAAACGGAGGTGAATATTTCCATGCCACTAAAACCAGTCATAAAGGATGCCCCTTTGCTCAATGGAACCTTAACTTTATTAGGGTAATTAACCTAAATTATTTAACAAGGCACAATTTTTTCCTAACAACTACTAACTATTAAACTAGGTGGACATATGTTATGGCTATTAAGAATTATAAAGCAATTGATGTTATTAAAATTTTGGAAGAAAATTTACAGACTAGGTTTGATACTCTAATTTATTTGGTTTATGATAATCGTCGAGATTCTAGTCTACTAAATTTATAGAGTGGGCTTATAATAACCAAATCACCATCAAGTTATCCTTGAACTACTACCCATAAGGGAAAGAAGTGGATGAATCTACCAATAAGAATCTTATGGATGCCATCAATAAGTTAGTACAAGATAAATGAAGAGAATGTATTATATTATCAAAGTATGCACTGTGGGTAAACCGAACCAAACACATACAAAATATCAAGGCTTCACTTTTTCTATTTTTGTATGGGCAACAACCAGTCTTTCCCATTACTCTTAAAATATCAGCATACTAGTTTATATAATAGTACATGGGAGAAGATGAATTAATATAGTCTAAACTAATCGATATAGTCTATATGGAAGATGCAATAATTGATAAACTACAACGTTTCAACAAACATCAAGACATTATCAAAAGATGGTTTGATAAAATGTTTAATATCAAGGCCTTTAGGATTTTAGACCTAGTGATTCTATGGGATAAAGCACATGAGAATAAAATAAAACATGATAAGTTCACTCCTTTGTGTATTGGGCCATATCAAATATTAGAAATCATAGGTAACAATGCCTTTCATTTGAGTGAGTTCCAAGGTAATGATCTCACTTTTCTAGTCAATGTACAATTTTTGAATCATTATTTCATGGCTACTCCAACTGGAGACACTTTTGAGTGACTATAAGTATAAATGTAGACATAAGAGTATATTAAAATTCCTAATTTCTAGTTTTTTTTTTTTTTTTTTGCTTTCTTATATTAAAATTCCATGCTTTCTACATTTAATTTCAATAGATTAGTTGTTATGCTTTGTAAGTTAGTTTTGTGAAATTATAAATAATACCAACTAATTTCCTATGCTGAAGTTAAAAAATAATTTATAAAAATAAGGGTATGATTTATAAGGATGCACAATTGGTTTTCATAATGATTTATTATGATAGTAATTGAGCTTCTAGGATCGAGGTATGTCTTATGATTGAATTAGGTTTTACTTGGGCTGAATGAGTTTAATGGACCTCTTTGATTTACTGTGATATAGTCATGAAAAGTGTAAAATGAATTTTCATTTCAAAATATTAACTACACTATTACATGAGAAAACTTATATGGGAGATAATAAACGTAGAAATGGATACACACTAACATGGACAAATTGATTAAAATAAATTTTATTATGCATACACCCAACTAATGGTGATTCCCAACCCTTCTTTTATCTATGTTTCAAAATTAAAATTAAAATTAAAAATCATCATACAAACTGATATAAGATGGGTGATCTAATTAATCACTACCAGGGCTATGTATGTCTAGCTAACAATAGAGAAATGTTTGGTGTGGAATCAGAGGTATCTCTATCAGGGATATGGATGCCTGGCTGACAATAGAGTAATGTCCAGGCTTAACTTAATATTTGGCTATAAAATTTGAGGTTAAAATAAAACCTATAGTGTTTATTTAGGTCTTAAAACCATCATAATTATGGGAAATTAATTTCATGAAAAAAATCACACACGAAATTCAAAGGAATAGAAAGGATTAGTATGTTACATGAGGAAGTAGGAATCTTTTTCAAGGCATGGTTTGTTTATTCTTTTCTTGATAGAGATAATTTTTTATTATAATGCATTATTAAGATTCTAGGTTCTCAAATACTTATGAGTCTTTTCCCATCCAAGTCACCATTTGTTGTTCCCTAACACACACATCCCATTTTAAAATCCAAATAAGAATTCACTATTGATTGAATATCCTAATTCAAGGTCACATGAATTAGAAGTTTATGACATGGAATTTGAAAACCATAATTTAAGGTCATTTCAAAGTTTTCAATACGTTTCAAGGTTATAGGAGAATTAAATTTGTGCATAAGCCATATTATGTGATTCAATTTTCACCTTTGATTCCCCTTTAAATCAATAATTATATGTTTGATTTATTATTAAATGGCTAACTAGACTAACATGTTATGCTTTTAGTTGGTTCTTTGTCTATCTTGTGTCTTGAATAGGTTATTCTATGCTTAAATTTTTCCCTAGAACACTTTTGGGATCATCTACATTTTCCACATGACATTATTTCACTAACTCAGAGCCCAAGTGAAAAACATGAGTTGAACTACAAATTTATAGTAGTGAGAACCATTGATGTGTCATCTTCTTTCTCACTTGGAGGTGAAATCAATAGAGTTACTTGTATGGATTATCCTAGGCAAGTGGAGTAGTGATATTTATCCACGTGTCATCATCTCATTTACCTAGAAGTGACATCAATAGAGTTCCTTATACATATTATCCTAGATAAGCAAAAAAGTGAGATCCATCTAGGTGTCATCATCCCACTCACCTAGAGGTTATGTCAATAAATTTATTTATATAGATTATCCTAGGAAAGTAGAGTAGTGATATCCATCCATGTGTCATCATCTTACTCATCTAGAGTTGACTTCAATAGATTTCCTTGTATGGATATACTAGGAAATAAGAATAGTGAGAGTCATCTACATAGCCTCATCTCACTTACCTATAGCCAAAATAATAAAATATTTTTTTTCTCATAGCTTAGTTAAAATTGGATTAGTGATACACATACACTTTCCCTCAACCACATAAGTAGATATAAAAGACATGAATGCTAAACTTGAAAGTGTAAAAAAGAAACATATGTCACATCATGCTGACTAGGTACCCAAGAATAGGAAAAATAAGCTACATGGAAATTAAATATGTGGAAATTATCGTTATGAATTTAAATGGAAATAATAGACAAGGAATGAAGTGAAATTTGTTGTTTTCATTAATTCAATCAAATTGGTGAATTAATACATTCAATTTTCAACGCTATCACATCCAAATAAATATAATTTAAATTTTCATATCTAATATAATCACATGTCCTTTTATCTATCAAGTGCACATTATAAATTCAAAGTTCTATTATGACCAATAAATTACATATTATTCATATAACATGCATTTTCCACCAAAATTTTCAATGGCAACCTTATCTTACATTCCACATCCTTATGCGTATTCAATTATAAGACTAACTGAGTACACTAACATAATGTTTGATTTAGTAGATCTCAAGCATGATTTCAAATATTACTCTACTATTTGAGATGAGGCCTATGTAGTCGATCCATACAAGACTGATGACCAACTTTCAATTTTCACATAGAGATATAAGGAGTAATTGTTATCAATAAAAATGGTTAGTTACAACCAAACAAGAGGTAATGCCCTATACTGATATATTATTTTATTTATTTGTGAATAAAAAAATCTAATAGAAAATATTACATTTCAAACTTATCAAGACTCTAATAGCACACATAAGTGGAAATGCTTTAGAGAGATACTACAAGCTCCCTCTAATACAAATGCCTTATAGGTAAGATATGGTAAATTCATGTCTCCTTGTAAAAAACATCCATAACAAGTTACAAGAATGGATTGGCAATACATGTAGCTTTGTAATTCAAGGCCCTGCTTTGACTATCCCTATTATTGTCTTTAGACCAAGGGTAATAATTTCCATGGCCCTAATAAATAGAATATATGGTTTCTCAACCATTTCTTATGTCAACGAGATATGATTCCTATTATTGGATATTATCCTAACCTCCAACAAAATCATAGCATTGGAAGAGATAATTAGATCCAATTTAATTCTATGAATCACAAATCTAGGAACCTTACTAGATGGTAAGTTCTATATGATGTCCTATTTGGTAGATGTTGTGACTATAATAGTTCATTCAACATATGAAGAACCCTAACAACCAACTATATAATACCTAAAGAACATGATTTGTGATAAACTCAATGTCTTCCATGTGTATAAATTTATAAATCAAATGAAAAGGTTGATAAAGAACTTTTACCCTATGGTATACTAGGCCATATATGAGAAGAATATGTCAAAACTATTAGATCTTATAAATTAAGACTATTCAAAAAATGGGTGACTACTGGTTCTATCCTGAGTGTACTATAATTAGGATAAAAGGTACCAAATCACACCCTTTGTACTTACCCTAAATTATGACTAACATATTGGTTGAGTGGGAATTTATTGCTCAATTAGTTGATAATGTTGATGCTGAGTTAGGAATGGCTAATAAATCATCCATCCACCCAACCTCCCTCAACATTGTTCAAATGCAATATACAATTTGGGAGTACTTCCAATATGTTAGAAGAATAAGGATGCATTATGGATTAAAATGGGCACCATTCAGGCATTGGGATCTGAGGAAGAATGTTAGGAAGCATATCAAGAGATATGAGAGGAAAGTGAAAATAAACTATGGTCATGATCATGTGCTCATGAATGTAGAGGATGGCATTGAGGTTATTATCAAGATGTACAAGGTAAACATGTTAATGATTGTATCATAGAGGATCCAATATGATTCCAAAATTACTAAGGAAGATGCCAAGTGGATTGAAAAGGAACAATGTCTTTCTAAATCTATTTATGGACCTCATCCTCACATATCAATATACATATAAGAAAAATATGGCACATCTAGGGAAGTGGATATTGAAGGAAGAGTTGAGATTGATCTAAGATCCCCCACATATTTAATTGCTGCTAATTCTTCTCAACACATAACTGGAGTGGAGGTACCAATAGGTTCAAGTTTATTAGTAGGGATATTCTCTCTATTTCTTCTACCTCCCTTAACTATATCACACCAAGTAAGTATTCCTTCTTTCTTGTCTCATTTTTCCATTATTTATCCTCCTAGGTCACCACCTATTATGACAAAACCACCAATAATAGTCACCCAATATCTTAGGAAACCATATTCATCACCCACTATTCCTCTAGTGGTTACTACTCCCCCTATTTCATTACCATCTTCAACCACTAAAGTCCCTTCATCTTCCACTCCACTTTCTATAGGGCCAACCCCTATTGTTTTTAAACCACCAATTACCAATAAAAATAAACCCAAGACTCATCCTATGTCACTTTAAAAGGTGGAAGTATAAGGGAAATAGGTAGAAGTTCCCAAGGAAATGGATGATAGAAGAAAGGGTAGACAAAGATCAGACCTTGTTCAAATTTATGATATTGAAGAAGAAGACAAAATATGGGTAACTAAATAAGAATGGGTGTATAAGATAAACACTAAGGAAATAGAGTCATTTGATGAGATAACTAAAATAAATAAAGAGGATGAATGGATAACTGAAGAAAGCATTTAGTTTAGAGGAATTGAGATATTGGGTAATTATAAGGAGGTTGATCAAGGAGATGTTAACTCCATGGCCATTGAGTTATTGTTAGATTAAGAAGGAAATGTAGAATGGGATGCATAGTTGAAATTGTAAACCTTAATTTATGGGCCATCATCAACTACACCCTCATGCTCTCCATCTTAAGCTATAATGGTGAAAATTGCAAAAACCATTACCCCAAATATCCCCTCTCAGATTTTAAGTAAAAAAATCCCTCATTCTTTGATAACTTTCTCAATTATTATTGTTATAATTGGTGTGGTAGATACTATTAATTTTGTATATTATTTAATCCAAACGAATAAGCTTAAAGCATTTTTTTAATATTTTATAGGTTAATAAAATAGGTTGATGGCTCTCATACCCTTAAAAAATAAGGTGAAATATAAGCATGAAGATTCAACAATATATAAAGAGATAACACTTAGTAGCCAACCAGAAACACCAACTTCAGCCTAAAGGACACCAAAAACTAGCAAAAAACAACAAGAGACCTAAACCACTAACCAATTAGTTTGAATCTTCAAAATCATAGTAGTAAACTAATTTCTTTGTCTTAGTGTTCTCATATTTCTTTTTCTTGCCTCTAGTCTGATTCTTGATTCCCTATTAATTATCCGCATCTAGCCTCTTCTACTTCATCTAAGTAGACTTGAAATCCTCCATCTCCTACTATTTTCCTTCTTCGTTTCATTAGTACCACCACTGTGAGTTGTTTTGGTCCCATAGGGGGTGAAATTAGCCATTCCATCTTCCTTCTTACCCATAACAGAGTTGTCATGAACTAGAATACCTTTCAATTTCTCAAACTCATCAATAATCTCCATAAACAGGAACTTTTTCATAGTCATTTTGGTTGGCAATTTTTGTAAGGACTACTTGATATCCTCTTTCATCTTAGGGTCAAGGAAGGCCCAACCCCTAATGGAAATTTGGGTCAAAATTTTGGGATCCCCCATTTTATTATTGCTTTATTTAAGGTCTTCATGTATAGAATCATCACTAATAACAAATTCATTTTTATCCCCTACTTGCTCAGTTTTAGGGTCCAAAAAGAAGTTTTCCTCTCTACTCAAATCTTCATGCTCACTAGTGATGTTTATATCCTTTATTACCACTTTATGCTAGAGGGTTTCTCCTTTTTTAACCAAAAATAGAATGAACCCCTGGTGGATTAGGTCCATCGAGGGGTTGCTCTTAAAATTTGTGACCGATGCTTCCAAGGACTTGAGGGAAAAAAAGGTAAGCTTATAGTATGACCCCTAAAATGGTTTATTTTAAGGAAATGATGTGATAAAATTACCATGTGATTCCCTTCTAGTGTGATATATCTCATAATATGCAAACACACATCTAACTATTTTCTAGGTAAATCCACCCTCATGAATCCTTTCTAGTTCAAAACTTTTGGATTTTTTTCTCCTTGCTATAAAAAATATTGAAAAACTCTTCCTTTATATTATTATCCTTAAATTCCTTTATTCTTGAGTATTCCATGCTATTAATTTCCCTATTACCTATTATGTGACCAAGAGCCTAAGCCCTTGCATGCAAACTTCCCTATCTTTCCACCCATGGGTAAAGTCTCTAGATAATGATATGTAATGACCAACCAACCTCTCCATATAGGTCACAAGCCATCCTTTGATCATATTATTCCACACATATTCATCCTTCTTTACTTATGCACAAGAGATTGGCTCAACATGATCTAGGTCTCCTCCCATTGTAGACTATGTGCACCTCCTACAATTTTCATGGCTTGGGTCTTTTGATATGACATCAAGGGTGATGTTGAAGTTAGTTTCATATATAATATTATAGCATGGCTAGAAAATAAACCATACATGCAAAATATTAAGGCCTAAATGTGGCATGATGTATTTGCACGTGTGAAAGGCCCTTTGCTTTTGCTAAGTGTACTAAATCATTAAAATGCCTATAATATCACTCAATAGGGTGGCCTTTATCAAGCTCGATGAAGGGGATGACATCTTTGGGGAATGCCTCATCACCTTAGAAATGTGTAAGAGAGGTATTAAAGACCCCAAGGTTAGCCATTTTATCTACACATTTATTTCCCTCTCTATACACATGGGAAAAGGACACCCCTTGAATTAGGTAAGCATTTTTTTAGCATCATCGATGATCCCAATAATATTTTAGGAAGATTAAGTTGAAACTTTTAGGTAGTTGATAATATTCATAGAGTCTCCCTCAACTTGTAATTACTCTATACCCATCTTCACCATGAGATAAATACCCCATAAGGCTACTTTGGATTTCAAAACATGGTTCATTTGGATCCCTAGTGGTCACGTGAAGGCTTCCCTAGGATTCTTATGAGAATCCCAGATAACTCCCCCACCCTTGCTAGGCTAGGATTGCCTTTATTAACTCCATCAAAATTTAGTTTGAACCATTGGGGAGGAGGTGGAATCCACTTGAACATAGATCTATCTATGCATTACTTGTGAGGATGAGAAGGGATTTCAAGATTAAGATGACATAGAATCTAGGAAAAATATGGGGAAGTAGACCCATCAAAGGATGAAGCATAAGATAGTCAGTTCTCTTTAACAAATACCATGATTTTTTTAAAAGTGGATGAATGGCTAGGATTTATGTTGTCAAATATAATTAATTTCCTCAAGATCTAAATGCCCTAACAAATATGAGGGAGGACCAAATTCTACCAAAATTTCAATGGTAGATAATCCCACAAGGGTTTCCATTGGTAGATTAGATCCTTAATAGATTCGAGTGTCACCCAAGAGTAATTGAAAAGGCTAAATAAATATTGAAAGATGGAGGTAAATGAAAAACAAAATAAAATATGTTCTAATGATTCAACCTCCTATTTATATAATACACATCTATTGGAAATTGGAATTCCCCTCCTCATAAGATTATCCACTGTTAGGATCTTGTTCTAAGATGCCATCCAAAATAAAATGTTAATCTTGGGTATGAGGTTTTTTAACCATAAACAATTCCAATTATCTTCATTTTCAACTTGGTCCCACATGGAAAGATAACCATATTTGACAAAGAACAATATAGTAGGATCCACCTTCCAAATAAGAGCATCTTATTTTGGTAAGATGTTAATGTGAGTGTTCTAAAACTTTATTTTTAACTCTTTTAAGAAAATAGTTTAATGTTGGTTCAGATCTTCTTTGTGGAGGAGTTTCCAACTTTTTCTACCATCAATTTCCTACCAATAGTCACACACCTTATCACTGATATTATCTTTAAAATAAATAGACATATCCACTACATGAGGTAAGGAAACTAGTTAGGTTTGGAGCCAAAGGTGCTGCCAGAAATACACTTTGTTACCTCTTCTAATATTCCATTTTATCCCTCTTCTAATAATATCCTTCCCATCTCTTAGATATTTCCAAAAGGTTGATCCATTGTTATGGCCCTCTTTAGCTATAAAGTAGGAGCCCTCCCCAAAATTTAGGTATTTTGTATTGATAATCCTAGTCCAATGGTTTTCTTCCTTGATCACCCTTCACTCTTGATTTTATAGAAGATATTGATTCATAATTTTCACCCTTATGAGCCCCAATCCTCCTTTAAAAGAAGGAAGACATGCTTTGTTCTAGGAAATAAGAGGGAATTTAAATCTGTCCTTTGTTCCCCTCCAAAGGAAATTCTTATAAACTTGTTAAATCTAGTTTACCACTTTTCTTAGAATTATAACTAAAGACATGAAGTAAACTAGAATACTTTATAGTGAACTCTTGAGTAATTACAGTTTGCTAGCTTGAGGCAATAAATTCCATTTCCACTCGGATAATTTTTTCTAGATCTTATCAATGAGAGGATTCTAAAATTAAGGTTTCATAACTCCATCAAAGAGGGGGATACCAAGGTAGAAGGAGGGGATATTACTAATGACACAACCTAAGACCCTATAAATCTTTACTTGCAAAGAAGGTGGATTGTTGATAAAAAAAATAGGGAACTTTTAAGGAAGTTAACACTTTGACCCGAAACAATCTTGAAGATTTCAAGGATTTTCCTAAAACACTTGGCTTCAAAAATTGAAGCTTTACCCATCATTAAGGTGTCATACAAAAATTATTGATGGGTGATAGGTCTGATGTTTGGAGCCACTAGGATTCCCTTGATAACCTTGGAAGTTATAGCCATGCCAATGATTCTGCTAAGGGTTTTAGCCATTAAGATGAAGAAATAAGGAGAAAGAGGGTGTCCTTATCTAAGACCTCTACCTACCAAGAAGAATATATTGGGAACCCCATTGATGATCACTAAAAACATTGGGGAAAAAATGTAAGAGGCTATCAAATTTTTGATAATCTGATTAAACCCAAACTTTTGGAGGATTGTATAAAAAATAGCCAAGAAATTCTATCGTAAGATTTATTCATGTCCAATTTGAAGAACATACCTTGATGGGAGGAATTAGCCATTGAATGGATTATTTCATGGGAAATTATGATACTATCTAAGATTTGTCTTTCGAACATAAAGACCCCTTATTGTTTTATAATCAATTTATCAAGTAACATTTGAATTTTTAATGATATACCTTTCATGTAGATTTTATATAAAGTGGAAAAAAGACTAATGGGAATAAATAATTCAATTGATTTGGCCCCTGCTTCTTAGGGATGAAGACAAGGAAGGTGTTGTTGAATTATCAAAGCATAGTTACAGCTTTAAATAATTTAGTAATAGCTAAGTAGACTTATTTTTGGATGATATCCCAAAAACATAAAAGAAGAATAGAGGAAACCCATTAAGGTTAGGGTATTTATCCCCTTAAAAAGAGAAGACAGTAGATTTGATTTCTTTATTCGAGGGAGGAGAAAGAATGGTATCATTATCTTCTTGGGAAATGACTCCCTGAATGATGTTAACAACTTGTTCTTCTAGTTGTGCATCCTGGGAAGCAATATAGGCCAGAAGTTTTTTATAAAAATTTACAAGTTTAAGTTTGATGTATTTTTATTCCTTATACCAATTATTGTCTTCTCCCTTGATTTACGAGATGAAATTACATTGATGATTCCTATAAGTTAAGAGATGGAAGTATTTGGTGTTTTTGTCACCCTCCTTGAGCCAAGTATTCTTCAATTCTTGATGCCGATATGTTTCTCCCTTAGCTTCTAGGTTGTGGTAAGTACTTAATATCTATTTTTATTTTGAATGCAGAAGGGGCGTAGAGCCAGAATTATTGATTTCCTCAAATATTCTACCAAGATCCTCTTGAATTATGTGTTTTTGGTAAAAATATTCCCAAAGACTTTTTTGTTACAAATTTTGCATTTAAACTTGACATGTTTAAGTTTCATGGCCAAAATATACATAATGGATCCTTGAAATAGGAACTTACATCATTCCTTTAGATAATCCTCTAGAGTCTAATTGGAAAGCCACATTTTCTCAAATCTAAAATGGGTGATTTCAGCTTTGGACTTGTTTTTGTTATAGAAGACTAGTGGGTTATGGTCAAATCCAATCTTCGAGAGAGAAGAGAGGAAGTTGGTAGAATGTAGATTCCATTATAAAGATACCAAAAATTTATCAATCCTAACTTGAATAATATTAACACCCAATCTCCTATTTGACTAGGTGAATGGGTTACCTTTTAAATTGACATCTTTTAGTTTCACTTCTATAATGAATTCACTGAAATCCAACATGTTATCATTGAGGAAAGATGATCCCCCTTTCTTTTCCCCCAAGGACAAATGGGAATTGAAATCCCATACCACCATCCAATTTTGATCCTTGAAAATTTTCCTAATCTCAATGATATCTTCCCATAACTTTTTCCTATCATTCTTAGAATTTAGAGCATACACATTAGTAAGGACCTAGTTTCTTTTAGTGTGAGTTTCTTTGAAAAAAATTATATTATGAGATTCAACCTCTAAAAGAAAATTTCCTTCCAAAATAATAGGATAAAAAAACCACCATACCCCCTGAGGCCCCATGGAAGCTTCTACCACTACACAAATCTTTATCCCAAATGTTAGCTTTATTATTCATAAGTTTTTCCATAGACATTTTGGTTTCTTGGATAATGACAATATTAGTTTTATGATTAAGGACCATATTTCTAGCCAACCTATATTTCTTAGGATTATTCATCTCCCTTATGTTCCAAGAGATAATCTTGATTTCTTAGTGTTCTATAAATGTCTAAGGGTTATTTGTGTACCCTTTAGTAATTGCTTATCAATTTTTTCTTTTTTGGAATTTTGATTAGTTGGTCTAATTGTAGATTTTGGTTCTTATTCAACTTTAACCTTTTTATTTCCATTTTTAGGTTGGACTTTCATCAATTATTCCTCAACCATTTCCTTGATTATCTCAGAGCTATCTATTTTGTTTGCTAAGGAACATTAACCTTCACAAGGGGAGAAAGAATTAGACACCCCTGTACTTTTGATTGGGGTTAGGAGAACCTAATCTATCACTTGTTCTTGAAGGACCAGACCCTTATCGAGCAAAAAAATTTCAAGAGAGATGGTTCTAATTGATTTTACCCTATCGACTCCTCAACGTTCCTTGTGAGAAGGAAAAGGATCAATGGGATAAGTAGACACTTCTTTGACTAAGATGTCCCCAAGGGTGGATTAACCCACATTACCTTAGTTTCCTTTATGCTAGTTATAGCCTTAGGATTAATAGTAGTCAAAGCCTTCAAATATAAACTAGCCCAAGAAGGGCAAAGGATATTTAGGGTAGAAGCTATTTTGAGAGGCTCTACATCTAAATTTTTTTTCCCCAAACTAAGAGGAGCTACAGTAGGTTTGGGAGGGGGAAAGAGAGAGTTGAGGGGGAGGGGGAGTGAGAGATAGGAATATAAGGGAAATAGGGATAAGAGTTTTGGGAAGGAGGTTTATTAACCCAATGAAGGGTGGGGGGAAGGGATGGCTTCTTGGTCAAAGGGAATTTTTTTGATGAATGATTTAGAACATCATAGGTTTTGCATATTTCCAAATCTCTTTCAAATTCTATATATTAGTTTCAGACCCCATATTTAGATTTAATCTTAATGGAGTGAATTATGGGATTTTTAATAGGGATGAACACACAAAATCAAGAATAAAAGAGCCTACATCTAGATCTGGTCATAGGATCAATGGAGATTGGTTGGTTGAGGGCCCTAATAATTCCCAAAATAACCTCTGGGGCCCAAAATTCCAAAGGTAACTTTGACAGTTTTACCTAGACATGAATGCCTTCCATGATGATGATATCCATATTAAATCATGCCTTCTAATTTCAAAGGATAACTATGGATTTTATCATAAATCATGGGCCTTTAGTGAGGATCCAAATTTAATCTTTAGAATGAGAAATATTAACCAAGAAAAAATTCTTGGGCATGGCAATGATATCTATCTGGCCCTTGGGTCTCCACTTAAAATTTTCCCACTTGTAAAAAGAGTCAATATTTGATCTAAATTCATTGAATTTTCCCAAAATAGAGTTTGATAGTGATGATTAAATATTTTATATGATAGAGTTTATAATATTGAGACATACCTCATTTCTATCACTAGATGGAACCAAGAAAGAATCTTCTATGAGTTTTTTGATAGGATGCTCATTGACCACTAAGTCCACCCATAAATAGGTATTTTTCCTTTAATGGAAGTGGGTCCTCTATCTAGTAGGCCATAGTTTATTCCCAGTGTAGGCACTAAATATTCCTTCAAGATAACTAGTGAAATAGAAGCTGATAGTGGTATTGTCACCCCTGCATGGGATCTCTGGGTTGTAGCTCACCTTCTTCTTGCCCATTACTCACATTCAAAATTCCTACATCAAACTTCTCACCCATAGTAAATATATAATTACTTATAAGTATTTTAAATTTATTTTAAATAATATGTATGATTATTATAATAATATAGATCAATAGGTAATAGGTGAATATGTTAAGCCTCTTTAATATGTGTTAAGATTCTAGTAGTTGCAATGCCAATTTTGTCCATTATAGCCTATTTTTTTACTATGGGTCCTCTTAATATTGATATTACTATTGGGTTTAGATAAACATCAGTCACATATTAATTTAAAAATATACTTAGCACCCTAATTACCTATTGATTATTTAGTGGAACCAATCCCCAGTTCCCCAAGACATTAGTGGTAATACATCTTGAAAACTTGGTGTCCACTTCCATTTTTTTTGCATAGGCCACACCCCCTAGGTTATATACATAATTGGGGATGCCCATTGGCCAAGATACTTAGATATATTCCCCTATAGTTTTAGTGCATATGGCAGCTGGGAAGACTAAATAAATCATTGATATACCAACACAAAAGAGGGTCACTAGATGGAGTAAGGATATACCTCCTTTCCTTGCATTAGAGACATTTCCCTCCATAATGATGAATCATATAGGTAGTCTCCTTATTCTATTACTATGGTTACATATAAATTATAGAAACAAGTTACATTGAGAATTTCCTTATGGAGTAAGAAACTACAACAAGAGGAAGCAAGAAGTCAAGACCTAGTAATTGTTGAGCAACCAACAATCAAGTTCCACTTTGATAAATAAATGAATACCTTGAGGAAGGTTAAAAGAAAGACTCTGGTTGTGTAATGAGAACAAGTTGAGTTATAAAAAAGAGAAGATATATTATTTTTGACCAAGATAAGAAAATTAAATCCCTTAAATCTAGATAGAAATGAGGAGGATCCTTACAACTTTATGGATGCTACCATAGGGGTAATCAAACAAATATTTAAAAGCTATGACCACTATGTTTAGAGGTCATTATAGAGGATCACTATTCAATTTCCTAAGAAGATAATAGATAAACTGTAAGGGGTAACTAAAAATACGTATGACATAATTCATTTAATAAGGTATGCTGAGACTACATCCCAGTCTAAGTCAGGGGACATAATTGAATTGTTAAATAAAATTAAGGATGTGGATGTAAAGCTTCATTTACTCAGCCAAGAAATGAGGAATAATACATACACCCATTTAAACCTAATAATAAAAATAGAGGTTACATGGGCCCATAATTATGTGGCTATTAAGAGGTATGGCTTATTTGACTGTCACTGAGAGATGCAGACCTTAGTGCTATAAATCATAAGTTAAGAAAGGAAGTTTGTATCCATTTTGAAACATATGAGATTCATGAAGGTAAGCACTCCTCTTGGGAAATTAGTTTCAAATCCTATTTTTGAGAATCTCCTTCAAGCTAAAACTGACAAATTTTGAGTTGAAATTGAAGGGACAGTCTACAAAACCAATGAGGAAATTATGCAACTAGTGAATTTTACTAGGGATAGAATTATAGGAATTGATACACTTCATGTGAAGGTCAAAGATGCATTGGTCACACATAATAATTTTATGGACAAGCTCATACAATTGTTCAATAGGTATTTTCTTGACTTTGAACTAATGAGATTGACTTCTAGGGTATTTAATGCATTGTATTTACAGATGGAGGTAATAAGGTAATCAAATTCAATAGTAGAGGTACCACTGGCAAATCTTCAAGGTACTCAGTCTCTGCAATATACACTAGTGAAAATGTAGATAGGGCCATCATATGTGCCACTTCTAATAATCATTGTTTGAATTACATTAGCAATAAATTATAGCATATCTATAGTGATAGTGTATGTGAACTAGGAATTTGATTCAAGAGAGGATGATTAGTATTATGTTAGTTATAAATTGAAATCAAAATGAAATAAACACACTAGCATAACATGTTCATGCCTAGTTACTAGGGTGAGCTTAGTGAATAAAGACAAATAAACAAATCATAACTAAAATGCAATAAAATACACATTTCTTACCTTCCTTGATGCTCCAAAAGTATTCTTCAATTGGCTTGCTCGATTTGTGCTCATAAAGTCCTTGTAAATGGAAGTTTGGCTACCTCTATCTCTCCTTGGCATAATTGGATTTGGCTTAACTTGGATTGGAATCAATTTGGCATGGTAACACTAGTTTCTTGAAGATTTTGGAATCAATATTGAATTATAACTTTGTACAAATTAGGCTTAGAAATGACATTCATGGCCTCTCTATTTATAGATTTTTGAGAATGTCTAGGATCAACCTGAACCATCCATCCTAAGATTGAGATGAGTGGTTGAAGATTATTTTAATTTTTGGAATTAAGTTTATAATTATCCTCATCATGATATTGGGATAAGGGGAAATTAAGAGGCATGGAGGGCATCATGGAAGGTATTGATAAGGCATGGAGGGCATGAATCTTGATATTTGTGGCATTTATGACCTAGGGATGTCTTCCCAAGAAATGAGGTCACTTGATGATGAAGATATTCAATATTCATTTTTAAAACAAATTATTCAAGAAGTTTCCATGGAATTATTAATTAGGCCTTAATTTGGATTAATTAGCTCTTAAGCATGTTTAAGCACTTTATGCATAAATTATTCAAATTGATCAAAATGCTTTGTTATTGGTCCAAAATTTAATTGGGTTGGAATTAGAATTCAATGTCAGATGTGTTGGATCCATTATCCCATTTAGGATGTTATCAACAACAAATAACAAAGGCACATATCTTGTGTAAGAGATTTGATAGGAAAGATCAATCTAGAGCACCTGGGTGCAAAATTGGCATTTTGACTTGAAATGATCTGATCAAAGTTAGCTAGCCCAAAAATTACATTGACCCATTTAATGATACTTTAACCAAAATTGGCACTTGAATATGTCAGTTTCACATCATTTAGTGTGTTTGCGTTTTTAGGCCAAATTGTGCATTTTGGGTGGAAATTGGCCAAAAGCCTGATTGGAGGTTATTGGTGGCTAGATTTAGGTGTCTATAGTTTGCCCCTATTTGGGAAGGTGTTGAAAAATGTAGGCAAAGAAATGTCTTCTCAAAGAATGAGAAATGTCATGTATGCCAAAAAGAAGATGATGATTGAAGAACAAAGCTCCAAATGGTTTTGGGAAGCCTATGATGATGCCCCTTCGAGGGAGTGGCTATCACATTTGTTGATGGATGGTCCCTCGAAAAGAAGCAACAATAAAGGTGGAAATAACCCATGGTTGAGATTAATCCAAATGAGAAAATGCTTGCATGCATTGATTCAAAAAGATTATTGATTTGCCCAAAGGTGGTTATAATCAAGAATAAAATTCAAAATAATGATTTGCCCATAGGTAGTTATAATCATTAAGAGGACCTAGATTGGATAAAGATGATTATTCCCTAGTTAGGGATGATTAGCAAGCATAACTCAAATATATAACCTAGAATATAGATTAAAAATGAGTGGGTGCAAAGTTATGAAATAGATGAATAAAAGAATAAGATTAATCAATGTGAATGATTTAGTTGTACCTACCAATCAAGAGATGCTCATCTTGATTAGTAATGATATAAATAGAATGGTTAATGGGTTGATTTTATCAAGGGTGGGTTGGGAGGATTTGACAAGGTCTTAAGGAGAAACTTTTGTGGCTCCATTGATTATAGACCTTCTTGAAGCTAATTTTTGCTATAGCATGTGATAGTAGGCATCATGATAGAACACCATGAAGACTTGGTCAAAATATGCATAATGTCTAAATCTTGATCCAATAAAAACTAAAAAATAATTTACCAATGATAAAAACCATGATTATAATGTTGACATATGAATGTAAATGGACTCAAAATAAGGTCCGCACAAGGAATCACCCAATGAATACACATAGACTAAGTTGAGGCAATAGTGTTGAAAGTAAACAAACAAAAAAATAAACAAAAAATAAATTGAAATAAATAAATAAATAGAAATCCTAAAAACAAAAGCAAAAGAAAGAATCCTAATAATGACCATGCCCTAGTAAGGTGGATAGAGGATAACTAACTAGGCTTAGATAGGATAAATACTTTTGGATTTTTGAAATGTTATAAATGTTTTTGGCATTTTGAAGTATCTTAACTAGTTAGAGATTGATAAGATACCTACTCACAAAATGGAAAGAGCATTTATTTTAGGTTTCTCGTAAAATGGTGAGAGCATATGGAAAGGGAGACTGAGGTGACCTCAAAATGAATTGAGCATGATCTACATAGTCCTGAAATGACATCAAGTCACAATAATTATATCCACACAAAAGGTAAGGAAAAACCAACTTGGTCCCAACAAGTTCTCAAATCTGGAAAATGGGTAGTCAAATGAAAACAATGATGGCAAGGTGATGCGACAATGTATGGTAAATAATTGTTTCTCCTGGTTTGCCCATAAGCAGTTATAAATAGGATACAATTTCATGGTCAATGATACTAATTTGCATATAGGTGGTTATAATCAGTAACAAGATTGGTGAAACACTAATTTTATGATAGGTAATTATAATCAAGCTCACATAAACAAACTTGATAGAATGAAATACATCTTGCTAGATCAACTATCACACTACTTTCATAGACTATCATTGTAAACATAGATTGGATTGATTGTTGAAACTTGATTGGAATCCTCTCACAAAAAGTGAAAGAAGAACCAAATGAACCAATATCAAAAAAGGATTGGGTAGGATGAATAAAAATAGTCTTAGTCTAGATTGGAATGGAATGATCGGATGGTATGCCATTGCTTTAGGATAATGATGGTTTTTGATAAAAGGGATAAAATGGTAAGAGGGTTGGTAGAAATTTGGATATAATGCCAAGAGGGTTGCCCCCAAGTGATGGGGTGAATGGCATGAATCTAATATAATGGCATGGCAATGTTAAATGATATAGTACATGTTTTTGGCCTGGGTGTGGTTTTTATTCTATTATTCCTACTGATGGGGAGATGCATGCCCTAATCAACAAATGAACAAACAGAATACTCAATCATGTTAATTGATATCTCACAGCTCATCTGAATAGTTTCTTTATCAAGAACTGGATGTTGATCTAGATTTTGAGAATATTGTTGTGATCTTTAATGGTCATTGATTTTGATTCCATCAAGCATTGAGACAAGGTATCTTTATAGCCTTTACAAAGGAAAGTGCAGCCATGGATGGTAAATAAGGAAAAATAATGGATGGTATATTTGTTTGTGAAATGGAATGGTAGATGATAATGGAAGGTGGAATGGTAGGGAAATAAATGAAGATCAGGACATTCAATCACATATAATGTTGTTGATACTAGAATCAACATAACTTTGGTTGTGGTAGGGCTGCAGACCTATTCTCTTGATAAGAATACCAATTTTTTTGTTATTTGATCTTGAGAGTAGCTACGATTTGATTATGTTGTAGATTGGAAGCTATTTTAATTTGATGTTTGATTTTATCTTCATCCAATAGTGAAGAACTTTTATGCTCAGCTATTGGTGCCTCAAAGAGGTTTTCACCAATGAAGTTGTCTTGATTGTCCCATAGCACCTTCGAGAAGGTTTCACTAAGGAATGTTGAATTTTGAATTTGATTATCTTCTAGTGCTTCCAAAAAAGTTTCACTAGAAGATGTTGAGTTTTGACTTTGATTTTCCCCAAGCACCTCTCAAAAATTTTCACTAGGAGAGTGTTCTTTTACTATATAAATGTGGTCTTGGCCTCCTTGCTCTTCTTCAATTGTTATGTCACCATGGATGTAGTTCAACAAAGTGTGATTATATCAATCCCAATCAACACTTGTGAGAGATGGAATGTCAATGATAGGGCTATTTTGGCTGATGGTATTGGCTTATGGAATGGTAATGGAATGGGGAGAGGCTGCATAATCCTTGTAGAAGATACTAGGATAACTTATGATGAAGTTGAAGTAATCATCCTCAAAAACTATAGAAGGATCACAAATGTATTCAAATTGATTTGTAAGGCATGCATAACCAATTTTGTAACAACCACTAACATATTATATATCTAAATATGATTCTAACTTAATGGACTCTGAATCTAATGTTGAGACTAATGTTGATTTTGACTATGATGCTAAATCTGATGTTGGTTCAAGAATAGAACCTGACTCTAATTTTGATTCTTCATCTAATGGGTATTATTTTAAAATGATTTCTTGTTGAATGTTTGGTATTGGACAAGAAATAGCCTATGATGGCATTAAGGGCTCCACAAGAACTGGTTTGTCAAAATGAGACTCCTCTAGGATAGGAAAAATGTCAAGAGACAACTCCTTTGAGATTGGCTTGTTAATAAGAGGCTCTTGAAAATAAGAACATGGTCAAGGTAATGATTTTACCAAAGGTGGTTATAATCATTAATAAGTGACTTGATAAAGACTAGCTCATCAGTGTGAGACTCCTCGATAACTAGTATAGGATCAATAGGTGATTCATCATAGGCTGACTTATCATAAGTGTTTGGTTCAATAAAAACATATTGGATTAGTTGTTTGTCTGGGCTTTAGTTTATAATGAGTTGGAAAATACTAGTTTTGAACATAGCTTGGTCTTTAAAGGATTAGATTGGTTAATGTTTGGATGGGATTGGTTCTGGATGAGGAATGACTTATGGTTGGAAAATGAGAGGGAATTGGGGAACATGATTGCTTGCATATGCTAAAGGATAAATTCTTTAGGTGATAACGATAGGACATTGTGGGGATTGATTACTCACACAAGCCAAAGGGATAGGTCCTAGAATGATGAAGGTGCATTATGGAGCTTGATTGCTCACACAAACTAAAGGATGAGGTCCTAGTATAGAAATGGTTGGGCATTGTGGAGCTTGGTTGCTCACACAAACCAAAGGATGAGGTATTGATATGAGAATGGTGTGACATTGTGGTCTTGGAATAGAAATGGTATGATGTCGTGGAGCCTGATTACTCACATAAGCTAAAGCATCCAAGTCTTCCTCATAAACCATATCATCCTAGTTGTGAGTTGGCTCATAAGTTAGTTCTTAACTATGTTCCATGTACTGATTATTGTAAATAGGGTAAGGATCCATATCCCAAATAACATTATCTATAGTTGGGTCTTAAAATTCCTCCTCACAAGCCTCTTCATGCCAATCAAGGTCTCAATTTGTATTTTGTGGATTTTGACTATGTTCCCCATATGGAGTATTGTAAGGAGAATAATAAAATTCCTTAGAAAATCTTTTTATAGGGGTTCTTAGTGGGATTTTGTGCACCCATTCTATCATAAGTTGGATTGTACATGACTCCACCATAAGTGTAGATAGACATATACATGTAAATGATGAAATATCTAAAACAAAAAGGCTTAGAGTTCTATAAACTCTAAAAAAATATGTTTAAAGGACAAATGGTTCAAGCTTATTCTAACTTGCTCGAAATGGTGGAGTTATATCTCCAATGTGGTATGAAGGTGGAGATATATCTACAAAATGATTTATGCTAAGACTTGGCATAAAATAATCTAACATAAAATGTCTAATGTCAAATGTCATACACATAAAAGGTCAAGCATCTAAACCAAAATTGGTATGTCAAAGGTCTAGGTCAAAGTGTTCCAAACAAGGTCTAAACTAAGAAAGGGAAAAGTTGAGTAGTTAGGTATTTTATCCAAACACAAACTCAAAATCTAGGCTCAAACAAACATGAATATGCTAGGACTTTTGGCCAAATGATATCAAAAGATAGACTTGAAATAAAGGTTTATGTGATTTGATTTAATCTAACAAGTTTGGAAATAACTTTGACATAAACCCGACATATGGAATCAAACATAAACATGATCAATTGACATAAGGCATGAGGAAAAAGGATTTTTAAGAAAGAATATGTTCTCCTAAATAAAAGCACAAACAATGATAATGATAGGTACTAAACAAACAAACCATCAATAGGTTTCAAATTTGGGAAATCAATTGATTGAAGTTATGCAACCCAAAAGAGAAATATCTATGTATTAGCCCCATGAATTAATGCCTAAATGAAAAACAATAAATGTTTGAATCCAACTTGACAAGGCTAATTGAAAACTTAATGATGAAAACTAGGATTTAACCAAACAAGCTAGACAAGATTGGACAATGTAATGGCACAAGATAAAGGTCCAAATGGTTGATGTGAAATGGTTTGAAACAATGGTTCTAGCACAAGGTGAAACAAGTCTTGAAACAAATTTGAGTAGACTAATGATGTAATCATGCTCAAATGATGTGATCTGTGTTATGCTTCAAAAGACTCAAAGGCAAAATGGTTTTAACACATTTTTGGTAGCATAACACTACCCTCGACTCAAATACATTGTTTTGACATGAATTATGAACAAAAAAACAAGTTTTAGTCTAAAAAACACCAAGTAATATAAATTACCAAAATACACTAATTATAATCATCCAAATCCTAACAAGGTTATGGCAATGTGGGGTTGACTAAACTAACAAGCTTTCAAATGTTTCTAGGGGAATCAATTGCATAATGACTTTCACATCAAACGATGCAAAAGACAAGCAAGGAAATTGGGTGATCACATTATTGGATAGTTGTAAACAGGTATAGTCCTTTTTACAACTACTACATCCTATTGTTCACTTAGTGTAGTGTGATGTCCAAATGTAGATACGTCTTGTGTGTAACTTTAAAGGAGTAAGTGAAGTCAATGTCAGGAGATGAAACCCCAAGTCAAAGCTTCCATAAAAAACTTATGAGAGGTAATGCCATCCCCATCACAAGCCAAGATACAATGAAAATAAAATACTAAGAGAAATATATTAGGGTCATCTTCAACGTCACCCAAACTTTGACGAGTTTTTGGGGAGTGTTTAAGATGACTTTCTTTCTAAGCCTTGGACTAGGCTATTTGTAAAACGAATGGTGATTTTGATTCCAAGTATTCCCTAAAGTAGACAAATGGAAGAGCATACATGTAAAATCCCTCTTTTTTCCAAATAAAAATCTAATTTAAACAACTAAGTGAATATAAAAAGCTTGGAAAGGTGAATTCATTTTTAAGCCCAAATTTGAAAAATGAGGTGGTGTTCATTTGACCCCTTGGTCTTAGTTGTAACTTTGAAAACTAATTCTAAAAACATTTAATTAAGGATCTTAAATGTTACTTTAAGCACCAAAATAATGTTCTTAATTCATTTTTAAGCATGCAAAAGGTGATCTAAACATGTTTTTATCAAATGTCAAGCTTGATCCTACAATAAAAATGTTAGCATTTCCTTTAGCCTTGAAGCTATTTTGGGTTTGAAATAATGAACTTCAAAAAAATAGCTCTCAAGTTTGTGTTTTAATAAAAACATAGTTACTGATGTTGGTTATATAACTGATGATGGTTACACTTACTAACCGATGATAGTTATCTAACCAACATCAATTATACCAATAGTGATCGATGACAGCTATCCAACTGATGATAGTTTTACTAACTGACATCATATGCTCTCAAAATGAAATAAACACACTAACATATATATCCAAGGTTTTAATATCCATCCCACTGGGCATGCCATATTGTGAACTAGGAATTTGACTCAATAGAGGATGATTAGTATTATGTTAGTTCCAAAATAAAATTAAAATGAAATAAACACACTAGCATAACATCTTCATGCCTAGTTACTAGGGTGACCTTAGTGAAGAAAGATAAATGAACAAAGCACAACTAAAATGTAATAAAATACACATTTCTTACCTTCCTTGATGCTCTAAAAGTATTATTTGATTGGCTTGCTTGGTTTGTGCTCATGAAGTCCTTGTCAATAGAAGTTTGGCTACCTCCATCTCTCCTTGGTATATTTGGCTTTGGCTTGGCTTATCTTGGAATCAATTTGGAATGGTAAAAGTAGTTGCTTGAAGCTTTTGGAACTGATCCTACATTATAACTTTGCATAAATTAATCTTAGAATTGATGTTCATGGCCTCTCTATTTATAAATTTTTGAGAATGTCTAGAATCACCCTGAACCATCCATCTTGAGATTGAGATGTGTAGTTGAGGATTAATTCAACTTTTAGAATTAAGTTTATAATTATCCTCATCATGACATTAGAAGAAGGGGAAATTAAGAGGCATGGAGGGCATCATTGAAGGTATTGATGAGGCATGGAGGGTATGAATCCTAAAATTTGTGGCATTTATGGCCTAGGGATGTCTTCCCAAGAAATGAGGTCACCTGCTGATGTAGATATTTAATATTCATTTATAAAACAAATTATTAAACAATTTTCCATGGAATTATTAATTAGGCCTTAATTTGGATTAATTAGCTCTTAAGCATGTTTAAGCACTTTGTGCACAAATTATTCAAATTGATTAGAATGCCTTGTTATTGGTCTAAAATTTCACTGGGTTGGAATTGGAAGTCAATGTTAGATGCATTGGATCAGTTATCCCATTTAAGATGTTATCAAAAACAAATAATGAAAGATCAATCTAGAGCACCTAGGTGCAAAATTAACATTTTGACTTGAAATGATCTGATCAAAGTTAGCTAGCCCATAAATTGTATTGCTCCATTTAATGATACTTTAGTCAAAATTGGCACTTGAATATGTTAGCTTCACATCATTTAGCATGTTTTAGTGTTTTGAGGCCAAATTGTGCATTTTGGGTGGAAATTGGCCAAAATCCTGATTGGAGGTTATGGTGGCCAGATTTAGGTGTCTATAGTGTCTATTCGAACTATAACTCAAGTTACTATAATAGTTTCATCCACTTCAAGTTCTACAATTGTTACCCCATTATTTTTCTTCCAATGGTACCACATAAACACCCCCTTACATATGTATGTATTTGCATAATTTAACTAATTTTGAACTATCAATTCATAATTTATTTGGCATGTATATATTATATTTTAGCTAAAGAATTCTATTTTGGGCAAACACCATTGTATATGCATGCTTTGCATGAGAATTGACACATCATTCTATTTTTGGACATGTAATTTTAGAATTTGCTTAAGAGATGAGGCATCACCATCTAAATCTTATATATATTTGTATCCTCCCTATCCCAAAGGGAGGAGAGTTTTGGTTATTAAGATTAATAAGAAATTCTATGGATTATTTTACTATTTTTCTTGATGTGCAAATCTGATTCTTCTCCAATCCTATGAGTCTTGTAAGAAGTTATATCATTCTAGTATTTTAATTTCTTATTTTTGCTTGAGTTATCTTTTCAATACAATTATTCATATTATGTTATTGCTAATTTGAATGCCTTTTTTGTATTAATCATAACCTCTCTTGTAGATGTGTAAATGTGGTAACCTTTGATTATATATGTTTAAGTTAACTATATTCTTATTTACTTGGAGTCTTAATTTTGATATATTATGTATGTGCTTATAGAAAACTACAAAAAAAATTGTTTCTTGATTTTTTGTCCAACTCCTAGTTCAAGAGCTAGCTAGAAAGGTTTCATGTTTTTTTGTCCACAAACCTTTTTTTCTACCTTACCTTTCCATTTTTTGAGTTTATTTTGGTCAGACCCACCTAAAGTTATATTCATCATCAATCCACCCATATCAATTAGGTTTAGATTCATCCATATCAAAATCCATCCATGGCAAAAAACCTTCTTCACTCACCACTATTATACTAATAAGTTTTTTACAAAACCCAATACACTACAACTCATGCCTTGGAGTGAATCTTCATTCATAGATTTTGAAACTTTAGAGGTTACCTCATAAGGTTCCTATTAGCCAAAATTTGGATACCATAAACTAGGTTCATTAAGAACTTGACTTTCCATGGTTTATAGCCTTGTTCATAACCCTTCCATACTTTTTGAGGTATGAAATCTTTTGAGGTCTTATTAACAAGATTTAAGGTTATTTTGATAAGATTAAGGTAATGGTTTGTATTTGTCTTTTGCTAGTCTAGTCATAAGGTGAACATGAAAAGATGGATTCAAATGATGTCAAAGGTTCATATGTTTCTCTTCAAGTTATTCTACCCATTCATCACCTTACATGAGAATTTCATATATGTTTAGAGAAGTTAAGGTTGATTTTCAAAGTTTAAGATAAATGAAGTTAAAGAGAAAAGTACATATAACTAACTCCAAAATTTCTCAAATCCAACAAAGATAAAATATACATATAAAAAAACTTGTCAAATATTGTGAAGGAGTTATATAACTTGTTCATATGTTAGGAATTCCAGATGATGTCATTTTTTTAGGTTTAACATCCAAATGAGAGAGAATCACTCTTTTACAGGCAGTTGTAGGTAGTTGTAAGGGCGTGTAGGATTTAATTCTAGGTAAAAACATATACATAGTGTCTTTTAACCATCCTAAGGTCATTTCAATGGATATAAAGTTCATACAAGTCCTAAAAGTCCAAAAATTGCATCATAACCTCCATCAACTTCTTGGTAGATTAGTAAGGGTCAACTTCATGTGTTTGGTATAGATAGAGGAGAGAGTGTCATGGATCAAGCTTATGGATAGAGCAAGGGGGTATAATTTCCTTTAGTTTTGTGTAATTATTTATCAAATCTATTACTTCACCTTTATGAACAATTGTTAAGACCAGTAAGTGGTCTTAAACCTCACATAAAACCCATAGGCTTAGTTTTGAAAAAGTTTCATGAAATTTATAGCTAGTTGGAACATGATAAGCATTATTGAATGTTTGTATCAGTATGTAAAAAAAATTAACATATTCATCCATCAGATTCACATGTGTGAAAAATCAAGGATCAAGAAGAGATTTTATGTGAGACAAGTTGCATGGTTTTCACTTGAAAGTTTGAAGTTTCTACAATAGGTTCAATACATACAAAAGGTTTTTAGATGTTTTTACAACACCATAGTCCATAAATCCTCTCAAATTTTAACTAATGATAATATTTATACCTTTCATGCCTTAAACCCCTCAAAATCTCATTATATTATATTGTTAAATTCTTATAAGAGCAGGGTTATAACTTCATGACAAGTCTCTGAATAAAGGTGTTTGATGGAAGCAAATTTTAAAATAATAAATAAGGATATTATAAATATCTATGATTTAGTATAGGTATGAAATAAGACATAAATCAATTCAAAAACCTATATTAACCAAGAGTCAATAGAACATTGAGATGATTGATGTCACTAAAGAGACTTACAGGCTCAAACTCTCATACATAGGCTTATGTAGAGAACAAGGAGGAAAATTTTTAAATGATATGTGAGGTTAAAAGTATTGTATAATACTTATAAGGAGATAAATATATATCTATAGTATTTTATAATATTACTATGCAATAAAAAATAAATAGGTGAGGGTCTATTCTCAAATTACAATCATGATACCTAGGCAGAGACCTACAAGTCTATTTGAGGACATACTTGAAAAGACTAATGCATAGGTGAATGAGAGTTATGAATAAATTTTAATGTGGTATAAAAACATGGGAAATATTCTCATTTAAATTGGATTTTATAGTGAAGGATGAAAAGGAAAAACTCAACAGTGAGGTCTAAAAGAGGCCTATAGGTGTAAAACTCTCAAAGGAATGCTACAGCTATTGAGACCAAAATATTGAACCCATAAAGCCTAAAAATTCAATAGAAAGTATATTAAAACATGGATAGGGATGTTTCAAACACCATGGAGATTATTAAAACTAAACTTTTGTAGTTTGAGGGGTTTTGTTCTCACCAAACCCTATTCTCAGTCCTCATATAATTAACTAGCTTAAGAGGCTATTTTTGATTTCTAAAAACTCCTTGGAGGATTTACATGGTGAAAAAGGTAATTGGAGTTGATATATAAGGTATATAAATTTAAATCTGTGGAATTTTTTCAACCTTTCAACCTCAAACCTGTATGAATCATCCCTAAGACTTGAGGTCTCACCAAACCCTATTTTTGTCTTATGAAAGAGCTCGAAGGTCATCTTCTTTTGCTTGGAAGTGTATGGAGGGTTTTCATGGGAGATAAAGATAATATGGGATGTTATAGGGTTCTTCCTACTCCCACTTTTTGGTTTTTTTTTTTGGGGATTAAGCCCCTATGTTTTATGAACCATCGTTAAGATGGTAAACACCTAACACCCTTGTTAAACCCTCCTAAAGGACCTAATGGGATAAAAAATGGTTTTAATGAATTAAAATGGATTAGTATGGATTTTAAATTATCTTAATAAATATAAAAATTCCCACAAACATGTGAATAACACACTTGGTAGTATATTTGAAGGGTACATTATATTAAATAGGCTAAAAAAGCTTATTTAAAGGTTTGTTTGTGATTGTTCAAAGTGGAGTTAAGAACAAAATCAGATATAAATACTTGGTAAGCATAGATAGATATATAATCACACCATATATACCTATATAGGTCTATTGAGGCATTTTTTTTACCTTTAAAGTAAACATTTTAGGCTTAGAAGAGTAAATGCACTATTTTGCTAACTAAGAAGCTCAATTACAATCCTATGAAGTACTGTTAGAGGGATTTATTATAACACATTGAGTTTTATTATGATTTTTTATACACAAAAAAAATAAAATAAAACATTATAACCTACCAATTCCTTGGAAAACCACTCAAGTTGCCTCTTAAGCATGAACATGCTCCTAAGTTAGCATTTTGACCATTTCTTGGTTCACCCATCCGTATAAAGTTCTAGAACCTAAAATTTAACATGGAGCATGATTTAAGGGTATGTAAAGTGATTAAATTTTTTAATGGAGGTTTCACATGTTTGGGATGTCAATGGAACCAAATCTAAGTTTTTGAGGCCTAGAGGCCTAATTAGAGAGAGATAAAGCTGAAATAAGTATACTTCCACTCAAATTCTAGCCATAAAATTTGGTATAGATATTTAAGGGCATAATATATACTCAAATCCATGCTAATTTTATCAAGATAATCCATACACTATCCTACATAAGGAGATTTATATATTTTTAGGGCTATAAGGAAATGAAGGTAAGTGAGAGGTTTGGGTGTGAAATAGAGTGCTAGAAAGTATATGAGGAACTAAGATGGGCTGATATAAGTTTATAAGGAAATTATGAGTTATTCATGAAGTTAATTTGTAATAATGAGGTTGAAAACCAAAGTTAAAGCATTTGAGCCCAAAAAGAGCTAATAAATAATGCATGCTTTTAAAGAGTGAAAGAGAGGTTACAAGACTTCCAAGAGAATGGTGTAGAAAAGTTCAATCATAACACATGTTAGTGAAAAATATTGTCACTATCCTTTTATTTTTATAGGTTTAGCCTCAAGAGGCATGAGTTATATTCAAGAACTCATAATTTCCTAAGTACCCTCTTATGCTGATTTAAAGGAGCACATCATTGAGAAAGTATACACATGTTAATGGGAACCTTAAGGACTATTTTATTTTTCAAGTTCTTGTATTGAAACTACCTCCATGATTAATGACACTTTTACATGATATTATATGTACCTCCTCCTCCTCCTCTCTCTCTCTCTCTCTCTCTCTCACACACACACACACACACACACACACACACACACACACACACACACACACACACACACACACACACACACACACACACACACTTATATTTTACAATATTTGTAGCTTTGTATGGATTTACAAAGGATCCTCACATCAGTTATGGTAAAGCCCTACCAAAATTAAGTCTTGTACTTACCTATTGGAATTAATTCAAGATGGATATTCTATCTTCATCTTTAAAACAATGATCTTGAATGAGTTGTGTTTATGAATTCTTAGTGATAGTACATGTGATTCCTTGAATTTATCCTTCTTATTCATGCCATTATGTATGTTTGTCTTCTTTCATAGGTTATAAGAAGTGTTATACCTAGTTTACTTATTTAGATAATTGATAGGCCATTAGTGTTTGATGGTATCACCTCTTGGTTGATAATACTAAGCTCTTAAAATATTCATATCCTTCATATTGAAGCAATGGTGTGATAGGGACTATTTTTAAATAACATAATCAGATTGTAACATAGTATTTCATAGTGCATCTTTATCAAGTTGAGGACCTGAGTTTATTTTTTATTTTTAGACTTAATATTTTCTTTTTCCAAGTCAAGAATTAGTATAGTTGTTATTGGATGTGTTTTACTTGGGAGTTATCCCAAAATCTAGAGGTTTTATCCACTTGAAAGGTCACCCACAACCTAGGATGAATCCCATTGCATATATCAAGTTGAGAGAGATTGAATCACTATATTAAGGGTGAAAATTTGAGATATAATTTATGACACACTCAGTGGGAATACAAGAGGATTAAATTTCTAATATTGATGTTAGTCTTGGAAAAAGTGTAACTGTAGTAACCTTCTTCATGAAACATTTGGACACTCCAACAAGTTTTAAGATCTTGGTTATCGACTAGTGAGCCAATTTTCATGCCAAAGGTGAGTAAAAGATAAAAATTAAAAGGTATTCCATTTTATTTTGTTGAATCACCTTTATATTCATTTAAAATAAATAGGTTTCCTCATATTGTCCATTATACTAAGTCAGCTAGTACAAATCTCTATATTCGTTTCTATCCAAGCTCTCATAAGGCTGATAACATGGATAAGAATATAATTTTTGTTGATTTTAATTATGGTTATCCCTTGAATATCCAAAAACATAATGATATACTAGTGGATTCACTCAATATTGTCCCATATTTTAGTGGAGAGAATACTATTACACCCATTGAGCACATAAGGGATATGCCTAACTTTTACAGCATCCATAATGTTACCCAAGAGAATGTAGCCATTAGGTTCTTGAAAATATATTTCAAGGGAAAATAATTAGAGTTTTATATAAATTTAGCTCCTAATTCCATTGATTCATGGGATGAATTAGGAGAAGTTAAATTAAAAATTTAAGGATAAGAGTGATCATCTTTCCCTAGCTGAGTAATTAACCACCATAAAAAGATATCCTCAATAATTCATGAATTATTTCAATGATAGGTTATAAAATACATGGGATAATATCTCAATTATTGTAATACCCACTCCAAACTATGCATTCTTATATTATATTAAGGCTTTGAATAGTGATATAGGGGTTATGATTCAATCTATGGGTAGGAATACCTGACTAGATACATTTGAAATTGCCATTAGAGATTAGAAAAATATAATCTAATATAGGAAGGATGTTATAAGGCCCTTTATGCCTTTGTTTCTAGACATTTATCCCACTAATATAAATATTTATCCCATTCTTACACATACCAATCATCAATAAACTATCCTAAGCTATTTGCAATAAATACAAGAGTTGAAGAACTTTCTCAAATCCAAAGGGAATGAGATAGTGGCTTTAAATAGAAATAAAACTCAAAATTATATGTATTCCCAAGGTCCTTACTATCCCCAATAGTCCTATCAGCCCAATAGGCTTCCTTTTTAAGTTAATTCCTAAGGTCAAGGGTAGATTACTCAAGTCAAACCATACAATAGTTTTAAACCATATGCAACCTCCACTTTAAGAGATTTGGTACCCACTCAAAAAAGTATAATGAAAGATCAAGAATGATACTCTCAATGGAATCAATATCATGAGAAATCTATGAATCAAAATGGAGGGTTGAATCAAGCTTGTGCAGTAGAAGATGGAACTTTTCCTTCTCTAACACAAGATCAAGTTCTTAATAAAACTATGGCCATTGGAGAACAAGGTTAGTCAAGTAATGCACTTGTAATTTTTTAATAAGATTAACATTATGTAGTGAATACATTGGGTAGTTTAAGTAGGGTGGTAGATAGTTCTATTATAGCCAATACTAGGTCTAAAATAAGGGCTATTGAAGAAGCACAAGATAGTGGGAAAGGTTCATATGTAATTGCCTCCATGACTCAAGAGATAAGAGAGCCTAATGTAACTCCTAAGGATAAATAATATTAAATAAATCACAATGATAAGAGTACCTTTGCACATCAAAACAAGTAGGCCCAAAATGATTTCATAACTTAGAGGACAACTAGATATTAGTGCTTCTTCTCTCAACATAGTGGATACAATGAAAAAGATTCATGTAAGTATGTCTATATGGGACACTTTATATATTTTGGGATAAAGGGATATACTGTAAGAAGAGCTATATAATCTTAGCTCAACATTAAGAGCAACAAGAAAGGGTATTGTTATGTTTACAAATACATCCAATCCTAGTGAGTCACAAAAAGTTAAAGTGAACAAGCATCCTCCCTTTTATGTTTCAATGATCATTGGTTATTTTTTGGTGCATAATTGTATGATAGATAGTGGGACTAGAAGCTTAGTCATGCCAAAGTAAACAAAAGATAAACTAGGATTCAAATATGAAACTCATTATAAAGGTGTGCTACAACTAGATGGATCAACCACTAATACAATTGGTATCATCAAGGATTTGAATATAAATCTTCATGCTTGTACTATTTTATATATTGATCAAGATGTGGTTGTTGTTGAATTACCACCATACTTTTCCTTTTGCTTGTCAAGGGACTTCATGACAAATTGGTCCTACAAGGATTTTAGGACAAGATATGGCACCAAAGTTACTATAAGATTAGAACCTATCTCAAGGTTTCACATTGAGGCATACAAACCAAATATTACAAATGTTAACTATGATATGATTGATGAGGAGGATCAGCCTAGTGACCAAGAATCAATTGTTCCTCTTGAAGACATTTTAGATCTCTTCCTTGATGAGTGGGAGGATAAAAGTAACGAGTTTGACCATATAGAGGTGTTGAAGAGGCTGGTATTGGGGTATATTTCTTACATAAAGAAGGTACATCCATAACTTACCTTTCTAACCCTAATGATGATAGTTATTGTTTGTGGAAGTTGTTTTTTGATGGCTCAAGAAGCATGAATAGATTAGGTGTAGGTATTGTAGAGAGGATTACACAAGAAGTTAGTCAAACATTAGTCCATAAATAATGAACAATGTATAAATAACTAACTAAATAAGCCTATATATTCCTATGGGAATTAAAAAGGATAACAAGAAACAAAATGAAAGAAAACAACATCATATTACCTTCCCAAATGGATTCACCATACCCATGTGGATTAAAATCATGTTCTCCCTTGATCAAGCATCCTTCTCTTTGTTAATAAAGGTGGAAAACTCCTCCAATGTCTCAATAACACTCCATAAAACCTAAGCTCATGATTCCAAATCACTAAACTAGCCTATCATTGAAGCTTACAAACAAAATCAATGATCAAATGCAAAGGATTGTGGAAATAATTTAACATTATAACTTTGAAATAACTAAGCCTAAAATTCATGTCTATGGCCTCTCTATTTATATATTTTTGAGATTGGTTAGGATCAACCATGACCATCCATCTCAAGATTGAGATGTGTGGCCATGGATAATCCTAATATTTGGAATTAAATCCATAATTATCTTCATCATGAACTTGGAAGAAGGGGCATTGAAGAGGCATGGGAGGCATTAACTAGGCATGGGTGACCCATAATCTTAATATTTATGGCATTTATGTCATAGGGATGTCCTCCCAGGAAATGATGTCACTTGATGATGTAGTTAATAGGAATCAATTTTCAAAAAAAAAAATTCAATGATTCTCATGGAAAATCCACTTAAGATCTTGATTTGGATTAATTATCCTTAAACAAGGTTAATCAACATTTATGTAATTATTTGAAAATTGGCCCTCAATTAATCAAAATGTTTAGAAAATCATATTACTAGGTTGTAATTTCACTGGAGAGGAATTATAAGGTGATGTTAGATGTGTTATATCTATATTCCCATTTAGGATGTTACCAACACCAAATAACAAAGTTACATGACATGTACCAATTAATTAGAAGAAAAGAGTGATTTAGAGCACTAAATGGCATTTTGACTCAAAATGATTTGATCAAAGTTAGCTAGCCCATAAAATGCATTACCCTATTTAGGGATACTTTGACCTAAACTGGCACTTGTAGGTGATAAGTTTGAACCATTTAGGGAATTTTATGGAGTTTGACCTAAAATGTGTATTTGAGTGTGATTTGAGTAAGATTGACAATTTCAACACAAATAGTGTTAGGAATTGGATGTCTACATTTTGTACCAATTTGAGAAGGCATAGTGAGACATTCAGGTGAAGAAACATCTTTTCAAATAAAATAGTTTTCAAGAAGAAATTAGAATAGACCCATGATGCCCCCTCGAGAGGACATACTAGGGTAGTAGAAAAGGATGGACTCTCAAAAAGAGAGAGAAAATGAGAGATTAACCCATGGAATAGATCACATCCAGATGAGTTAATTATTGCACACATGATTAACATCAATGAAAAAAATATAATGAGAAGTATAATAGGCCCTAGAGATGGGGGGAATGGGAAAGATACAATCCATAAATGTAAGGGACACACTATAAACATACTTAATTTGAGACTACAAGCTACATGCTTATGGCGTTGATCAATCTCAAGACAAGTTACACACTAAAATATTTCCATCATGGGCTTTAATGTGGAGAGCTTGGAATTATAAGAAAAGAGAGAATGTTCTGCTTCAATAAGGGAAGCACCACCAGAATAAGGTCTCCAAAGAGAATATAATAAGTACTCCAGTAGAGTAGATTTGATCATGATAAAAGAGTTTTGCCCCGATAGGGTAAATTTTGATCATTGATAAAGAATAAAGAATGATTTTTACCTTAAATAGCTGATTTGATTTGGATGTGTTTCAAATGTTGGGCCCCACCCTGGGCAATTGGCAAGCAAAATAGCTTAAGTATATAACCCAAAAGATAGGTTAAAGTGGGTGGGCACAAACGTACATGTGATGGTGTAATGGCTTAAAAATCCATATAAAACCAAACATATGAGTATGTAAAAAGTGATGAGAGAAATAAAATGAAGAATATAGATATCTGAGTTGACCTCAATAGAAATTAAGTGCTACCTACATAGTTTCATGGACTCATGTTCCAACATGAACTTCAGGGCAATGTAGTTCACCCAATTTTGGGAGAGAATAGAATGAGAAATGATGAAAAATAGACAAATAATTTTATTAGACTTATAATTTATATGAAGATATGCACGTCTAAGCATAGATAAAGAAGCCTAAAATGCATGCTACCTAGAAGCCTAATTCCATATCATGAGCCTAGGTTTTGCAAAGAGTTATTGAGAATGTTCATCGAAGTTAATGTTGACATCAAGACTTTGAGACTTGAGCATAAAGTGATTGCTATATCAAAATAAATTAGGCATCATAAGTATAAATAACTTATAATTACATAAGATTTGAATTGCACTGAGCTAGTTCAAATGTGAATACCTATAACTAAGGATAATGGTAAAATAATGACCAAAACTATAGTTATAACAATTTACATTTAAACAAAAAAGCAAAGACAAAGAAAAAGATAAACATAAATGAACCTAAACTTGAAATCAAGATATGATCTTAATTAGGAACAAAATGTCTAAAAACAAAAAACAAGAACATCTTAATGACATGAGACCAAAATATGAATAATTAAGATCCATGTGAATCATCGAGACATTTTTGAACATAAAAGAGAAAAGAAAAATCAAATAAAAAAACAAGACACCAAAAAAAATCAAATAAATAAAATGGTCCAATAATAACTTAATAATATAAGATTAAGATATAAATAATCAATATCCATGTGAATCATCAAGATGTTCTAAAACACAAAAGAGAACAAGTAAAATCAAGCAAAAAAATAAGACCAAGATGAGACAAGAAGTAAGAAAAAGGAGAAGAAATAAAAAGAGAGTGCAAAAACACAACAAAACACCAATAAAACACAACAAAATACCAAAAAAACTTAAATAAACACACACAAATAAAAACCAAGTTAGTGCAATTCAAAGACAAATGTTCATTCATGTGTGTTAGAGGTGTTACTTTCCACCACATCATAACAAAAAACAATGACATGACAATTATTCCCTAATTAAAGAAGAACAATGACAAAAGAAATGGGGTAAGATAAGAAAAGGAAGGGGTTGGTTGAGCTGACTCTAGATGTATAATAAAAGTGGATGCTATCTACATAGTTCTATGGATGCATGTTCCAACATGAACTTCAGGCCAAATGTAGTTCTCCTAGGAAATCAAATAGTAGAAAAATGATGATCAAACCAATATGATTAATGTTATAGAAGAAATGGAAGATATGACAAACAAATGAGAATGGTCTGGCAAATAAGAAGTTGGTGAGATGGGAAATAATTATCTTACAAAATGGCAAGTGCATGGGGTAAGATGAAATGAACTGGTGTTTTTGTGCTTGTAAAATGGCAAGAGTGTAACATGGTAAAGTGGGCATGTAAAAATGTATAAAAGTGTGAGATAATGTTTTTGTCCTTTTATGGATCATGTTTTGATGTTTTTGGTATTTTCAAAGTATTTCTAATGTTTTTGGTGTTTTTGGGATAAAATATGCATAAAGTGGGACCATCTAGTCAAAGAGATGATTGTCCTAAGACTAGAGGTTCCAATAAGATAGCTAAGCTGGCTACAATGGCCCATGCCTATAAATCAGTGAGAGTGAGGCTCTTGATAAAATAATAAAGAGAAACAAATGTGATATAGAATAATGTGCAACCTCAAGTAAAAAATAAGTATCCAAATTCACCTATCTGTAATAGTGTAGCAATGGTCTGGAACTGAGAAGAGGTGTCTATTCACTTACATTAGAAATTTCACAATATTGTCCTGGCTGAACTACTTTGTAATACTATTGCTAAGGATGTTCATAATGTTCATGAGCCATAATCAAGATCATAATTGGTCAAGGGACAAAAGTGTTCAAGCTTATAACATGCCTTAGACATAACAAATAATTTGCTTCTTGAAGAGAGAAATCTAGAATGGGATGAAGAATGTGTTCATAGTGCCAAGGATTCAAAACTTTTACTATCAGGAATCATGAAAACTGGACTAGGGTAGTGTAAAATGTGTTCAAGGTAAGATAAAATGGGGGAATAAAATTACAACAACACAAGTTTCCCCCAAGTTAGGGGTCTTGCATACACTAGTTCTAAGTTGTTCATGCATAGAACCTCTTAAGGTGTATGATGTTCATGGGCTCTAAAATTTCTTCACCATTAGGTGTATCCAGTTGATATGCTCTTGATCCATAGTTTGTTATGAAAATATATGGTCCTAACCAATTAGGCTAAAACTTACCTTTCTTTTTGGGTTCAATATTCAAATTCTTTTGGTTATCTTTCAAAACTAAGTCACCAATCTCAAATTCTTGAGGGAGAATGTGTTTGTTGTAGCCCCTCCATAATTTGTTCAGATAAGCCTATAAATTTTCTAGGGTATCCAAATGCTTACCAGCAATAAACTCTAGTTCATGCAATTGTGAGGCTCTATAGTCTTCATTATCTTTAATGTGCTCTATTGATATTCTTAATGATGGGATCTCAATCTCAACTGGGATGATAGCTTCAGTGCCAAAAACAAGGGAGTATGAAGTAGCTCCAGTTAGGGTGTGATGATTGGTTTGATAAGCCCAAAGGGTAAGAAAGAGTTGTAAGTGCCAATTATGGCCAACATCATTGACAATCTTCTTTAAGATGGCTAAAATAGTTTTATTTGACACTCAACTTATCCATTTCCTTATGGGTTATATGGAGTGGATTTCTTGTGCTTGACATTGAATTTGGCACAAAGACATTTTACATCTTGGTTCACAAAAGATCCACCATTATTGAATATAATATGGTTTGGGATGCCATATTGATAGATGATATGGTAATGAATGAATTTGGCTATTTGTTTCTTGGTAACATAATTGAGAGGATTGGACTCAATCCACTTGGTAAAGTATTTGGTTGTAATTAAAATGTACTTATGGGCATCTGAAGATGTCGAGTTAATTTTCCCAATGAGATCTAGACCCCATTTTGAGAATGGCCATGTTGTTGTAATCGGATGTAATGATAAGGAAGATGCATGTATCACGTTGCCATGATGCTAACAAGGGACACACTTCTTTAAATAATTACAAGCATCTATCTCCATTTTGGGCCAATAATAGCCTATTCTGAGGAGTTTATTTTTTAGGTATACACAATTGGTATGGGTCCCACACATTCTTTCATGAACCTCCTTTAGTGCTAGCTTGGATTCTCCCAAAGATAAATAATGAAGAAGCACTCCATCATAGCTTTTACGATAAAGCATGTTTCCAAGGAGGATATAACATGTTAAGCGATGAAGGAATAGTTTTTTTGGTTATTAGAAAGGTTGATGTGATATACATGACTATGAAAATAGTTATAAAAATCTTGGTACCATGGTAGCTCAGGTGAGGGATTAGGATCAAAAATGTTGCATATCCTCTCTGAATCTGATAGAATATATGCCAGTTGAAGAAGATTTTTAATTAGGAACTGATACTCTTTAGCACTATCATGCATTTGAATCATAGAACCAATTGTTTCCATGGTGTCATAAGATTTTTTATTGACTCACAATACTTTCTCAAACTATAGAGATTTAAAATGTGTTTTGAGGTTACTGATAATTTACTTGTAAAGAACAAGCTTATCTTCCTTTGTTTGATACTAGTCAATTATCTAATGTATGATTAGATATGAATCTCCATATACCTTTAAGCTTTGAATATCTCACCATATATCAAGATAGATCCCTATAAATAATGCCTCATATTTAGCCATATTATTTGTATACTAAAATTATATATGGAATGCTTTAGGAATCAAATCCCTCCATGGCATGATCAATTATATGCCAGTTCTAGACCCTCAAGACATGAAGGATCCATCAAAATAGAGAATCCACTATTTATGTTCTTGTGATTATTGTTCTATTGTCATAATAGAATCATTTGGAAGGTCAAAGTTGAGAGGTTGAGTGGTCGTAATAGAAGCTTCTACAAGTTGGTCAGCAAAAACTTATCCTTTGATTGCCTTTTGATTTTGGTACTCAATATCAAAATCATTAAGGAACATAATCCATTTAGCCATGTGTTCTTGAAGATATGCTTTAGATAAGAGGAACTTGAGAGGATCTACCTTAGCGATAACAATAATTTTGTTATTTAGCATATAATGTCACAATTTTTGAGTGGAAAACACCATAGCTAAGCATGCCTTATCAATAGGCATATAATTATGTTCATAGGATACAAAAGTGTGGCTTAAATAATAAATAGTATGCTCCTTACCATGATCATCATGTTGAACCAAAAGTGCCCCTAGTGCATGTTTCATGGCTGATATATAAAGAATCAATGGCTTTCCTTGTGTTGGAGGTTATAAGACTAGTGGATTGTCTAAGTATGTTTTAAGCTTTTAAAATGATATCTGACAACCTTCATCTCACTTAAATGTTACCCCTTTCTTTAAGAGATGGGTAAGGGGTGGCACTTATCTAAAAATTAGGAAATGAATCTGTATATATACTAGATCTTTCCTTGTAGACCTCATAATTATTTAAGATTGTTTGTAGGCATTTACATAATAGCGTTGACCTTTGTAGGGTTGATTTCGATCCCTCATTGTGATACAATGAACCCTATAAATTTTCCTGATGTGACTCCAAATACACATTTTTTATGATTCAAGTGGACTTTATATGCATGAAGCCTCTCAAATATTCTTCATAGAATGTCAGGATGTCCAGCTCTTGTTCTTGATTTTTCTAGTATATCATAAACATAGTCGTCAATAATATCATGCATCATGTCATGGAAAATGATAGTCATTACATGTTGATATGTGGCTACAACATTCATCAAACTAAATGGCATGATTTGGTAATAAATGTCCCCCATGAAGTGATGAATGCAGTCTTATGCTGATCTTTAGGGGTTATCTTGATCTGATTGTAACCAAAAAATACATCCATTAAAGATAACATCTCATACCCAGTAGTTGATTCGATGATCATGTTGATGTTAGGTAGAGGAAAATCATCTTTGGGGCATGGCTGATATCATGTAAATTAGTATAAATATGTATGCTTGGGGTCTTTTTACTCATTGGTACTATGTTAGAAACCCATTTAGAGTAGTCCAATGGTTTGATAAAATTGGCTCCTAACAACTTTTCTAACTTTGCCTTAACCAAAAAGACAATGTGTGGATGCATCTTTCTTAATTTTTTCTTGATTGGTTTAGCACTAGGGTGAACAATAAGATGAAATACAACTAAATCTAGGTCCAATCCTGGCATGTTGGAGTATGCCCATACAAAGATTTCTATATAATCCTTACGAATAGATATAATATGTTCATGCTCTACTTTAGTAAGGGAAGCTCTAAGATAAACAATTTTGTGATCCTCATGGGTTCCCAAATTCACTTCTATTTTTCTCTCCATAAGAAGTGTGGATTCATCTTCTAGAATTGTAGGCAATATATATGGTCATGATCATTTAATTGGTTATATCTTCTTTTTGTTCCTCCCAAAGATCCAAATAATATGAAGAATCAAAATTTGCCTTCTCAGATAAAGGCCAATTGGTAAAAACCTCTGGAAACTCAAGGGAAAGATGCTCAAATATTTGATGTTGTTTTGAAGAGATGCTTGTACTAGATATAAAACTTGTGATAGATAGACTTTCTACATCCTGAGGGGATGAGCAAACTTTCCTACCTGGGATTGCCTAAAATAGGTTTTCACTCAAAGGATTGTCTTTTTCTTTACTTTTTCCCTAATCAACAAGTGCCTCAGAGAGGTTTTCACCTAAAGATCTTGATGTTTGTTTTTTTATTATGACCAAGAAATTTTTTATACTCTCTAAAGTAGGTAGAAATATCTAATGAAAAATTAAGCCTTGCTTATGATCACTAATAGGGAATGCATTTCTTAGGCCCATGTATTCTATAATTAATTCTTCATTTTGGAACTCATCGATGCATATGACCAAATTTTATTGGTCTCAATCTATGAGTTTAGGATGGAAAAGGCATATGTTACAGTAAGGGTTTGCTTCAAGATGGGAAATACCAAAGGTGAAGATATAATGTCTTTCTTTAGGAAGGGAAGCACCACTAGGACAAGTTTTTTCTTCAGGATGGGAAGCTCTAATAGGCATTATGGTCAATATGGCATTCAAATCAAACAAATCTGAGTCAGCAAGCTCATAAAAAAGGCTATAATGAGATGGTGTGTCATTGATAGGATTCTCATTACTAATCACTTTATAACATTAACTATCAAATTTCATGAGGTCATCCTCTGGTGGTTTAAATTTGAGACCATAATTCTAATTGATAACTCTAATCAATAAGGGTTCTAAAATTCCTTGCACCTATGGACCAAGGCCTTTCCCTGTATAATAAATATGATCCATTATTCTATTAGGGATAAGATACTTTGGATTTTGAAAACAATCATCAAGGCCTCCATAACATAACAAATCTCCCTCAATAAAAGCCTCTTGATCTTTATTTGGTGCAATTATAAGTACAAAAACCATAGGAGGTTTTGGTTGTTTCTTCTTTGGTTTCCAAATCTAATTAGTTTTGTTAGGAGTCTAGGAAGTTTTAGGTTTACCAAATGTTTTAGGGGATTTTAGTAATTTTTCAATATGGAGGATGTCCTTCAGATGGCACATGGAAATGCCTATGTCTTTAATAACAACCTACTTGGCCAGAGTTAGAGGAAATGGATAAATTGAAGTGGAGGCTAGATCACTAGGATCTATATAATTAGATGGATATGGATGAGAAATGATGTATTTATTCTTCTTTATAATGAATTTAGAACCTAGGATATAATTATAATTATGAAACTCTACTTCAAGAGTTTGTAGTATTGATATGGTTGCTGATCAATGAGAATAGTAACCTTGATCCCATCATGAGGAAACTTAAGACATTAGTGAAGAGTAGATGGAACTACCTGTACTTCATGGATCTAAGGATGATCAAGAATTATGTTATAAGGAATCTCAATATCCATAATATATAATAATGTGTGATGAGAAATAGACCCAACCATGACTAGCAACCAAATTTTACTAGATGACTCCCTCTCAATGTTATCATAAGCCTTGATTGTAATAGTTTATGGCTAAATGTCTTTATCCATGTAGCCTAATTATCATACCAATTCAAGAGATATGATGTTCAGCCTTGAACCATTATCTATAAGAACCCACTTGATCTTGTGATTTGTAATGATTATCTCAATGTATAGTGGGTTATTATGGTTTGGGTCGAGGGTGGACATGCCTTTTTGATCAAATGTGATTTGTCAAAAAGAAGACAAGTGTCTAACTAGGTTATGGAACTGATCAAGGTTTATATCATTAGGCACAATATAATCTTATAAAATTTTGTTAAATATGGTTTTATGGACATCATATGTCTACAAGAGTTCTAATATAAAAATTTGTGCAAGGGTTTTATCTAATTGATTTGTCAAACTATAAGGCCTTTGAATTATGGATTGAACTATTTTAGTCTTTGTTAGGATAATATTTGGATTTGTAACTATTGGCACAATGTTCTCATTGGGTTTTATGGAAGAAGTCGGTTAAGGGACCTGTATGGTAACTTACAGGTGTCTAGTTGTGACTACACAACCTAGAGGTGGCAAGGAGTTGTTATAATTATAAGAGGAAGGCAAAAGGCCTTGGATGGTGACTTATGGGTGACTACCTATATTGCTATAATTTTGGGTCAATGAATAGCCTTTATAATTATAATAAAGGTGCTATTATTTAGGATTAGTAACCTATGTAAATGGAGTATTAACATGATGATGCAAACTTGATACAGTATTACTAGGGGGAGAGGGTGTTGACCCTATAATGATGGGTCCCATATTGTGAGTAAAATGAGATTAGCTACATGGTTTTATAGTAATAGTGGCAATGTGGGTTACATAAATGCATCCCATAGTATTATTATAGTCATAAGATACATTTTTATAAGCCACATTATCATCATGGAAATTATGATCTCAATTTTTCTCATTATGATTATGACCTTGTTGTTGGTTCTGATTTTGCCTTTATCCTTGATTGTGACCATTTTGATTATTTATTGGTGGTGGATCATGTCAAGGAAAGGTTCTTTATATATTTTCATATCCTAATTTGTGTCCTGATTAGGGGCCAACTCAATTTCTAGTTCACCACTTTCAATAAAGTCCTCAATAATATGTCATAATTAGACATAGTGATATGTACCATGACCAACAACACAATGAAAGTTACACCATTGATTCTCTTTATACCAATCAAGTTTTGGTTGGTCTTGAGGAAATGGCCTTAATACTAGCCATATAATTAAATTAGTTGTAATGAGCTTTTGTAACACTGTTTCATCTGATTCTCCTAACTTATTAAAGACTCTAAAATTATTATGAAATGTCCTTTGTAGAGGTTATCTCTACAAAGCAGGTAGTGGATTTGGGAGAGTTAATTATACATTTGGAGGAGGCATAATTTGTACCATTTGTACATGTCTTGTTTTAGTCACCCTAATTCCAACCATGTTCTTATTTTTGCTAAATCTTTTAGGCTTATCTTGCATACCTATTTAAACTGGTGATTTAGTCTGATTAGACACTTGACCTTGCACAAAAATATTAACAAGGCCCTTAACAATAAGATCCTTCTCAATCTATACTCCTTTGTCAATAATTTATTTGAATGAGTTAGCACAAGCTAACCATAGATTATGCACAAATTTAAGAAGCAAATTCTATGCAAAGAGTAAAACCAACTATATGTCTAGCAAATTCTGTTAAAAGCAGCATGCTAATGCTCTCCACCTTTGCAGATATGCAGCAAAACTTTCACCATCATGCTACTTGGCTTTGCATAAGTCAACAATGGTTAATTCATGTTCTATGATATATGAGAAATGGTTAATGAACTATTTTGATAAGTCATTCCAATCTGCAACTGATCCCTTGGGTAGTTTAAGTAGTCAATCAAGAGCTTTTCCTACTAAACTTCATGGAAATAGTTATAGTAAGTACTCACTACTATAAGCAACCATTTGATATAAGATGAAGAATGCCTGTATGTATTCACATGGATCTCCTTTTCCTTTGTATTTTTCAAATTTAGGTGCATCAAAATGAGGTGGAAAGGGGTTTTAGAGAATAGATAAATCAAATGGATATGGGCATATCTATTTGAATTTGTACTTTTTGACTCTATTATTCATCTCCAATAATTGAACAATTTCATTCATAGAATTCCATTCTTGCATGTTTGGTGCATTTGTGGATTGAATAAGATGTTGTTGGGGTGGAATGTGCCCCTTGTTTCATTTTTGTTAGGGTGTAATGTGCCCATGATTTCTTTGCTATTGGGGTGGAGTGTGCCCCTGGTTTTGTTGCTTTTGGGGTAGAATGTGCCCCTGGTTTTGTGTGGATCTATAGAGAGTATACACCTTTTGATCCATGGCTTGGTTTTGATTTGCACCTTGAGTTGATAATATAGGCCGTTGATTATTGGATTGTAAAATATTCCTTGAATTTGGTTGTTTCATATTTTGTTAATTTTGGAAAATTTCTATGTTTATTTACCAATTTTTGGGTTGGTTGAAAAGAACTAGCCAAATTGTCTTGAGGGATTTCCTTAATTCAAACTAAATTTTTAGGTTTTTGAGTTTTTAAAGTAACAAGAGGTTCTTGATGATTTAAAAATGTATGTGTCATATCAAATGAAACACTTTATAAGGTCTCTTGTGACTTTAACTATTCATTCAGATTATCTTGATCCAATCTGGTGATGTCCTCATATAATATTTGTTGCATAATTTCAACAGCATTTCCTTATTCTTTTGAAGCATAATTATGAATTGAAGTAGCAACTAGGGATTCAGTTAAGTCTGTGACAAGTTGATTTGCATATTGTTGACTTATTATCTTGATCTTAGCTTGAACATCCATATTTGTGTGTTTTAACTCTATTTTTATTTATTTTCCTTTTTTAGAGGAAGAAGGTATATCTATTCATGCAAAAGATTGATCTTGCTATCATTATTCTCCTTTTGTAACTAAGGTATGCAATTATTCTATAGAAAATTTAAAACATAGTCTAGCACCTAATTATATCAATCTAAGAAGGGATTCATTTTGATCTTCTTGGGGTTGATATTCATTGAAATCTTCTTCAGATCCTACTATTATAGGGTATTATAAAAAATAATGGGGTTATCTTAAACATCATAAAATTTCTCATCTTCATAACTAAGGCCATAAGAGGCCCCACTATGAGTAAACCTTTGAGTCATGTATAAAAGAGTTGTTCTGTGTGTTTGACTAACTTTGGACCAATGCTTCGCAACCAAACAGAGTATGCTTTGGCTTTATTTTAAGCAAATAAACAAAGTACCAATGAGACTATAAGGGAGGGTGGTTTGAAACCATAAAAAATTTAGAAGATTTGGTTCACAAGTTTACTAAACCTTTGGTAAGGTTGAAATCATATAGATCAGAAGAGGGTAAGGTAACTCAAAGACCCAAGGTGAAAACTAGTAAACCAAAGCCTAGATTTTTGTGATATACCCATACTGTAAAATCTAGTTTTAACTTTGACAAGTTAACCCTATAATTTTAGAGGAAAAATCTATGTATTACAAAGAAGACAAAATGAAATAAGCAAATTAAGATGTAAAAACATACACAAATTATTAAGTATAAAGCCAGGACCAAATAGGCAGCACAACATCACCACATGATTCCAATAGGATAAAATATATTCTAGGACTTGTTGGGTGAATATTTTGTCAATCAGCTAACTAATGAGCAAAATAGGTCTCTTCAACCATAACATAGGGAAATTGGTCAGCCAGATGTCCAGGTTTACTACATCAAAAGGGGACAAATCTCTCCTCTCATCAAGGGGATGTTCCCTATAAATATGCAGGAGCTATATACCATATATATAAGTAGAAAATAACACTTAAGGGTAGGATAAACAATCCATCTCTCTTTTTTTAGAGATGATGTTCACAAATCAAAGGAGAAATCCTGATGAAATGATAGAAGACACTCCTCTTCTTTTAGAAGTGTTGTTTAAAAGACAAAAGGAACCTTTCAAGTGATGACAAGTAACTATAATAGGGCATAATAACATAGCAGGATGAAATATAGCACAAAGTTTCTACCTCAACTACCAAAGAGTGAAATATGAAGGACAATGAGGGCAAATAGTCATCCCAAGGTCCTTTACATAGAAATAGAATATGAAGGATAATGAGGGTACAAAGTCGTCCCAAGATCCTTTACATAAGAATAAAAAGAAAACACACTAAAGGCAAATGTGAGGGTGTAAATTCTCTCCACAGTTGGCTTCAAGACATCTTTCTAATTATTTTCACTAATTCTGCTTATTCAATTAAATGGACAAAAAATGTATTAAGGAAACAGACATAAGAATAATTTCCCCAACAACCAAGCTATTCTAGCACAAAGTCTAAAATGTCACTTGTTTTCTTATTCAAATAATGAAATATGATCAACAATCTGAGCTCAAAGTCTCAATAATGCCTTTCAATTTGGGTAGATTTTTGTTTCTGATAATAGAAAGAGATATCCTAAAACAATAAGAGAGTTTAATATATAGTGCTCCAAGAAAGACTTGGGTGCTTTGTTTCACAAAAATGGCTTATGATGCATTCAATGTCTTTAATGTATTTTAAATTCTATCTATGAGCTATGCTAGAATTGAGCATCAATTTTAAATATGGGCCACTTGATGTGTTTCTTTATGTGTGCATAGCTGTTTGCTCTACTCAATGCAAAAAAATAGGTCACGCCATTAAATGTTCATGCTCTCTGATGTCTACCTAGTGGACTAATTTACCTTCTAAAAACATATCCCATGCATGGATATTTGTGATCCTTCTTCATTATTCCCCCTTTTTTGGCTATATTTTGCCCTTATCTATGTGATTTGAGCTCTCAGGCTCTCTCTTTGGTCAATCACTAAATTTGTTCACACGGTCTATGCTTAAGTCTGTAAGGATCAATAGTTATTTCATTGTCACAAATTTAACGTGTTCTGATCTGTCATTGTTTGAAAGCCAATAGCTAGTTGGTTTCCCTAAATTTGATGGCTATAGGCCTATCATCCTTCTTATCCATTTATTCATGTCTTTCTTGCTTTCTCTAGCCGCTTTCCACTAATCTCAATAAGTGACACATGGTGTGTTCCACTGTGAAATAGGCAAGGACACATTGCAACATCTGCTTAACTTATAGAGGCTTTAGATGTCTTTTGAGAATCTTGTAGACGATGATATGTGGTGGCTTTTGATGAGCTTATCGAAGCACTATAAAAACATTTGAGACTCTTTTGGATTCACGTGGATGATGACACATGGCACATTCTGCTCAAGTTTAGCCACTCAATCAAGACCCACCATAATCCTTACCCAATAAAAGGAAGAACCTATGGATGTTGCCACTTGGCAGCCTCCACCAAGCTTTGTAGATGACACATGGCATGTTATACTACTTTCAAAGTTACTAAAAACTGTGTCCCAGCAGATGACACTTGGCAGCTTCCACTTTGACTTTATAAGGGACACGTGGTGGCTTTTATTGCACTTTATAAGGGACACGTGGTGGCTTCCACTGCACTTTGAGGTTTGATCTTTCCTAGAGGTAACTTGACCTTTGGGGTCTTGAGAAATGGTCCACTTTTCTTGGTGAAAGCCTCCCATAAGGGTACCTACCCTTTGGGATCTTTCAGGTGGCCTTTGGGCTTTTATTTCCTCAGTGGGTTTTTGTTGCTCTTTTCCTTCAGACAAAAAGTCTGAAGGAATTCCTTTAGACAATTTGTCCAAAGGAAATCTTCCTTCACTTTGCCTTAGTCAATTTTCCATCGGGTTCTTGCTTTTGGGCTTTCTTCCTGAGTGAATTCCTTTAGACAAAAAGTTTGAAGGATTTTTGCCTTAACCATTTTGCCACATTCTTTTCCCAAAAGAGAATTGTCCCCTCTGCAAGGGCTGTTTGTCCTTGGTTCACTTTTTCAAAGGAATTCTCTCTGTCTACTTTTGCTCACTACCCTCCATAAGGGCACTTGACTTGGTTCATTGCCCTCTGCAAGGGCACTCAGCTTGGTTCATTGCCCTCTATAAGGGCACTTTTTCATTTGGCTTTGGGGTAGCCCCTTAAACCAATCGATTGAACCAAATTTGGTTCAACAGTTCAATCTTGCATTTGAAGCCATATTTTTGTCTAAGTCTTTTGATCACTTTGAACCAATTTAACCCATTAAACTATTGAACCCATTGAACCTTGTTGGTTCAAGGTTCAATGGTTCAATCATTTTCTTGTATTCCAATCATTCACTTGATCGCTTGAACCAAATCGTGTTGAACCATACGCTTTAAACCAAACGGTGTTGAACCTTGAACCTTTTGAACCATTGAACCCATTGAACCTTTGAACCAAAGTGGTTCAATGGTTTAACAGTTCAATGGTTCAAGCTTTCTTCTCTTTGATAAGTGTTTTGAAGCTGTTGAACCTAGAAGTAGTTGAGCTTTGAACCTTGAAAAATGTGCTTAACTCTTTCTAGTGATGTTGAACCTTTGAACCCATTAAACTCTTGAACATTTTTAGTTTAAGGTTTAATGGTTCAATGGTTCAAAAACTGCATAGAAGCTTGCCGATGAACTCTTTTGGTTGAACAAGGCATTGAACCAATCCTTTAAAATGACTAAGTGTTGGAAACTTGTTCTTTTGATTGAAATCACCTGTAAAAGACTTTGAACCTATTAAAATTGCTAATTTCAAGCATGTTGAGTCTATAGAAACATATCTATAAAGTTCATAGATTTAAACCTATAGAGTCCATAGAACTGGTAGAGTCCATAGATTCCTTCCTGCGAAGTCCATAGAATAGAGTCCATAGATTTAAGCCTACAAAGTTTGTAGAATTAAGTTTGGAGAAATGAGTCCTTAGAACTTATCCTAAAGAGTCTATAGATTCAAGCCTATAGAGTCCATAGAAATGAGTCTGTAGAACTGGTAGAGTCTATAGATTTGGTGGAGTCCATAGAAATGAGTCCATAGAATTAAGCCTGCAGAGTCCATAGAATTGAGTCCATAAAAATGAGTCCTTAGAACTTAGCCTATAGAGTCTGTAGAACTGGTGGAGTCCATAGAAATGAGTCCTTAGAACTTACCCTGCAGAGTCCGTATATTCAAGCCTATAGAGTCTATAGATTCAACCCTATAGAGTATGTAGAACTGAGCCATAGAACTTGAAAAAGCTTGAAAATAGAGAATTTGAATGCCTAGAATAATTTTTGAGAAGGGGAGAGAGGATTTTGGTTTGTTGGACCAAAATAGTTCAAATGTTGTCTTAAAAATGAGTGATATTTTTGGGGGACAACAGTTGGCTCAAGTTGGGGAACTTCCTTCAGTTGAAAACTTGGAATAGCTGAGGGGAGTAGAAACTAGAATCTCCAGTGCCTTGAAGTATGCCATTGGGCCATGGAGTCATGCTACCCAAAAAGAAAGGTGATAAAAAAAAATGAAATCACAAAAATATAACTAAAGACTATACAAATATACATATGTACAAGTTGATCTTATTTGATACTTCATGGATTGAAGTGCTTCAGATGTTTCACATTGTGAGGCAAAGAAAAGGGTGTACCATCTTGATATTTTAGTAAGAAACTATTTTCACCATTGAGTTGATGGATAATAAATGGACCCCTTTAAAGGGAATCAAATTTCCCATGCATCCCCTTTGGTTCTCTCCTTTTATCCCACAATAGGACTTGATCTCCAACTTGGAAATCACATTTTTTTGCCTTCTGGTCAAAGAGCTTCTTCACCAGACTTTGATGAGAAGTAATTTGGTCTACTACCATAGTTATTTGTTCATCCAACTTAGTTAGGTACATGATCCTCTTATCAATGGAGCTTTCATATGTCTGATCTTCAATTGCCTTAGCCAATTTTAATGCTAGCAATTTGAGGGTGATTAGTATCTTAGCATTGAGCCCATAAAGAAGTTGGAAAAGAGACATACTGATTGCCCTTTTTGGTGTAATTCTATTTGCCCACAAAGCATCAACCAATATTTTATGCCATGTCCTTTGGTTGTCATCCACCATTTTTTTGATGATAGTCATCAGGTTCTTGTTACTTGATTCATCTTTTCCATTCCCTTGTGGAAAGTAATCAGAAGAGTGAGAGAGGGTGATCCCATAGTAAAAATAGAACTGAGTAATCTCTTGGGAAGTAAAACAAGCTGCATTGTCTATGACAATCTTGGTTGGGACCCCAAACCTAGAAATGATATTCTCCTTGAGGAAATTGCACACTACTTCTGAAGTAACATGCTTGGTTAGGATAAATTCCACCCACTTCATGAAGTAGTTAGTTGTTGTAAGGACATAATCATGTTTAGCACTTGAAGATGGGTTTATAGCTCTAATAAAATCAATTCCCCATTATTGGAATGGTTCTTTTATGACCACTGGCTTGAGAGGCAGGGTGGCTAACTTAGGTCTCCCAATAAACTGATGGCACAATTTACATTTTCTTACCCACTTATATGCATCTTGAAAAAGAGTTGGCCAGTAATACTTGGCTCGTAGAATTTTATGGGCAGTCACAGGAGCAAAAAAATGTCATCCACAAGCTAGATTGTGGAAGGATTTCAAAATTTGGCTTTGTTACTCCTTGTCCATACAGTGAAGGAACACTCCATCAAGGCTCCTCTTGTATAGGTAATTGTCCCAAAGGACAAAATTGGTAGCTTTCAACTTGATAGTCTTCCTTTATTTGTAAGATAGGTGAGCAAAACACTCACCACAAGTAAGAAAATGAGCAATACCTGAATACCACTCATTCGTGGTGGAGACAAAGATGACTATCGATGTGTTTTCCACCTCTGCTCCTTCATGCTCTTTTTCCTCTAATTTATTATCAACAATTAATTAGCATAGGCCTTTTCCCTATACCAGCTTTGTTGGCTTGATGACTAGATCAAACTCCTAGATCTTTGCAATTGAATTGCCTTTTTTCATCCCAAAATCTTGCTAAGTTAGTATGAATTTGACCATGGTATCAAGAACCAAGGCAGTAGTGTGAGAATTCAAGATGTAGAAGCGAAAATGCTTGACTACCTTCTCCACTGCATAAGCATGCTTCTCCATGTTTGAGTACTTCAGCTCATGAACTTTGAGAGGGTTAATCATGAAAGAAATGGGAGATTCCATACCTTATTTATTTTGTTGAACCATAATTTCTGAAAGCATGTGTTCAGAAGCATAACTATATATGGTGAACTCTTTATTTTAGTTTGGATAAACCAGAATTAGGGCTTGGGTAATGGTAGTCTTGATATCCTCAAATGTTGACTTGCCTTCTTTAGTCCAACTAAAGGTGGCCTTTCCTTTCATCATATCCATAATGTGTCGAGTCTTCTCAGCAAACTCAAGGATGAACCTTCATAAGAAATTCACTTTTCCAAAAAAAGAGTGAATAACAGTCTTACTTGTAGGCAAGGTAAGCTCTTGGATAGACTCGACTCTATCTAAGTCAATATTTATGCCTCCTTTGGACACAATGTGTCCAAGAATTTTCCCCTCTATTACTCCAAAAACTAACTTCTTAGCATTCAAGAAAATGCCATTTTGGTGGCAGCACTCCAACACTTGTTGTAAATGGCATATATGATCTAGGCAATGCTTAGAAAAGACGATCAAGTCATCAGGATAAAATATAATGAACTTACCCATCTCATCCTTGAAATCAAGGTCCATTACTCTCTGAAAGGTGGCACCAACATTTATCAAGCCAAAAGGCATCTTTCTATATGCAAACGTGCCCTAAGGTGTGGTGAAGGAAGTCTTATGCTAGTCTACTTCACTAACTTACACTTGATTGTACCCTGAGAAGCCATTTAACATTGATAACATCTCTGAGCCGGTCACTATCTGAAGTACTTGATCCATGATGGGCAAAGGATAGTTATCTTTTAAAGATGACTGAATCAGATTCCTGAAATCCACACAGATGCAAATTTTGCCATTCTTCTTCCTTATAGGGACTATGTTGGCAATCCATGTGGAATGATGAATTAGAAAAATTATGCTAGCATTTAGCATTTTTTGTATCTCAGATAGAATAGTACCTGATATATTTAGATTATACTATCAGGATTTCTACTTGTAAGGCATCGAATCATCTTTGAGAGGAATTTCATGGTAAATTTTCTCAAGCCTGAGCGACTTTAGATCATCATAAGAGTATGTCAAAACATCCATGTAATGGTGAAGCAGGTCAATAAATTTGAGTTTCTCCTTTGGAGTACAACACTTTCCAATGTTCACCATCTTGGGATTTTCCTTGGTAACCAAATTTATCTAATCAAACCCTTAGGAGGAACTTGAATCCATTTGTTACTATTTGATGAACTTGTCATGTTTGTCAAACAGTTTCTCGAGAGAAACCAGTCTTTTGGGAATTTTATTTCCTTTTAGCTACAAGAATTCTTCACATGTGCCTAAATTCATTTTTGGAGCTGATTCAAGTTTTTGGAGCTTACTGCCTTCGAAGTGAAGATGTTTGAAGCTATCTTTTTGTTCCAAAAAGGTGATGATTTGGTTGTCGCCATTGAACACTTACCAATGATTGACATTATTGAGCACACTTTGTCTAAAGATTAATTTGGTAGTGTACCTATTTCCTTTAAAGTCTAGGTGAAAAACCAAGAGGGTTGCTGAAATAGCTAGTGCATCGACTCAGTCATTAAATTCTCTAGGAATGGCAAAGATGTTGAAAGCATCAAAGCTTTTAAGTTGGTCCCAGACTAGATTGGGGTAGTGTCGTAATCTCTCATTTTGATTTGATACAGGTTCTTTACCTGACAAACCACTAGTTCAACATCTCTTTTGACATGAAGGAGTTTGGTGCCTTTATCTTGAGCAGCCTTCAATCCAAGCAATAGAGATTCATACTCAACTGTGTTGTTGGTGTTGCTGAACTGTAACTTGTATGAAGAAGAAAAAATATCTCCTTGAGGAGATATCAACATAATCATATCCCCTAAGCTGATAGAAGAATTACTGCCATCGAATTCCAAGATCAAAACATCATAAAAAACTAATCTTTCCTTAGATTTCTCCTTGCTTGGAAGGGAAAATTATTTTGTGTTTGCACTGTGCTCTCTCATATCTTCTGATGTTTTGTCTGAACCAATTTTTAGACTATCATTTTCATAAGTTTCATCAGTTGAAACATGAGTATCCTCTATGGTCAAGAAATAATTACCCATGTCTAATGATTCAAATAGAATTTGAGCTTCAAGGGTTGATGCCTGAGTGACAACATATTTTGATTCCTTTTTAGGAAGCAGCTTCTACATGATGCCTTTGATAGGGATCCTTGCTTCAAAAGGTCCATGCTCAACTCACCACCAACATTCTTGTAGAAATTTTGCTCTAAAAGAATGCCATATGAGGCTGGGATGTTGGCCACCAGGACTATCATCTTGATTCTTTTATCTGGGAATACTGCAAATACAAATTGGGCATCCTTGATTTGTCTTAGTAGAGGTACTTATTTGTTCTCCATGGAGAAACAACTCCCAAAGGTTTTTGCCAGTGTGAGTCCAAGAGATTATGCCACTTTCACTAGCATGACATTGTCAGATGCACCTGAGTCTATGATGCAATTACTCAGTTTGTGACCATTTATCAATAGGGAAACATAGAAAGGCTCTATTTTCCTAGGGACAGTTGGAGGAGTAATGACAAGATGTTTGGGATGGACATGTTCTTTGGGGGATCATGAGTTACCTTTTTAGCATCTTTCTTACAGGGATGGTTTTATTCTTCACACATTGAACTAACCTATCCAACTGCTCGAGATTGGAGTGTAAAAATTCAAATTCAAACATTTGAATTTTGGTCTTCTTGACATGGTCAATTATGTCAAATGATAGAAATGGGCTAGGAATAGAGGAAAGGAGTTCATTTTTTGGTTTTCAAGAGGGAGAGGATTGATTTGTGAAGTTGAAGTAGAAGGTGTAGAGATGTTTGATGTACTTACCTTTCCTATAATCACTAGGTTCTTTGGTTGGAAAGGTAGAGTGGTTCCACACTTAACAATTTAAATTGTTGGTTGAGGTTGCTCCTCTATCTTCTCTTTATCAGCTTGTTGGGCTGACTAGTTCTTAGACCAAGTGAATACATCATAAGATCCATCAACTGCTTCACCTTTACCTCTAAGTTCATTTTAGTAATTTAGGAAACCAATGTTGGAGTCACTAGCTAACTCTTCTTCATCTTTTGCAAGGAGATCAACATCATTTTCTTAGTTTAATTTAGACTAGAAAGAGAAATTAGATTTTGTTTCAAGATATCCAACTGCTAAATTGGTTGGGGGTGCTTCAATGGCAAGTTTCCCTTATGGGGGAGGAAGCTGATTTGGCTGTCCTTGATTCCTAGTATCATTGCCTTGGTATGACTGATTAGGGAATGTCCTCCTTGGCATATCTCTATATGAAGGAGCTAAAGATATCCCTTGCACCATTTACTTCTTGAGAGCTAGAAACTCATTTTCCAGCTTCTACACCATTGGATCAGTGGTACATGTAGATGGATATTTAGAAGATGAAGAAGATTTACCTCTAGTAGGATCTCTCCTTATCTTTCCTACCAAGATAAGGTCATCTTACACCTCAGTGGCCAAATCTTGAGCTATAACAAGGTCTATTTGGCTATCACGTCTCAGTAGAAAACTCACTTCAAGCAGTTGAGAGTTAATGAAGAAACATTTGAGGTTTTTAGGTGTTGGCTGAGCAATTACAGGAATCTTATTTCTTAGTTTGTCAAACTTAGCTATGAAATCCGTCATTGGTTCATGAAACTCTTTCTTCATCTATGTGAGCTAGGCCAACAAGGCATGTGCATCTTCTGCAGGCTTGAATCTGGCTTTGAGATTGTTCCAGTCAGTCACAGTCTAGGCATGTAGATAATAGAATCAGTCTGTAGCAACACCTTGTAGTGTTTCCATGAAACACCTAATTGCTACATCCTCATGCTCCACACCTATTATGCCATAAGCTATGCTGAAGGCTACAATATGTTCATCAAGATGAACTTTCCCATCACCATAGAACTTGGGGAAATTTTTCTTTGAACTGCGTGGTAGCTCATGTAGAGATGGAATTAAATTGAGTGGGCCAAAAGAGTTACCCCAAGGACCTTGAACTGCCATTATATGACTATGGAAAGGTGGAATAACAAATCCTAGAGGGGTAAGTATTGACAAAGCTTTATTAATAGCAAAAATGGATGCTTTGCTTGGTAATGGAGACTTGACTTTAGTAGGAGGAAAGCTCTTGGTTTGTTGGAGGTTAGATGGTGAAGGAAATAGATCAAAATTAATTTGCTATACCAACTTGAATATAGGGTCAATAATACCTTGGGCTCTCTGGCTCCTAGTATAGCATGGAGTTGCCAGATTATAGAACAAAAATGGGAAAGAAATGGCCTTGCTTCAGCTTGAAGCTTGAGGCTTTAAATTGTGCATTCTATCCTAGTTGGCATGGGGGTGGAGGAAGATGGTAAGACTATAATGATAATGGGTAAGACATAGAATGGAGTCACCAGAGTCTATAATGGATAAGGGTAGGGACTGCTTCAATCTAAAATTTGAGGCTTCAGATTATACGTAAATCCCTAGTGGAGTCACCAAAAACTATTGGGTGAATATTTTGTCAATCAGCTAACCGATGAGAAAAATAGGCCTCTTCAACCATAGCATAGGGAAATTGGTCAGCTAGATGTGCAAGTTTACTACATCAAGGGGAGGTTCCCTATAAATATGCAGGGGCTATATACCATATATAAGCATAAAATAACACTTAGGGGTAGGATAAACCATCCATCTCTCTTTTGTTAGAGATGATGTTCACAAATCAAAGGAGAAATCCTAATGAAATGATAAAAGACACTCCTCTTCTTTCATAAGTGTTGTTCAGTAGACAAAAAGAACCTTTTAGGTGGTGACAAGTAACTATAACAGGGCATAATAACATAGCAGGATGAAATATAGCACAAAGTCTCCACCTCAACTACCAAAGAGTGAAATACTAAGGATAATGAGGGCACAAAGTTGTCCCAAGGTCCTTTACATAGAAATAGAATACAAAGGATAATGAGGGCACAAAGACGTCCCGAGATGCTTTACATAGGAATAAAAAGAAAACACACTAATGGCAAAGTGAGGGCACAAAGTCTCTCCATAGTTAGCTTCAGGACACCATCTGATTATTTTCACTAATTTTGCTTATTCAATTAAATGGACAAAAAATGTATTAAGGAAATAGACATAAGAATAATTTCCACAACAACCAAGCTATTCCAGCACAAGGTCTAAAAAGTCACTTGTTTTCTTATTCAAATAACAAAATATGATCAACACTCTGAGCTCAAAGTCTCAATAATGCCTTTCAATTTGGGCAGAGTTTTTTTTTGATAACAGAGAGAGATATCCTAAAACAATAAGAGAGAGTTCAATATATAGTGCTCCAAGAAAGACTTGGGTGCTTTATTTCACAAAAATAGCTTACGATGCATTCAATGCCTTTAATGCATTTTAAATTCTATCTATGACCTATGCTAGAATCGAGCATTAGTTTTAAATATGGGCCACTTGATGTGTTTCCTTATATGTGCACAGCTGTCTGCTCTACTAAATGTAGAAAAGTAGGCCACACCATTGAATGTTCATGCTCTTCGATGTCCACCTGGTGGATGGCTTTACCTTCTAGAAACATATCCCATGCATGGATATTTCTGATCTTTCTTCATCATTCCCCCTTTCTTGGCTATATTTTGCCCTTATCTATGTGATTTGAGCTCTCAATCTATCTCTTTGGCCAATCACTGAATTTGTTCACAGGGTTTATGCTTAAGTCTATAAGGATCAATAGTTATTTCATTGTCACAAACTTGATGTGTTTAGGTCCATCATTGTTTGAAAGCCAATGGCTAGTTGGTTACCCTGAATTTGATAGCTATAGGCCCTTCATCCTCCTTATCCATTCCTTTGTGTCATTCTTGCTTGCTCTGGCCACTTTCCACTGATCTCATCAAGTGCCATGTGGCATATTTTGATGTGAAATAGGTGAGGACATGTGGCAACATCTGCATAACTTATAGAGGCTTTAGATGTCTTTTGAGAATCCCATAGAGGATGACAAATGGCAGCTTCCACTGAGCTTATAAAAGCACTGTAGAAACATTTGGGACTCTTTTGGATTCATGTGGATGATGACATGTGGCACATTTTGCTTGAGTTTAGCCACTCACCTAGGACCCACCACAGTCCTTACCTAATAAAAGGAAGAAGCTTTGGATGTTGCCACTTGGTGGTCTCCATCGAGCTTTGTATATGACACGTGCCACATTTCACTACTTTGAAAGTTACTAGAAATTGTATCCTGACAGATGACACTTGGCAGCTTCCACTTTGACTTTATAAGGGACATGTGGTGGCTTTCACTACACTTTGAGGTTTGATCTTTCCTGCAAGGGTACCTACCCTTTGAGATCTTTCAGGCAACCTTCAGGCTTTTATTTCCTTAGTGGGTTTTTGTTTCTCTTTTCCTTCAGACAAAAAGTTTGAAGGAATTCCTTCAGATAATTTGTCTGAAGGAAATCTTCCTTTGCTTTGCCTTAGTCAATTTTCCACTAGGTTTTTGCTTTCAGGATTTCTTCCCAGGTGAATTCCTTTAAAAAAAAGTTTGAAGGATTTTTGCCTTAACCATTTTGCCACATTATTTTCCTAAAAGAGGATTGTGCCCTCTACAAGGACTTGTTCAAGCCTGGAACTATCCTTCGGGCTTTTACAATGGTCCATCTGCTCCTCGCCTGCCCTTTGCAAGGGCTATTTGTCCTTGGTTCACTTTTTTGAAGGAATTATCTTTGTCTACTTTTGTTCACTGCCCTCCACAAAGGCACATAGCTTGGTTCATTTCCCTTTGCAAGGGCACTTGGCTTGGTTCATTACCCTCCACAAGGGAACTTTTTCATTTGGCTTTGGGGTAGCCCCTTGAACTTGTTGATTAAACTGACCGATTAAACCAACTTTGGTTCAATGATTCAACAATTCAATCTTGCATTTGAATCCATCTTTTTGTCTAAGTCTTTTGATCACTTTGAACTGATCGAACCCATTGAACCATTGAACCCATTGAACCTTGTTGGTTCAAGGTTTAATGGTTCAATAATTCAATCATTTTCTTGTGTTCCACTCATTCACTTGACCACTTGAACCAAACTGTATTGAACCATACGCTTTGAACCAAATGGTGTTAAACCAAATACTTTGAACCTTTTGAACCATTAAACCCATTTAACCTTTAAACCAAAGTGGTTCAATGGTTCAACAGTTTAATGGTTCAAGCCTTCTTCTCTTTGATAAGTGTTTTGAAGCCGTTGAACCTAGAATCGGTTGAACTTTAAACCTTGAAAAATGCACTTAACTCTTACTGGTGACGTTGAACCTTTGAACCCATTGAACCCTTGAACATTTTTGGTTCAAGGTTTAATAGTTGAATGGTTCAATGGTTTGAAAACTACATAAAAGCTTGACGATGAACTCTTTTGGTTGAACCAAGGCATTGAACCAATCCTTTATAATGACTGTGTTAGAAACTTGTTCTTTTGATTGAACTCACCTGTAGAAGCCTTTGAACCTATAAATTTTTTTGATTTCAAGCATGTTGAGTCTATAAAAACATATCTATAGAGTTCATAGATTTAATCTTATAGAATCCATAGAAATGAGTCCATAGAATTGGCAGAGTCTGTCGAAATGAGTCCATAGATTCCTTCCTACAAAGTCTATAGAGCAGAGTCCATAAAACTGAGTCCATAGAAATGAGTCCTTAGAACTTAGCCTATAGAGTATGTAGATTCAAGCCTACAGAGTCCATAGAACTAGCAGAGTCCATAGAACTAGTGGAGTCCATAGAAATGAGTCCATAGAATTAAACCTGCAGAGTCCATAGAACTGAGTCCACAAAAATGAGTCCTTAGTACTTAGCCTGTAGAGTCTATAAAAATGATTCCATAGAAATGGTTGAGTTCATAGAACTAGCAGAGTCTATAGAAATGACTCCTTAGAACTTAGCCTATAGAGTTCATAGATTCAAGCTTGTAGAGTCCGTAGATTCAAGCCTACAGAGTCCATAAAACTAGTGGAGTCTATAAAATTGGCAGAGTCCATATAATTAATCCTATAGAGTTTGTATAACTAAGTCCATAGAAATGAGTCCTTAGAACTTAGCCTACAGAGTGCGTAGAACTAGCAGAGTCCATAGAAATGAGTCCTTAGAACTTAGCTTGTAGAGTCCATAGATTCAAGCCTATAGAGTCTGTAGATTCAATCCTGTAGAGTCCATAAAATTGAGTTCATAGAACTTTAAAAATCTTGAAAAATAGAGAATTTGAATGCCTAGAACAATTTTTGAGAAGGGGAGAGAGGATTTTGGTCTGTTGGACCAAAATAGTTCAAATGTTGTCCCAAAAATGAGTGATATTTTTGGGGGACAACAGGACTCAAAGTGTGAGAGATACACAAAATGACTTGAGTCCACCAAGATGATAATGCCATTTTGAGTCTTAATAAATGACCTTCAATCCAGATGGAAAATTGACCCCATGTTAGAACAAGCTTAGTGTGAAAATGGTGAACCCACTTTGACGCACCAACCCTTAGAACTCAGAAAGGTTCAATTTTGAATGTGGATTATAAATGAAAGATTTAAACAAATTGGGTGAAAGATTTAGACTCAATTGGGTAACATGACTGTGATAAAGTGGATGATATGACACAAAGATTTTGATAACAATTTAAACAAAGAAAATATGAATTTTCCAATTACATCATAACACCTCCCTTTCTCAATAAAATTGAGGATAATGTGTTTTGGTTAAGTTCAATGAGTTAACAAGTAATTTTAGAGATAAATCAAGGCCAAGTAAGCTAATGACAAAAAATAAATGTCTTAAGTCTAAACTAACAAGGTATGGTAAAGTGGGGTTTACTAAACTAGAAAGTTTTCAATCATTCTAGGGGAATCAATTACACAATGATTTTCACATCAAATGATGCAAAAGAAAAGCATAAAAATTAGGTGACTACAACATTGGCTAGTTGTAAAAAGGTTTAGTCCTTTTTACAAGCACTACATCCTATTGTTCACTCAGTATAATGCGATGTCTAAATGCAGATACATCCCATGTGTAACTACAATTATGATCAAAATGAAGTCAATGCTGGGAGATGAAACCTTGGGTCAAAGCTTCCCAAAATGAACTTTTGGGAGGTAATGACATCCCCCTCACAAGCCAAGTTTGCATAAAAAATAAAGAAAGCATAAAATAGAAATAATTTAGGGTTATTTTCAAGATCACCTAAACTTTAACAAGTTTTTAGAGAGAGATTTAGATGACATTCTTTCTAATACTTGGACTAGGCTACTTGTAATAGGAATGGTGCTTTTGATTCCAAGGGTTCCCTAAAGGGGACAAATAGAAGAGCATACACGTGTCACCCATCTTTTTACTAAACAAATATTTAACTTAAATAACTAAGTAAATACAAAAACTTGGAAATGTGAGTTCATTTTTAAGCCCAAATGGAAAATGAGGTGGTTTTCATTTGACCCTTTGGTCTTAGTTGTAACTTTGAAATCATTTACCATAAACATCTAATTTTTTTGTTAAACACCAAAACAAGGTTCCTAATTGATTTTTAAACATGCAAAAGGTGATCTAAAACATGGTTTTTTTAGAAAATGTCAAGCTTGGTCCTACAATAAAAATGTTATAATGTCCTTTAGCCTTGAATCTCTTTTGGGTTTGAAATAATGAACTTTAGAAAAAGAGCTCTGGGATCTATGTTTTAAGAAAAAACACAGTGACTGACATCAATTATATAACTAAGGATAGTTATATTTTTTAACTGATAATGGTTATCTAAATGACATCAGTTATACTAATGTGACTGATGATAGGTATCCTATCGATGTCTATTTTACCAACTGATATTGGTTAAGCTATCCAATTGATGTCAGTCTTACTAGCTGACGTCGGTTATTGTGTAAACTCGTGGCAAACAAAAATAGCAAAATAAAGTTAAAAAATAAATTTTCAAGAGCTTTAATGGTCCAAATGTATATTTTAAAGCTACAAAATGATCTTCTTCATGTGTGGGATGCATCTTGTCCCACTGGGTGTGCCAAGATGTAGAGAGGATTACAAAGCAAGTTAGTCAAACATTAGTCCATAAATAATGAACAATGCATAAAGAACTAAATAACTAAGTCTATCTATTCCTATGGGAATTAAAAAGGATAAAAAGAAACAAAATGAAAGAAAGAAAAATCATATTAATTTCCCAAATAGATTCACCATACCCATGTGGCTCAAAAGCATGTTCTCCCTTGATCAAACATCCTTGTCTTTGTCAAAAAAGGTGGAAAACTCCTCCAATGTTTCAAGAACACTCCATAAAACCTAGGCTCAATATTTCAATTCACTAAACTAGCCTACCAATGAAGATTACAAAAAAAATCAATGATCAAATGCAAAGGATTATGGAAACAATTTAACACTATAAATTTACAATATTCAAGCCTAAAATTCTTGTCCATGGCCTCTCTATTTATAGATTTTTGAGATTGCTTAGGATCAACCATGATCGTCTATCTCAATATTGAGATGTGTGGCCATAGATAATCCTAATATTTGGAATTAAATCCATAATTATCTTCATCATGACCTTGGAAGAAGGGGCATTGAAGAGGAATGGGAGGCATTAACTAGGCATGGGTGATCCATAATCTTTATATTTATGTCATTTATGGCCTAGGGATGTCTTCCTAAGAAATGATGTCACTTGATGATGCAATTAATAGGAATCAATTTTTAAAAATAAATACTCAACAACTCTCATGGAAATTCCACTAAAGCTCTTGATTTGGATTAATTAGCGTAAAACAAGGTTAATCAACATTTGTGTAAATATTTTAAAATTGGCCCTCAATTAATCAAAATGGTCAAAAAGTCATATTATTGGGTTGTAATTTGACTAGAGAGGAATTAGAAGGTGATTTTAGATGCGTTGGAGTTGTATTCCCATTTAGGATGTTGTCAACACCAAATAATAAAGGTATGTGATGTGTACTAATGAATTAGAAGAAAAGAGTGATCTAGAGCACTAAATGGCAAATTTGTCATTTTGACTCCAAATGATCTGATCAAAGTTAGATGGCACAAAAAAATATATTTCCCTATTTAGGGATACTTTTACCTAAATTGGCACTTGTAAGTGACAAGTTTGAACTATTTAGGGCATTTTATGGATTTGACCTAAAATGTTTATTTGAGTACGATTCGAGTAAGATTGACAATTTCAACATAAATGGTGTTAGGAATTGGATTTCTATGGGTATGATGCTTGTTTTTCCATAAAATGAAAGGTAATATTCACCCATTAGATTTAAATTTAGTTGTTCTTGTAATGCATTTATATATGAAGCTATTATTCATGGGATTTAATGGGTAAATAAGAAAGAAGTCAAACAAGCTCAAGCCATTAGAGATAGTGAATTAGTTGTACACCAATTAAGAGGTAAGAGTACTTCCAAGAACATAGTGTTAAAGTCCTAAAAGTATAGAGTGTGGGACCTTATTGAGGATTTTGAGGCTTTTTACATCAAATCAGTCCCAATGGAAGATAACCAACATGTTAATAGGTTGGCATCAGTTAAACCAAATTCGACATCCCCAATGATGTCAAGAATCCCAAAACTTAGCCACACATCATGGTTGTGTTGAGACCAACATACCCCCATTTTTTTGATTTTGATGAAATGGGACCCTTGTGAATGTTCCAAAATATTTTTGTTTTGGATTGAATGTGAAAGGGTTATTCTTTCTTGAAATTTAAAGGCAATTCAATTAAAAGACATGAGCCTTGATGTATTTGGTTTTGATTATGTTTCATGGACTAAATTTTCTAATGATTATATTTAAGGTGATTATTTGTAGGTTCTATGGAGAAATCTAGGGTTCTCAAGAAGTAAACCCTAGGGGTTTGAATTCAAACATCCATGAGAAAAGTTTAGCAAGAAATTATATTTCCTTTCAGTTATAGAAACCCTAAGTCTAAATTTATATTAAGGTTTGATTATGTTTTTAACATGACCAAACATTAATATAAAATCAAGACTTGGACCTCTTTTTTTCCCCTTTAAAACTTGAGAGACCTTTTGAATTAACTAGGTTTTTATTAAGGTTTAAATATCTTGGTGTGTACAAGCACAAACAAACTTTTAAAGGTCAAAACCTTAGTCTAAACCTTTATACATATAGATACTTAAATTAAATCTCATGCACTTTTGTAGATGCAATGCCTCACTTTCAATCAAAGATTTTGATCCAATAGCATGAATCAAAGCTAACACTAAATGGGAGATCAATCACTATCAAGCACTTAGATTATGATCCAACAATCCTCACTCCTCAGGGGCCTTAATCTGATAGTACACATCGACCCTAAAGCCCCATGAATTCTTTAGATCTTGATACATGACACTCAGTCATTAGACTGAAGCAATTCTATTGTCTTAAATTTGACAAGCTCACTCCTATTATTTAATTTCCACAAGGATGTAGTTAATATTACCAAGCCTGCTAAATTTAACCTAGACAAATTTTCAAAGCCTAAGTAAAGGGGGAATTTTTAAAGACCCTTTCAAAGTAATTCCTAGCATTTGTATTTGGAAATAATTAGCATAGAATGCCTTATCCTAAGTTAATTTTTTTTTCTTATAGAAAAGGACTTTATGAACATCATTTTAAGTCTGAGTTTATATAGTCATAAAACTAATTAAAAGATGTGCATCTTGCAAGATCCAATGGCAATCGTTCACATACTAGATTTGATCTAATAGAGCATTGAACCTAAAGACTTTTTAAAAGGCTTCGTGAGATTGACACATGGCCTACTCATGGCCAAGGTAACTGACAAAGGTACATAGATCCTCACAAGGAGGATGCATGGTAGCTTTCCAGTCAAAGGATGAAAATTTGATGGGACCCACTTAATAAAGGTGCTCAATTAAATAACTTAGACCTTTTAAAAATCAATGGAGATCACTTGCTTGCTAGATTTGATCCAATGGTGCATTGAGCTCAAAGACTTTTCAAAGGCCCCACGAGCTCAACATGTGGCTAAAATATGGCTAAGATAACAACTATCAAGAATACATAATATGGGTAAGATTTATCAAGGTGTTAAGTGGTGTAGTCATGAAATTAAAGGTCAAGGGACCAATAAGAACACATGAAATTGGATTTATATTATCAGAGTGAAATAAATAAAGCACTTAAAAGCCAATGGTTAGTCTCTAACCAACATTTATGAAAATTTCCATGAAAGGCACAAAGCCTCACCACATAGGCTCCACATAAGCATGGATAATCAAAATCAAAGATCTCCTAAGCTCAAAAGTGTAGAGGGCATGAGAATAAGGTCCCATAAAATCTAAGGCATGTATAAGATTAAGAAACTATATATTTCCACCATTAAAGCTCAAAAACCCTAAGCCCTCTATAAAGAAAACCTGAGTCGGCTCAATTGGTCACAAAGCAATTAGAATAGCATAATTAAACCTTGAATCAAGTGCCCTAGTGAAACCTTTGGTGACCTTGCAAATATGATTTGATGTCATCAATGGCAGCAAGTAAACAATAAATGAAGATGGAAGTAGAACTTTATCTAACTTCAGACAATGAGGGGAGGATCTTCAAAAACATAGATCTAGATGTGATAACCCTAAATGTGCATGGAATTAGGAACTTGTCTGAATTATTCTTCCTTGTGGAGGAATTTTAGCTAATTTCATAGGATGAAAAAAGGAATGCCATTTTTCACAAGAGATATATTGACCTAGTCTTAATTTAGCTGGTAGGTCTCCACCATGCTATGGTGAAACTAGAGGTAATGCATTGTATCAAACTCCTTGCTCCCATTTTCATTGATTATAGAATAGATGGGGAATGGATCATTCAAGAGAGAAACACTAATAAGGTTTGACACATCACCCCTATGGCCTCCAAAACTTATTATAAGCTCCCCTTGCCTCATGTTGATATCCCATCCTTGAGAAATTGGACTAACACTTGGGACCTAGATTTAGTCCTCACACTTTGGTTAATCCAAGGTTCATATATTTTTAGGTCCCTTAATGGTGGGATTCCTATTATCCAATTTATGGAGGGCATTAGGATAGCTATGACCCTACTAAATAGATCCTTTGGTGCCCCTTCCACTACTTATGTAAATAAGGTCTAGGTATCTTATGTCCACTTTATGCTAGAAAGGAAATTAACCCCTCCCATTAGAGACCTAATAAGATTTTTCTTGGTTGAGAAATTCATAGCTGTAAAGATAAGGACCTCTAAGAAATTATTTATGATGTCCTACCTCTTGGATTTATTCTTGGCCTCTATAACCTTACCATCCAAAATTGGTCCCCTGATGGCAAGACCATAATTTCTCACCACTATTCTAAATTATATATATACAAATACATGAATCACATGTAATTTATTTATGACAGTGTTTTCCCAACTATCTATGAGGTAATCACTAGTGTCATTATGTGAAGACTCCACCCTCTAGTCAAAAGGCAAGTAGAAGCCATAGGGGATGTTTGGTTCTATTCATATTGCACTATGATAAAATAGAAGGAATCATGATTTAACCTTACCAATTGCCCATTCATGTCCCTAGTAAGATTGTAGAACAAGAGTTTGCCTATTGAAAAATCTATGGTGTGGATAGGACGTGTAATAAAAATAAGAAGGTTTAAGTCCACCCCTTTCCAATGGACATTAGCAGGATTATGATTAAGGATTGGAAACAATTAGAAATTATGGTGATCCATAGAAATTCTTTTGATTTCTAGCTAGATAACCTTAAGATGTGGAACCCCAATAATGAGTGACCAGTTGCATCTGAGATGAAAAAGTCCCAAAGATTGAATACAAACATCAACCACGCATGGGAGATGGTATCTATACAAGGGCAAAGAACTTTGAAGAGGTCCTGCCCAAGATCAAAGGCTACAATATCTAGTTGAAGCATAGGATGGTCAGATATAATAAACCCTTAGGAGAGAGATGGAGATTGCATCCCTTAAATTATCATTTTTTGATAGGACATCTATGAATGCTCATTAGGAACCACCTATTAGAGGATAATATTCTGAGCCTTAATGAGTAGAATTGACAAAGCAATCCTAGGTTAGGCAACCTAAGGATAAAAAAGAAAGGGTAAAGTTGTGGTTGAAGATCTAAAGATAGAACATAGACCTAGAAAGGGTCCTCAACCCCAGACGTCCCCATAGAGGCCTCCTTCCCTAGTGTAAATCATTAGCATGATTGCCCTAAAGGCAAGAGAAATAGTGAAGAGTGCCCTTATTGACATTAAAACTACCTATGGTTCTAATAGGGAGGAGGATATGTATGATACAACAAGTAAGGATTTGACCCCACTAGATAGAGGAAAGAGACAAGTAGAATTGGCCTTCATGCCCTTGGCACATAAAAAGAAGCCTAAGATAACCTTCACTCACCCTACTAGTGAATTTAACCTCTTTAGTGATGAGAACCCTATGTATGGACTAGCCATTCCTAACCGATTTGTTTATGGGAAATTACAAAAAATCCAATCTCCCTCTTCATCATGGGCCTTAACCTAAGTTAGCATAGATGTGCAGGATAATGTGAAGCCATGGATCTAGGACATTGTAAATAGACAAGTAGAGAGAAGGATCCAAATCCTTCATAACAAAGAGAGTTAGGGGATTGGCACCCCAAGGGCCTCTAGGAGTTCAAATATATAAGTTATTGAGTAGCCAAAATTCAAGGAGTCTAACACAAAGGTCCAATTCAATCTAGACACATCAGGTTTTGAGATAATAATGACAAAGAAGGCCAGCATTGGCATTGAGGAGTTTACCTTTCAAAAGGTGGAACCTTTTGTGGGCTTAACTCCTATTCAAGGTAAGCAGTAGGAGAACATCCCATCCATCAGGAGGATGTGGCTAGTTTAGTAGTGGAACAATTAAAAATGACCTTTGTTGAAATCCAAGGAATGGAGCAAAGGATCTTTAACTTGGAGAATGAGAAGCAGGATTTGGAGGCTCAAGTCCTACTCTCAATTCTTAAGGACATATTACAAGTGATGGATAAATATTTTTTTTATACATTTGAGAATTTAAAGAACATCAAGCTTAGAGTAAGTGATTTAAACCATCAAGCTGAGATGGCACAAGCTTTAATCACCCAATGGCAGGATTCTCAATCTAAAATGATAGAACTCATAAATGTGCATAGGATAAAGCATGCCCTAGACTTCAAGACCATCAATCTTGGACATTTAGATATCCTCATGGTATTTTTTATGGATAAGAAAGAATATTTTATCACCTGGTGCAATAGTGTCAACAACTTCATCAAGGAAGACAAGGACTTGGTAACCAAAATGGAGAAACTTTTGGGGAGCCTATTGTATAACCCTTCTCAAACCACTACTATGGATTTGATCAATGATGGAGAATTAAAGTAGAGAGTTGGTGTCCACATCTAGAGTATCAGGGGGCATCAATGTTATCCTGACAAAGATAATCAAAAGATCCTTGACACCATCCTTACTTCAGGGAAGCAGATCATAAAAGCACAGTGTATCAAAGAACTCATGGCTAAGGCTAACCAAGATTTCAACACATTAGTAGATCAAGAGGAGGATTATATAATGAAGCTTGCAGTGGATTTTGAGCTAATCAAAGAGTAATACACCAAGGTGAAATAATTCTTTAGGTAGGTTAATTAAGGGGCCCACTAATAATGTAATTTGTAAAAGAATATCCTTTTGTAATAAATATATGCTAGCTTGTTAGCATATGTGGTTTCATTTTGTCAATTTTGACATAGTAGGTCATATACATTATAATATTTGTATTAAAGACAACTATCCTTATCCTACATGTGGATATTTTGAGAAATTTAACTAGTGAACCACCTATGTTTCCTATAAATAGGCAAGGATTACCATTTTATAAGAGAAGGAGCTTTTGAGTAATTGTATACCAAGAGAATTTAATATACCTAAGGAATTCTAAAAAATATTGTCTTTATAGTTTATTAAATGTCAATGTTGTATCTCAGTTACATGTTGTCATCTTAAGTTTGAATTATTCTCTGTACTTTGAGTCACATTCTCTATCATAGGTCTATTGATTTGTGTTAATGCTAGATTAATTGTAAAGATCTCAAGTATACTTCATTTTTTTTTGCTCTGCATTTGGATATGCTTAAGCTATTCAAACCATAGTAGAAAATGTCTAAAGTAAAATTGGTTCTTAATTATGGTTTATATATTTACTCTAAATTTTGCCTGATTTGTGATGTAATCTAATTGCATGCTATTTTATATCATAAATTAGTTCATGTGTGCTCAAATTAATTAGAATTTTGTCATAATATTTGAGATTAGAATTTGTAATCACATTTCCTTTCTACCTTACCCTTCCATTTTCTTATTTTTTTGTCAAGATTCACTTTAGTTTAAATATCATTATTAATATTCATTTAGATTAGTTTGAAAATCATAAAATTTACAAAGATCCAAAGATATAGACCTTGGTGGCTCCTAACCACTAATATAAATAAATATTGTGGAAATTTCCCATACTCTACTTCTATTCCACCATAGAAATCACCAAATTGTCAAAAATTGTAACTCATGCCTTGGATTTTTGAATCCTAAAATGAGAAGTGTTTATCAACACTAAAGAGCACTTATGGTGCATTTAGAAGCATCACCAGGTAGTTTTAAGGCCTTCAATACTAGACAATGATGCTAATTGGTAAGTGTTTGAAAGTGAAAAATAAATAAAATCTTTTATCCAAAATGAAGTTTATTTCTCTTGAAAAAACTAGGCCAAGTTTTAGTACTAATATGGGGACAAAATTCTGCAATTGAGGTCTAATAAGTTTATTAAAGGGTTGGTTACTCTTTAAGGTATATATGAAAGTGATCAAATGAGGAGAGATAAAATAATCATGTATAAAAAAGAGGAACATAATGATAAGGTGGATATATTCAAATATAAACTCCTAAATCTTGGAAAGGTACGTACTCCATAAGATAAGGTTGCATTCATTGAGTTATGTAGAGAATTTTCTAATGTCTTTTCTTGGGAGTATAGTGAACTCAAGGGGTTTGATCATTCATTGGATCGAAACACCATAGAGATTGATCCCAATAATGAGATTAAAATTCAAAATCAAAGGCCCATAAATATTAAAGTGGAGGTGTTCATGAGTAAAGAAATCACCATGTTGATAGAGTCAAGAATTGTCTTTCCTATCAAACACTCTTCATGGGTTGCCAACTTAGTTATTATGAGAAATAAGAGTGGTGAGATAAGGTTATGTGTGGATTTTATAGACCAGAATAGGGTCTGATTAAATAATAACTATCCTATACCTTAAATGAAGCAAATCCTTCAAGTAGTGGTAGGTTCTTAATGTTTCTCACTTTTGGACGGTTATTTAGGCTACAATCAAGTGTTGGTAAAAGAATAAGATCAACATAAGATAGCCTTCACTACCAAATGGGGGTCATATAAATATAAGATAATTCAATCTGGGCTGTCCAATGTGGGTGTCACATTACAAAGGACCATGGATATGGATTTTTAAGGTCTGATCAATGATATTGTATTACTATACCTTGATGCCATAACCATTTTATCTAAAGATGCTAGTGACCACTTTAATCATCTAACGCTAATCTTTGAAAGGTGAAATAAATTTGGGGCTTCCCTCAAATCCAAGATGTGTATTTTTTCCATTCATTAAGGTATGTTACTTACTCATATCATTTTTAAAGATGGGCTTGCTATAGACCTTGATAGGGTGGGTACCATACTAGCATTATCATTTCCCAAGCATAATTATACTTTTAAAAGTTTTATTAGAAATATAATTTTTTTAAAGAGGTTCATAATTGTATTTATACTCTTTTAAGACCTATAAAAACTATGCAAAATAATCATCAAACATTTGCTTGGAAAAAGGATGGGAAGGCTAGTTTTGAGGCTATCAAATAAGCTATTACTCAAGCACCTACACTAATCAACCCTAATTTTTCTTAGGACTTTGTCTTGTATGATTTTTGAAAAATTGACACCATTTATTATATTTTAATTTAGTATAATAATAATTGACTTGAACATCTTATATATTTTTTTAGTTAAGGAATAGAAGGCTATGAAGAGAGGTACACATATGTCGAGAAATAAATATTGGCAATTATAAGAAGTCTCAATAAATTTATATATATGGTGTATAACAATAAAATACATGTCATGGTAACTAATCCAAGAATAAGAGACTTCCTCTTGAATAAATATTTGAATGAGAAGAGAGATGGATGGATAACTAAGGTGATGGAGTATGATGTGGAGATCAAGGCCACTAAGCTAGTAAGAAGAAGAGGGATATGTGAACACCTAAAAATAGAACTAAAGGAGAAAGAAGAGATGTTTTTGGAATTCCAAAAGATTCCTAATACAAATTAAACTTCATATTCTCAAATTTGGACATAAGAAATGGTGAGACTCCTTCAAATAGGTGAATGTTCTATGGGTCTAGATCAAGAAAGAAGGAGATACTTTAGATTTCCAACAATACCTTATGTCCTTGTAGATGTGGTTATTTTTAGGAAGGAACTCAATGGAGTGCTTCTAAGATGTGTGGAAATATGCTAGATTGATAATCTTATAAAATATTTCCATGATGGACCTATTAGAGGTCATTTTTCATCTAAAATTGTAATTGTAAAATCACGAGGGATGGTTACTATTGGCCTATCCTATTCAAGGATTCATATGATTTGGTTATAAAATTTCAAAAGTGTGTACTCTTTGTAGGAAAACAAATACTTTTAGCCCTTCCTCTTCACCCTATTCAGGTTGAACAATCATTCATGTAGTGGGGAATTGGCTTCATTAGAATGATCAATCCTTGATCTAGTGTAATCCATAAATGGGTTCTTATAGATACTAACTATTTTAAAAGGTGGGTAGATGAATTGGACCTCAAAGAGGATAATTAAACTTTATTTCTTGACTTCTATGAGATCCTATTGATAAGGTTTGGGGTTCCTACAAACATAATTTATGATAATGCCATAGCTTTTAGTGTTATAAGAATAATGCAATGGGCTCTCTAATATAGTATCCACTTGAGTAATTATTCTAATTACTACCCCCAAGGCAATGTGATAGATAATTCCTATAAAAAGAAATTGATCAAAATTATAGATAGTACAATAGAAGATAATCAAAGGACTTGGAAAAATAGGTTGAAGACAACCCTATGGGCTGATAGAATCACTCCAAAGATTTCCATTGGTAACTCACCTTATATACTTATCTATGGAAGATAAGCTAAGCTTCCCATTTAACTTGAGTTACTAGCTCATGAGTTGGCACATCATATTGAGAGAATAAATAATGATCATATGAAGATAATATGGGAAAAACTAATAGCCTTAGAGGAAGAAATAAATCATGTTATACACACCATGGAATGCCGCCAAGCACAAGTGAAAAGAAACTTTGACAAGATAACTATCTCAAGAACATATCAAGAAAGATATGTTGTCTTAAATTGGGATGCTGATAGAGTTAATCCTGGTAAGCACACTAAGTTTGATGCATTGTGGATTAGACCTAATTTTATCATTACTTGCAAAAACACAATGCCTTTTAGGTTGTAAGACTCAATGGAGAAGAATTGAGTATTCCAATCAATGAGATGAACTTGAATACATGATATTGAGGTTAATTTTACAACTTTGAACATATTAGATTAGGTCTTTGTGTTCCCTAAGTGCTTCATACACAAGTGTGTGTCTTTTTTTCTTTATGTTGTTCCTTCATCCAAGTGTCTTATGACACATATGTGGTGTGGTGTTTTATTTTGTGTTTGTTTAGTTCAATTGGTTTCAAGGTTGTTGTCAAGTCTTATTTTTCTTCATGACTTCATAACACAATGAATCTACTAAGCCACCAATAAATATGCATAATCAAGCATGCATTCTAAGGAGATCACCAAAGATGTTAGCCATATTTTGGCTACCATAGACTAGGCTCATTAAAAACTTGACTTGTCATTTTATATCTTTGTTCATAACCCTTCCATGCTTTATGAGGTCTTAAAATGGTCTTTTTGAGTTCTTATTATCAAGATTTAAGGTTATTTTGACAATATTAATGTAATGGTTTGTATTTATCTTGTGCTAGTTTAATCATAAGGTGAACATGAGAATATGAGTTAAATGATGTCAAAGGTTCATAGGTTTCTCTTGAAGTCATTCTACCCTTCATCACCTAACATGAACATTTCATATATTTTTGGAGAAGTTAAGGTTGATTTAAAAAGTTTAAGGTAAATGAAGGCAAAGAAAGAAGTACATATAACTAAATCCAATATTTGTCAAAGCTAACAAAGATCAAATATATATACAAACACACTTGTCAAATATTTTGAATGATTTATCTAACTTGATCATATGTCAGGAATGTTAGATGATGTCAGCTTTACAAGTTCAACATCTAAATGAGAGAGAATCACTCTTTTATAGGAAATTATATGCACTTTTATGGACTTATAGGATCTAATTTTAGGTAAAAACATCTCTCTTCACCTTCCTCAGGTTATTTCCATGGACATCAAGTTCATACAAGTCCTAAAATTCCAAAAATTGCATCAAAACCTCCACTGGCTTCTTGGTAGATTAGTAAGTGTCAACTTAATTTGATTGATATGGACAAAGGAGAGAGAGTCATGCCTTGATATTGTGGGTATAGGAAGGGGTATAATGGAATTTATTTTTTTGTCATTGGTTTTTAGATTTTTGCATTCATCTTTATGAACAATCGTTAAAACCAACAGGTGGTCTTAAACCTCACATAAATTCCATGGGCTCAATTTGGCATAAGGTTCATTGAATTTGGAGCTCTTTAGAGCATGATAAAAATTGTTGAAGGTCTGTATGGGTATGCACAACCATTTCACATATTCCTCCATTAGGTTCACATGTGTGAACAACTAAGTACCAAGAAGAACTTCTATGTGAGACAAGTTGTAGGATTTGCACTTAAAGTTTTGAGGTTTATATAATAGGTTCAATGAATAAAAGAGGTTTTAAGATGTTATATAAAACAACATAGTCAATCCATTCTATCAAATTTTAACCAATGAGCATCTTGATACCTTGCAGGCCCCAAACCCCTCACAAGATCATTATATTTTATTCTTACAGGCTTCGATGAGTAGAGTTATAACTTCATGACAAGTCTGTCAATAAAAGTGTTTGATGAAGTAAGTTTTAACACAATAAATAAGCCTCATATAAATATATATAACCTTTACAAATCAAAATTAAGGAAATAAAGGTGGAAATGAATAAAACAAGCCTCATAGAAGGCTTAGAGCAAGAAAATGCAGACCTACAAGTCTGTAGACTTTCAGGTCTCATTTTAATAAGAAATGTGATGAATATTTTATTATAATATGAGGTTAAAATATTCCTATAGGTTAGAGGATACATTAAAAAAATGGTGATTCCATTGAGACACTAAAAGAGTTGTGACCAACTTAAAACATCCTATTTAAAACAAAAGTAGACTTACAGGTTCTAGACTCGTAGGTGCATTTTTTGAGCCAAAAGTCAGTTGTCCATATGAATAAGAGTATGTGAGGATAATATTATTTATTATATGTATGAAATAAGATAAATACATTCAAACACCTATGATATTTGAGGGTCAAAATAACATTTAGATGTCTAATATCACTAAAGATACCTATAGGCCCAAACTCTCATACATAGGACTATGTATGAGAACAAGGAGGAAAAATTGTAAATGCTATGTGAGGTAAATTTTTTTGTAGAATGATGATAAGGAGATAAATATTGATATATATTATTTTTTTATATTATCAAGGTGCTTAAAAAAAACATGAGGGTCTTTTCTCAAATTGCAGTGATGATACCCAGGCAAAGACCTATAGGTCTATTTGAGGACATACTTGAAGAGATTAATGTCTAGGTTAATGAAAGTTAGGAATAAATTTTAAGGTGGTATAAAAAATTAAAAATATTCTCACTAAATTTTGAGTCTTTAGTGAAGGCTGAAAAGGCAATACTCAACTGTGAGGGCTAAAAGAGGCCTACATGCCTAAAACTCTCAAAGGAATGCTAAATCCATTAAGACCAAAATATTGAATGCATGAAGCCTAAAAATGAAATGTAAAAAATATTAAAACATGGAGAGGGATGTTTAAAACACCATGGATATGGTTAAAACCAAAATTTTATAGTTTGAGGGGTTTTTTTCTCAACAAACCCCATTCTCAATCCTCATATAGTTAACTAGCATGAGAGGCTATTTTTGATTGCTCATAACTAATTGGATGAGTTTCATAGTGATAAAATTTAATTGGATGTGATAGATAATGTCTCTAACTTAAAATTATTATCATTATTTCAACTTTTCACCCCCATACTTGTATGAATCATCCTTAAGACTAGAGGTTTCACCAAACCCTATTTTTGTCTTATGAAAAAGCTCGAAGGTCATCTTCTTTTGTTTAGAAGTATAAAAAGGGTTTGCATGGAAGATCAAGATCATATGGGATGTATAAGGGTATATGTATTCCTAATTTATATTATTTGTTTTAGGATAAAACCACTTTGCTTTATGAACCATTTTTAAGATAGTAAGTGTTGGAGACTCGGGTTGCACCCTTAACTAAAAGCAAGGATGTTCAAGTCCTACTCTCAAACCTAGTCAAACATGAGAATGACCTTAGGTTGTTGGTTACCTATATTTGGGTCAAACCTCTAGGGTTTTTAATGAGGCTATCTACTTAGATAGGTTTATTTGGATCTCACTTTCTAAAACCTAAGCAAGTTGGGATGAAAAGAGTAAAGAAGTTGCATAAAATGAGACATATCCTAACATGTGGTGATGCACCATGAATTTTTCATATCCACCCATAAGATTTAATCATTAACACACTAATGGGAAATGAACAAAAATATTACAATGTTTGCTACGATTTCTAAAAATTAGTATTTCATATAGAGGTCAATTTGATACACTAAGATTGGAAGATAATAAAAACAAGGTCTAGTTGAAGACACTTATAGTTGATAGTTCATCCTATCCTTGAGATATCAATGTTATGCCACTATATAACTTGAAAATAAGTTTGTTAGAATTTAGGTTGATATTGGACCTACAAAGTGTAGATTAAACCACTTCACACATCAAACAAACACAAAATACTTAAACATAGATTGAAAAACACTAAAAAATGTCTTTCTCATTACTATAAGAGGTGTAGAATACAAATTATAGTAGAGGCTATTCATACCAACATGAGAGATGAAAATTAAAACTTAAAAGGCTAAATATATAAAAGAATGGAATGAGAGAGAAGAAGCCTTTTTTGGCACTGAAAAGGGTCATAATTGAGAATAACTCCACTCTCCATAATATTTACATCCACCTTACTCAATTGGTCATAACTACCTTGAAAAATGGTTGCAATAGTCAATAATTCCTTTTCCCACCTCTTTTTGCAATGATGTTCTTTTTTTTACAATGATGGGATCGAGTCATTTTCTAGTGAGTGTTAGTGTTGATGCAGTACTAATAGCTATATACATCTGTTATGATCCTATTATAGCATTGATTTCCCTTTACTAGTTTGTTTAATCATGACAGAGTGGAGGAAAGGGTCATCATCACATTCTTGACAATGAAACTTGATGTGTCTACCTGTGTGGCCTTATTTTGAAACTTGGAACTAGGTCCACCATAGACAAAACCAACATATATTACTTTTTAATATAATATTGACACTTTTATTTGATTGAACTTTAATCTATAGTAGGTTTGAAAGAACTATTTTATCCTTATAGATCTTTAATGGTTATGACAAATCCTACAATATCCATCTGGTTTAGCTTAGATTGAGTTTAATCTAGGTCTCTTTGTTTTTCTACTAGCTTGGGTTGAAAACTAGTTGATTGACCTTCACTGAAAGCTCCTTGGGCTTACTTCTTCTTGATTGGCTATCAAAAGCTGACTTAGCTTATTGACACATTGACCATCTCATACCCTTGATCCTTCTCAATATGAATGCTAGATGATCATTTATATTCTACCAGTCAAACATGTTATTGACACTTGTCATCTACACATTTGATTTTGAGATTCACTAACCCCTTTGACTTATGCTTATTGTTAGATCTAAATGCTTGACTGAATGCCAACCATTGATATATTAGGACCCATTATTTGAAATCTAACAACTAGTCCATGATCTTAAAATTGATGTCTTCACTCCCATCAAATTATATTCACATGACCATCATTGATGATCACATGACCATCAAACTTAATCTCAATAGGATTTCCTTTACTCTATCTTAAAGTTAACATCTTATCGATCATCATTTTTCATCTCATAGAATGTAATTGATGTCTTGCAGAACATCAAATTTAAGAACATACAAATTTCTACCTAAGCTCTATTTTGACATTTTCATGAACATCTTATACTATAGGTCCATTTTTGAAGGCTTGGATCCTAAAATGTAAAAAATCATGGAGTGACCAAACTTTCAAGATATGTTCTTGGGGCCAAAAGGAATAAACCCATTTGATCCACTAGTCTTGGGTGCCTTCTAAGTGAGGATATAAAATGTTCAAGTTGACTGCTCCATGTCTGCTCCTGTGTGATGTCCTGGGGATGATTAAGCTCATTTGGCTAAGTATGGAAAACTTAGTGAAATCTATTTGAGGAACCCACTTTACACATGCATACTTTCATTTGTATTTTGGTAGAGGACTTGAAACTTAGTATGTGAATTCTCAACATAAAAGTGAAAAAACCCATATGACCATATTCCTTTGAAACTACCAGATGTGCAAGATATAGATTTATAAAGATGCTCACTTGGCTTTATTTGAACTTCTTTGAAAATGGCTAAGTATGGAAAAAAACAAAATTTGGTTGAGAGGCCAACTTTGAGTCTCCATAAATTTTTATGCCCTTTGGAAATGGACCTAAAAATTAGTGCATATGTTCTTGGTATAAAATTTAAAAAACCCATATGATCAATTCTCCCTAACTCATCCACAAGTGGTAATGAAAATGTTAACAAAGCACTTACTTAGAGTTCTTGCTACTAGACCCATGTGTCTCAATGAACACAATGACTAACTAAATGGATCCCATGGATTTACATACTCATTAAAAATACTTTTGACACCCTAAAGAGGTCTCTTTAACTATAGTCTTTTTATTTAAAAAATGACAAATTACACTCCAAGTGAACTTGAAATGTTTTAAAAGTCTTATAAGCTACATGATCCCTTAGGTCCACTCATTCCATCTAGAACTTTCTTAGTTCTTTCTCCATTATTTTATCTTTAGGACACTACATTACACCCAGGTAGAAGATTGGTATGTGGACAAAAAATGGCCAACATTTTTGGTCACTCAATTTTCTTGACCAACCTACTGATCATGGAACCTAGACATAGATCAAGATTGTTTATGATAGTTGAATGATTAAAGCATGCTTTTAAAATGACTCTACTTGATTCATAATTTTTTTTTTGGAATAATGGGACACCAAAAAAATAAGAAATAAATGAATTAGGATAAAAAATAACTAAATAACAAGATCTATGTGCAAAAACACTTGGAGGAAAGAAAGACCTAACTACTTAGGCACAAAGATCAGGAGCTATGAATAGTAATAGAACTTGAGATACCTCCCATTGAAAGGTATGGGAAGGATCTCTCCATTTAATCTATAAATATCAAAGGCATTTATCACCTTATAGCTTGTGATGATATAAGTTCCACTCTAAAAACTATCAAACTTGAAGTGTTTTCCTGGTTTTGCATGGTCCTCATCCCATTTGAGGACTATATCACTTTTCTAGAAAATACTTGATGAAGCCCTCTTGTCAAAAGTCTTCTTCACTTGGTGTTATTTGGACCACATGGTATTTATAGTGGTATTTCTTATTTCCTCCAGCTACCTCAATTCATTTAGTCTCACTTGCATAATATAATCTTCAAAGAGTTCAAGCTAATGTGTAAGCTCTAATGCAGGAAGATCAGTAGATATAGGGAGCTTAGAATCTTTCCCATAGACAAGAATATTTTGGGAGTGTCTATTAGACTTCTTGGGTTTCACTCTATCTACCAATAGGGTAGTCCTCAATCTGGTGTTTCATTCCCTTTGGCTATCCTCCATATTCCTCTTGATGATCTTCAACAAGTTCTTATTTATGGACTATGCTAGTCCATTTTCCTATGGATAGTAGTTAGAGGATGATTTTAAATAAATCCCATGTGAAAGGGCCCATTCACACACCTTTTCAATACTAAAATCCAATGCATTATCAAAAATAATTATATAAGGCACACCAAATCTAGTTATAAGATTGTCATAAAAGTCCAAAATAGAAAATTCATTGGCCTCCTTAAGGGCATCTACTTCAACTCATATTTTAAAGTAGTCTATTGATGTAATTTTCTAATTTTACCATTTTCTTGAATGGGGGTGTATCATCCCTATGAAATACAAGGCCCATTACAAGAGGGTTTGCTCTACTTGTATTGACTGTAAGGGGAGGGTAGCTAATTTCTGTTTGCCAACAAACATTGCACATTTTTTGCATTTACTTACCTAAGAGTATGCATCTCTAAACAAAGTGGGCCAAAATTAACCATATTTAATGATCTTGGAGGTTGGGTTCTTAACATAAAAGTGGCCACCAACTAGACCATCACTACATTGATTAAGAAGCTTATCAAATTGGCTAGTTTCAACACATATTAAAAACATACGTTCAATGTCCCTTTTAAACAACACTCTATCAATTAGAATTTATGGCACTAATTTCAGCTTGAGGTGTCTTTTTTGTGATGCATTCAAACCCTTTAAACACTCCCTTGTTTTAATAAATTTAGTAATATCATGTGTCCATCTTGTAGGAGGAGTATTTTTAGATCCATGCTGAGTGCCCTAAATTACCAAAACTATCTCCATTTACTCTCTCACATATTCTACAAGATGTTCACATAATCCTTTACCTCAAACTAGTTTTTTGACCTTGAATTAAATGTCATAATCTATGCATTTGGTGACCCATCCATCTCTATTTTCATTTAAGTACTTGTTGAGGATAAAATCCCTCACACTTGGATGAGCTACCATTAGTATAATCTTACTATTTGAAATCAGACGTATGAATTTCTTCAAACTTCTTACAATAAAAAGTACATTTTTTTCAATAAATCTATATATTTATTTATAACCTTCCAAAGCTTTACTAAATAAATTAATAGGTTTCTCCAGACCTTCATCATTATGCTGCATAAGCACAACTCAAATTGTATCTAATGTAGAGAAGGCATACAAATAGAATTCCTTATTGAAATATAGATTTAAAAGTGTGGGGCATGAGATATGGCCTCCTTGATGGCCTCAAATATTCTGTTACCTTCTCTTTTCCATGTGAAATATTTTCCCTTTCTCAACATATGAGTGAGAGGCTTGACCATCTCTGTAAATCTTAGAATGAACCTCATGATGAAGTTGATCTTGCCTAGGAAGCTCTGCAATCCTTTCTTGTGTTTAGGTAGTGATAGAGTAAGGATTGCTTCTATCCTCTTTGGATCTATAGAAATAACATAATTGGACACCTCATGTCTGAGAAATATTCCTTCATGCACTAAAAAATGCATTTCTTTGGATTCAAAGAAACTCCAAATTGTCTGCATCTATCAAAAATAGCTCTCGAGTGTGTTAGGTGGTCACCAGGATTATTTGAAAAAATTATTATATCATCATTATACACTAGAACTATATCATTCAAAAGACCATGAAAATAAACATCCATTTCTCTTTAGAATTTGGATCTAACATTAGAGAGTCCAAAGGGTATTTTACAATATGCATGGTATCCCATTTTATAGTGAAAGAAGTCTTATGCATATCTTTTTCTTTGACCATGATCTGATGGTAGTTAGAATAGCCATCAAGAAATGAGAACCTTTGAGATCCTACCATATTTTTTAGAATTTGATCCATGGAGGGCAATGGGTAATGGTCCTTTACAGACACCTTATTGAGGTCCCTAAAGTCAACAAATAAATGAATCTCTCCATTATTTTTATTTAATAGCACAAGTTTTGCCACCCAAGAGGAATGCTTAATTGGAAATATTATCCTGGATTCAATCAATTTATAGAGTTATCTTCTCATGAGGTCCTCCACTCTTGGGTTGACAGGCCTCCACTTTTGCTTGACTAGCTTGGCATTGCTTTCTAATTCAATGGTGTGTTGTGTAAGTTTGGGGTCAAACCCTTTCAAGTCCTTATACTCCCAAGAAAATATATCAAAAAATTCTTGGTAAAAAGCAACAAATGTAGTTCTTTCCTTATTGTATTGATCTTTCCTAGCTTTAGCAATTTATCCTTAATGATCTCTATCTTTTCATAGTGTTCTTCCTTAACTGAGTTGTATGATTTCCTTTTTATTACTTGGTCGTCTTCATTGAAGATACTTTATAGTGTCATAATCCCTTTGGGAAGATTATTAGACCTTAGTTATACTATCTGATCGTCATATTGATTTTGGAACTTGTGTTGATTCCTATGGTAGACTTCTACCTCTTGTATTAGAAAACATATGATTTGATCATCATTGTTAAAGACTTGCCAACTCACCTCATTGTTAGGTACAACTAGTTTGCTTATAACCTTGATCTTATCTTGGCTTTAGCTAAATTTTACTCCTTATAATATCTCATATTGGGCACCAATGGTAGCAAGCCTATCTACATATTGGTTTTCTTCTCTTGTTATGGATTAGATATTAAATGCCAATAAATCCTCCATGAGGTCCCATACCTGATGTTTATAGGCTTTCCAATTGAGATTATTGACTACACTTAGGCTTATCACTTGTTACACCAAAGATCACTATCACCCTTAACTTAGAGGAGCTTGACACCTCTCTTTATTTCTTCTTGCAAATCATACAAAAGAGCTTCATATTTAGCTATAGTTGAGGTATAACTAAATTAGAGTCTTGCAACAAAATGGCACTTTTGACTAGAGGGTGAAATAAATATGGATCCCACTCTACTTCCATCCTTTTATATTGATCCATCAAAGAACAAAGTATATATACCATCCTCTTCTTGAGTAGTGTTAGTTAAACAAGGTATAGCAACACCTTCCTAATGCATGCAATACACTCCTAAGATTACCTCTTCAATATTACTATACAGATCAAAACCATGACTATCAAATGCCAATTCATCCAAGTATAGATCCGAGACACCTTCAAGATGACCATAGGGTTCTTGTTCATTGACCTCTTCAACCTCTTCAAATATGGCACAAGTGGTGTTTGCAAGATTATGCATATAGGGTTCTAGGTGGAATAAGAAGAGAGGCTCAAATCTTCTAGTAAATTTGGTTCCATATTTAGTTCTAAAAACCATGTATGACTAATCAAATGATAAATATCCTCCAATATTTATAGTAAAGTCCTTAGATAAGCATAGGTCAACATATGCAGGTAGGTCTACCACCATTACATCTTTATTAATGACAAAATTTGGATAGGTTGCTAATGTGCTATGAAGATATTTTAAGATGCCTACTATCTTAGTGGGGAAGCCATCCAATTAGAGAACATTGTATGCAATAAAAAATGCATCATGTCTATAAATCAATCTTGGCTCAAAGAAGATAGAGCATACCTACACTCCTGATTGGGAATACATCTATTAAGTAGGAGCATGATCAATATGGGGATCCACTAGACTCGATTAGGGGATCACTTGTCATAATACACCATGCTAGAAAGGGTTCCAAAGCCTAAAGTGTAACACAATCATGAAACAACCCTAAAAGAGTCCTAGGTTTAATGTTAACTCTATTCTAATAATAAGAAATTAAATATAATCTAGTGTTCACCAAATCTTGTGGCACAAAATGGGGGTTAGAAACAAAACAAACAACTAAACTAAACATGCATAGAAGACACATACTCACATCAATGTCTATAGAATCCTAATGCATGGGGATAGAAGCATAAATATGATATCTATATACTCTTACAAAAGATAAATAAATTTAGGAATACTTATCTTGAAGATGAACCCATCAAGCCTTAATCTCTCCCTTGGATAAGTTGCTTCACAAGGAATTGTTTTAGTATGTATAGATAACAAAGACAAATCAACTCTAGGCTACACAACCTATCTATGTATCCAAAATAATTCTCCACAAGATAAGATATGTATCTCCAAATAAAGTATGGAACCCTAAGCTTTATTCCTCAAGTAGAATAGTCAATAAGCAAATGTTTGTTTGCACTTATTCTTCTTTGCTTCTATTCTAACAAATGGTTAGAAATGAACTTGTATATATAGGTGGATCTTTCTGTAACTCCTCCCAAAATTTTTAGATATACAAGGTCTAACCAATTGACCTTGTATGTTTTTGGGGATAATTCATTAGGTCCTAACTAGGCCAACTGAAAGGCTAACAAACCCAAAAAGTGAAAATACCCTTAAACTATACACGGTCAACCTAGTTGACCTAGTATAATCGACTATCCAAAAGGGAATTAAGGCAATAAAAGGAGGATGAAAAGAGGAAAATGACTAGAATGGGTAAGGTTGAGAATTATAAGCTTAGGGTAAATGGTTTTATGATACAAGTATGTAGAAAATAGATAATAATCTTAGAAGCACCAATGGTCTACCCACCCCTTTCCTCATGCACCCCTTAAGGGATGCACTTTGAGAGATTGAGACATGATGGGTTCCTACAAGATAAAAAGTTTTAGTAATAAATAAAATTTTAAAAATATTATGTTTTTACATATGCCCTGCTTGAAGCTCATCATGTGTCATGTAAGTGCAACACGGGATGGTGCTTCAAGATAAAACATGATAACACATAATGTTGATGCTAAGTAAAGTGAAATAAGTAGAAAATAAGATAAATGAAAGGATAGAATTGAAAAACACATAACTTTACTTACCTTAGTGATGTAGATAAATAAGTAGACTACAAGAAAAATTGAAGGTCTCTAATGTGAAGAACATTAGGTGAACCTGTAGAAGTTAGTGGAAAAAATAGCCAAAAATCAAAAAATTTGGAAGATAGACATATAGTAATGGAAAAGAATATCTATGTCATCATGAATTTAGTGAACTTTATAGTTTTAAAAATGGATGATTAAAAACAAATATATATATACAAAATAAGGAATTTGCCTGAAAATAATTAAAAATTTTAAATTTTTAAAAGTGTTTTTAAATAGGGGAAATGACAAGTCATTTGTTATTTTGACTTGTGAAGGAAATAAAAAGAGCTCTATTAGATGAGCTAGGATGTCAAGGAGATGATAAGATAGATGAAATGGACACCCAAACGTAGCAACAGGTGCACTACAGGTATGCAACTATGAATCTTAAACCAATTTTTGAAATTTATAGTGAATTAAGTGTATTTTTAGTAATCTTGAATTTTAAGAATTTCTAGATGTTAGAATGAGAAAAAATTAGATTATAAGGGTATAAAATAAAAATATGGGAAATGGGTTAGAGGAATTAAGAATAAATTGGGAAAAATGCACTTTTTAAGGAAAATGCTAATGGTCAGTAGATAAAATGAACTGGGTCAACCCAATAAGATAAAACTTAGAATTCATAGTGTCGACCCAATAGTATGGGTCAACCTTGGACATTCCGTATTCTACCAACCTAATGTAGTTTTTCAACTGATTCAAAAGGTCCATAATAATAATGTATCACTAGGAAGGGGAAAATAAGAGGTTTGACTAAGATTTTGGAGTCAACCAAGGCAAAAATAGGGAAATTTTGCTCAAACTAGTTTGACCAATGAACTATAATAAGCACATAAAAGCATGTAGAAGGCCAAAAGAGGGATAAAATGTCTTGAAATGACCAAGAAAGGGAAAAAAGAACCTAATAGGCTAAAAATAGTTAATAATGAATGAATTAAAACAATTTAGTCTTATTTTTTATTAAAACAATAAAAGGAATGTATTGTGACTATAAATGACATGAAAGAACTGATACATCCTTTATTATTTCTAAGTTATAGAGATGACAAAGGTTCTAAAGACTGGTGGATGTGTCCTGGTTAACAACATTATTTGATCAGTTATTAGATGGAGATAGGGATAGACTAGTATCCATTGGTCTAAGAGGCATAGTTGATATATGTAGGATCCCCATGAGTGCTAATTTGTTAGTCATGTTCCTTGATTACTAGTAATGAATAACTAACACCTTTAGATGGGATGTGGATGGGGATGTGATTGAGATGGCCATCACACTAAATTCTACCCATAGTAGGAGCATTGATGACTACATGGATACCGAACAACATAGAGGAGAGGAGAGCCTTAGCCATGTGGGCTACAAGCTCAAAGAAAATTTTGGGAAGATGAAGAGTTAGTATGGATGATATATATACATCACAAATTTTAGATATCTAGAAATATATGATAGGGATTGTGACATACTAGGTGTTATGTCACAATTTGGATGGTAAATTACCACTATATGTGGTAGTCTTGAGCAGGATGATGCTATAAGAGTGAGTTTTATATGATCTAGGATTTGTCATTTGGCTTTAGCTCATACATGATCAATATGAGATGTCAGTCAGAGGGTAGAATACCATGGGACTAATTATATTGATAATAACTTGGATATATGAGAGGTTTTCTATGTATCAACCGACTAGGTTGCCTCATATGATCGATGATAGGTTGCCTTGAGTGCAGAGATGGAGAGAAGACCAAGTAGCATAGACCATGCCCCACATGCCAAATCTATAGTTAGTGAGATGCACATATATAGTGTGGCATCCATATGAGCACATATAAATTACATGGGTGAGATGACACATGATTACATAAGCAACAATGATGATAGAGGTTGTTAGACACTACATGTGGTGGAGAGAGCCACATCTGATGGTATAGGTACCAAGATAGATTATCTTAACTCATCCAATGACATTGATACTGATGTGTAGTTAGTGAGATTAGAATGTGAGATCCATGGGGGAAGAAAGGACTGGGACCATTGATAGTGAAACTGATACTCAGACCACATCATGAGCGACCATGGATTAATCAAGCATGATAAGGAGTAGATCAGGAGGATAGGGAGGTAAAGGAAAAAATACCAGATGTGCCACTACTAGATTGACACTAGGAGGAGTTGTTACTACTGAGGACATGATAGTGATGGAGATAGAAAGAGATAATAGAGATCGATATCATCCCTAATGATCTAATAGAGGATATAAAGGAGGGATAAATGATAGAGAGACCATTCACGCATAGGCTAAGATGGATGTAACTAATGATAGAGGTATTTAAGCTAAGGAGGTGGACTATATATGAGGTAATGGAAGGCTATGCATATGGGGATACTATGTTAGGTAGTTGCATAGATAATAAGACCATAATATCTAAGATATAGACATGTAAGAAAATATGGTTAAATTATTGCTTTAAGTTTTTATTTAAAAGTAGAGATAGATAGATATTTTGAGATATAATAGTGATCTAATATCCATTTGGTGTGATTTTATAGTCATAACTAAGGATTTAGAGGAGAGATGGGGATCTTTGGTGAGGGGAGAAGTTTATGACATCCTATATGAGACTTTGTAACCATATGACCATACTACATTGGAGGACCCTAGCATACCATCTACCCCATCTTAGGCAAGCTATTTTAGACTAGCTAGGGAGGTTGTAAGATAGATACAAGCATAGAGAGAGAGGATGTAGCTATTAGTAGATATGGTTGCAAGTGAGATGTAGGAATAGTAGGCCTTAGATAAGGAGAGAGCTATGCATTTGGCCATAGTGATTTATATGAGATAGATCTAGACCTAGCTTACATAGTCATAGTGTAGGTAACATACCTACATGGACATGCAAAGGGACTGAGATCCTAAATGACCTCTTTCCATTGTACTATTAGAAGGAGTCATATTGAGGCCTCTATAAGCAATGTGGTTGGGCCATAATATAGATAAGATGGAATATATATATATATATATATATATATATATATATATATATATATATATATATATATATATATATATATATATATATATATATATATATATGGTTCATTTTAGCATATTGGTGTTGATTATGTATGACATCATTATGTTTTATTATGGTTGTGGCTATGGATTCTTTGGATATATTTCATTCTAACACATGTATTTTAGCTTTGTTGTATATGCTATAGGAAGTATATGAGATGTGGTTTCTTTTCTAGCATTAAGTAAGACACATGCATGGTTAAAAATAAATAGGTAAAAAGAACTTGGAAAAATATAATCAATCAAGAAAATGTACTACACATTATTTCAAGATAGGAAATGTGTAATAACAAGAAATCACTAAGTATAAAAAACTAAGAAATGGTAAAAAAATATGGTAAATAGGGATTTGTTTTTAAACCAAAGTGAAATATTTTTGTACCAAATTAAAACAAGTAAAATCATAATAATTCACATTGGGAAATATGATAACAATGTAATAAAATGGAAGGTATGTAAAAAGGCACAAATGGGATAGAAACAAATCAATTAAGGCAATCAATTATACTAAATCATGCTATGAAGTATAAAAGAAAAACAAAATTGGCAAAAGATTGGTCTTAAATTTATCACACTAATTCAAGTTGGGAAGTATGAAACATTTCAAGAAATGGTTGTATTCTTACATGCAATCAAAAAATAAGAAGATAAAAAGGTGAGAGAATGAAGTAAGCATAAAACACACTAAATCAAGCTAAGAAACATGTTAATGATGTGAAAATTCATAATCAATTAAATCTTATCTTATATTTGACACTTGTAATTTTGGATTATGACTTGGGTATTAGAAAAAATTGTGAGGAATGTTGGGTCCTATCCATAGACTTACATTGTAACTCAGAAAGAGAACACCACTAGGGTGGAATAAATAAGAAAAATCAAGTAATCAAGTATGTGGGTAATAGGAAGGAAAAAGGTGGTAATTTATGAGGATGGTTGAGTCTTATCTATGATCTTATAATATAACTCACAAATGAAATCCTAAGAGGGGTGATTAGTAGAAAAAACAATATTTCTCAAGAGAAAATATAAGGGATAAAGGGAATGAAAAAGGGAATGTAAAAGGCAATACTTAGGTATTTTATGAGAAGACCTTAGGAGACAAGAAGCATACTAAGAATATGAGAAGACGCTAGTGACTTGTGGTCATCTATGTACAAAGGAAACCTATTCTCTATAGACATAGATTTTTAGGCAAATAGGCATGCTACTAAGATCAAATCATGAAGGTAGATTGGTAAAATAAAAGAAAAATACACCTACCTTCCCACACCATGTTCCCTATTCTTTAGGACACCTTATAGAGGCATTAGTCTATTAAAAATATTGGGTATTTACATGAGAAAGTAGGTAGCACTAAAAGGTTTTTTTTATTATCCTCTTCTAATCTACTAGCCTACCACATCCCAAAGGACCTTAGATTTATCATGAGGCCAATTGTGGAGTTTGATCTTCAACGGGAATAAAGAGATGTGTTCTGAATCACATCTTTTAGTGTTCTTGGAATTTTAAGAATAATTTTGCCTTTTGTATCATTGATTTTTGTTTAAATGATTTGGATTTTAACTTTTTATGGATTTTTAAGATTCCTCCTCCATACGAACTTGGAATTACCAATCATGAGACATGTAGTGATACACACGAATGAGTTATAGGCTAAGACTAAAATAAGGAAAGTAACCAAAGACAAATAATGACTAAGACATTTATGTTTGATAATGAAGTAACATGTGATCTCAAGTCTTAATCATGTATATGCTTAGTTTTTAGAAAATGAAGAAGGGAAAAAGGAGATCCAAAAAAGTGGACCGGTCTAAAAGATAGTAATGAGTAGGATTGTTTGCTAGTTGATCACATAGTAAAAGGGAGATAATGACCAAAGGGAATAGGTTTTGTATAACCAAGTCAAAATTATAATTAATCATGAAAAAAGGAGATAAGAAATCAAACAATCATGAAGAGGAAAGAAAATATTTTTGAAAAAAACTCAAGTAAGAGAGAGAAAGTAATGATAAAGAAAGATAATCATATGTGAAATATAAATGATAAGATAAACAAGATACAGTATAACAAGTAAGATCACCATATATGATAAGGAAAAATTTGGCATAGTGTCAAATGATATAATATATAGATAAAGATAAGATTGGAGCACACATCCAACCCAAATGAAAATATGAAATCACCATGTATGTGCTCATACATTTTGATAAATCTATCCACACACATTATCTAAGACATCAGATAAATCTCTATGAAGCTGGAGATGAAATGTTACTAATGTCTCATCAATCTTTAATGAATACTAGTAAAATGCTTATCTTTTAATCTCTTCCATATAAAAATTAGGAATGCTTGATGGATCATGCTAAGGAGGCAAATCACACAAGGGATGATTAGGAGAATACATGGGATTAGGTTCTATGAGAGATGCAAGAATTATTGGTGGAGAAGGATCAATAGGTGAGGTAAGGTCCACAAATGAAGGAATCATAGGTGGTAGCATAGATGATGGTGAAGAGACCATATGAGGTGATGAAACCATAAGAGGTGGAACCATGGGAGAAGAAAGAGGAGCCTTCTTATAGGGATGACCTATGAGAGGAGTGGTATAATTTTTAGGATGGCTATAAGGTGATCCTTAAGATGTTATTGAAGGATGCAATAAAAATAATTATGATGGGTGCCACAAAGATGCTATATATAATATACCTCACCATACTTGGGTATATATTTAGGAAGTACCTTAAATGGAGGTATGGTTTTGTCTAATGTTAGGGAAGAAGGATGCAAGGTGTCAAGATATTTCTACAACTTGTGACAATGGGTGGAAGAATGATTATTTATCCCATGGTTGAAACAAATATTTTTGTGAGTGATTTTAGTATAATTACTCATGGAAGGAGGTGTAATAGGTGTGGAATAAGAGGGAAAAGCTCATCAACCCATTTGGTGGGTAATGATGCCATCTTAGGTAAAGGAAGAAAACCATCACCAAGGGAGGGTGATGATGAGAAGGGAATAAAATGAGGCTCAATAGAAGGAATAATGGAATTGGAAATAGAAGTAGGCTCAATAATAGTAGGATAAAAAATAGGCTTAACTATAGTGGGCTCTACTAAGAGAGGAGTGGGATCTATAGAAGGTCTAGGGATAGTTACACTAACCTTAGGGGTAAACTAGCTATGAGGATTAGGGTACCTATCAAAATGGTAAGGACTAGGATACATGGATCCTCGGAAACTGGAGGTGTCAGCATCATCTTTACCCTATGATAAAGGAGAAAATATAAAAAATAGGAACTATAAGTGAAGGAAAATGATGAGATGCATGAAAAGACTCAAGTAAATAAGAATAATAATGGATAATCTCAACATCACCGACTTATACAAGATCGCCTAACAATGGATCATCTAAGGAATAACTATCATCATAATCTAGGGTGTGAAGGTCAATGATGCAAGTAGGGATGACCTTATCATCTGATGAAGTATGGTGAATATAATGCCTAATCTTGGTCAAGACTACAATAATGCCACCATAAGTAGGCTTATGAGAGTAAGGTTTCAAGGAAATAGGAAGCCACGAGATGAGATGAGGTGAGAGATCAAAAGTTTTGATCTTTAGGTTAGTTTCATCGAGCTCATCATTATCAAAATCTAAGAGGTTAGGAGGAATTCTCCTAATTAGTTTAGGATGTCCATTGAAACCCTAGGTTGAGTTAATGAGAAAGTTAAAATGTTGAGACTCATGAAGTGGAATGCTTGGCCAAGGCTCAAGAGTATGAAACTTGAAGACATCATGATCTTGGAATTTTTTGAAATTCTAAGGTTAGTGTCACTTTGAACCCTGTAAATGGCTTAATTATGAGGGAATTTAATGCATTGGTAGGCAAAAGAAGTAATAGTTATCATGCGGTGAGTTCATGGCCTACCAAGAATGATGTTTTAAGAAAGGATAAAGTTAAAGATCATCACTTTCACATGAACAATGATAGGTGGGATAGTAATGGGAATCCACACATAACCTAAAACATGCATTTCATTATATCATATCCTTGGTAGGTGCTACATGTAGAATTGAGATTACATTTTGAATACCCAAGAGTCTTAATAAAATTGAGAGAAATAACACATTTTCTAGAACCTTCATCAATAAATGCATGCTTAACTTGGATATCACCTATTCAGATGCTAATAAATAAGGGAGGATCATCCAAACAAAGTAGAATCTCATTGGGAATCATAGAGGCTATAGGAAATTTAAAAAAAATACAAGTGTTTATAGTTTCATCAACATTGATAAACATCTCTTCACATTATTGTAATATACTATCCTTGGATCCAGATAAAGCTACCTCCCATCCTGTTAGGGGAGGATGAGGGATATTCATCTCAAATAGTAGCTAAATAAGATGATTTATATGATGTGGATAAGTGATCATAATCTCAAGGAATATAATTTGGGATGGGATATTAGTGAGCTCTACACTGAGATCCCACTCATCATAACACAAAAATGTTTTTAGATATAGGTGCATAATGGTTAAGAATGTTTTTGAAAGGAAGAGCTGAAGTGCATTGAAATTTATGTTGATAATAATGAGAAGTTTTGGGAAAAGGTTGTAAATCATGTTATGATGATAAATTAGATGGTTCAATTTGATTTGGAAAAATATTAGAATAAATGTTAGTATAAGCTTGATTATCATTAGTATTGGAAGATGATGGAAGAGTGGTAGAAATAGGATGTGAAGTGTTATCCAAGGGAGAATTAGAAATTAAATCATCAAAAATAATAAGGTCATTTTGACCTAAATTATTTTAATGAATTGGAGAATAATTTTGGATAGCATGATATGTTTGAGATGGAGTGTAGATAGTTTGAGAATTGATAAAATCAACCACCCTTCGCATATTAGTCATGCTAACCACATTCTCTTTGAAAGTGGGTTCAACAAGACATTCTACATTAATAGTGGAAGGGATGGATTTCTTTTAATTATCCTAAATAGGTTGATGATTAGGAAGAGGGTCTTTATAGATAGCTAAATGAGCATTTTATTAATTTAAGGATTGAGTTTTATCATGTGTTTTAAAATCCTTAAAAGTAATTTCATAAGATTATTAACACTTTCTAATGATAAAATCATGATCAAAATTAGGACCAAGAAGAAAATCCATAGCTATATTATAATGTTGTCTATAGGTCTCATGAGAATGAACCCAACTAGTGTCAAGCCAATAAAACTTATTAGGATAATACCAGGATTTCATAGGATGAGTAGGGTCAAGTTCTCATGGAAGAGGCCCAGGTAGATGCTTAAAAAATTTAGCTGAGGATAGTGGTTTATGAACATTAATGTTTTTTTATGAAGATAAATGAGGATTGGTATATTGTTGAGAAGGGGGAGTTGGTTCTAACGAAGGGGTAGGAATGACAACTTGAACATTGTGAATGGTGTCATAAGAATGTGTAACACCATCATTGGTAACATTGTGATTTTTGTTCTTAAGTAAGAGACAAGGGCCTGCAAAGGGTTGGGGTGGCTTGAATTTATGCATTAGGAAATCTTGACATCTATCTTGGTCAATAGCCTCTTCCAAGGTACATGGAAAGAGAGTGTAGACTCGATATTGTAATTTAGGAAAAAGGGCATTGGTAAAGAGATGGTAAAGATTGTCATCAACCATGTTATGTTCAAATTTATTTAATAAAGTCTTCCATATTTTAACAAAGGCTTGAGTAGTTTCATTTTTATTTTGTTTGAAATTTATGAAATGGGCCAAAGTGTTTTTGAGAGGATCACTAGTTTAGAATTCTTGAACTAAAGCATTCACTAAATCCACCAAACTAGTAATGAAATGAGGTCTAAGTTGATTGTACCAATGTAAGGCATCACCTATGAGGATTTTGGAAAGGAGCTTGGTAGCATCAAAGGTGTTTAATTTGACCCAATCCTTATAAAGATTTCCAAATGTCTTAAGATGAAGGGTAGGATTAGTTCATCCATTATAATAAATTGTAGGTGTTATACCTCCTATGTAAATGTTAGCAATTTAAGAAGTGAGATTCTCATTTTGTAGATGCTTAATGGTTTTGTTGACCAAAGGAGGTTGAGGAATGATATTTCCTTGATAATATTGAAGAGGAGGTAGGGGAACATTTTGGTTATGTGTACCCCAAGCCATTGGTTGCGGATGAGATTGAAGGTGGAGAAGGTGGTTTTGCATTCTCATCATTTGATTTGGGTTATGAGCTTAAAATGTATTCATTTGATTGAGAGTTTGCAACAAAAGTTGATGTGTTTGAATAACATTGTTAAAATTATTAGGGTTATCATTAGTGTTATTATTAGTGTCTTGGGTACCACTATTGGTGTTGATAGGATCTTGAGAGGAATCTATGAGAATGTGATGCACTAGTGGCAAAATTTTCTTGTGTAGTAAAATATGGACTAGTGAATGGTTAAGAGTAAAAATCACTAAAATCATGATTTCCTTGGCTAGAAAATGAAGCATTAATATATGGATTAAGGATAGTGGATCTTAAGAGAGGCCCACTAGATGCATAACCTACCATGTTGAGATACTAGGCATGAAGGTAGAAAAAAGGAAAGAACAAGGTCGATAGGGTCAAACCTATATTACAGAATAAAGGTCTAAAAATGAGTAGAGTTGGCCAAGGTATACCCAATTATTTAGACAACACATAAAACATATAACAAGGTCGATAGAGTTGATACAATTGACTATGCAAGGGAAGTTTTAAAGACTAAAAACTATGAAATGAAAAATAAAAAAATAAATAGATAAAGAGATTGAAAGGAACCTTGGTGGATCAGAGATGCTGAGAATAAAGATTGCTAGTCAAGAACCTTAGACTATGCTTGTAAAACCTAGTAACTTGGTTGATCAAGATTTTCAAAATCCTATTGTTGAGTGCATGTAAAAGGTCAACTAGGCTGACCTAGTAGCTAAATCTAGATGCTTAATAGTGTACAAGGTTGACTAGATCAAGCTAGTAGTCTGAATTAGAAGTCTAGAAATTTGTAAAACTATACTGGGTCATCTGAGTTGATCTAGTTGCCTATTATTGAAAACCTATGCACAACAATTAAAATTGGGTCAATAAAGTCAATCTAGTATGGAAAATATATGATAAAAAATAATGCTAAAAATAATGAAAGAAATTAAAATAAATTTTGCAAGGGTTAGTTTCACGTCATGTTCACCAAAATGATGAAATAAAAAATGTATCATGTCTATAAATTAATCCTATCTTAGAGAGTTTAGAGTATACCTATAATTTCAATTGGGAATTCATTTGTTAAGCAGGCGCATGACCAATATGGGGATTTTCTAGAACCAATTAGGTAATCACTTGTCACAATACACCATGATAAGAAGGGTTCCAAAGCTTATAGTCTAACACAATCATGTAATAACCCTAAAAGAGTCCTATAGACTTATAATTTGACTCAAGAGAGGATGGTTAGTATCATGTTAGTTCCAAAATGGAAACAAAATGGAAGAGACACACTAATTAGCACAAAATCTCTAGGCCTAGTCACTAGGGGAAGCTTAATGAGGAAAACCATTTGAAAACACAACTAAAAAATGGAAAGAAATGAGAGATATGAACACAAAACACAAATTTATTACCAAATCCTTTATTTCTCCAAAAGGCTCCTTCTTTAGCTTGCTCGGCTTGTGCTTCAAGAGATCTTATTCAATAGAGTATGGCTACCTTTATTTCCTCTTGGCACCTTTAGATTTGGCTTGGCTCAACAATTTAGCATTATAACACTAAAATGAAATGATTTTGGAATGATTTAAGCATTATAACTTTTCACTATCCAATCTTAAAATTATGGTTGTGAGGCCTCCTATTTATATATTTTTCAAAAAGGATTAGATCAACCATGACCATCCATCTCAAGATGAAGATGTGTGGCCATGAATTAATATATATATGAAAATAAAGTCCATGAATACCCTCATCATGATTTGGGAAGAAGGGGCATTTATGAGGCACTGATGAGGCATGGAAAGGTTTAATCTTGATATTTTATGCATTTATGGCTTGTGGATGCCACCCCATAAAAATGATGTCATTTGATGATGTAATTATTTAATATTAATTTAGAAAAGGAAATATTCAACAAGTTTCATGGAAAATTAACTTAAGCTCTTAATTTATATTGATTAGCCTTAAACATGATTTATCAATTTTGGTGTAAATCTTGGCAATTAGTGCACAAATTAATTAAATTGGTTAGAATGTCATATTATTGGCTTGAAATTTGACTAGATTGGAATTGGAAGGCAATGTTAAATGCATTGGATCCATTATCCAATTTAGGATGTTATTGACATAAAATAACAAAGGTACGTGTCTCATACAAGAAAATTGGTAAAAAAGACCAATCTAGAACACCCAAGTGCAAAAATATCATTTTGAATTGAAATGATTTGATCAAAGTAAGTTGTCTAATAAATTACATTGCCTCATTTAATGATACTTTAACCAAAATTGGTACTTGAATATGACAATTTTAAATCTTTTGATGCATTTTAGTGTTTTTAGGTCAAATTGTGCACTTTGTTAAAATTTGGTCAAAAGCCTAGTTGAAGGTCATTAGTGGCCACTTTTAGGTGTCTATAAGTCCTAGGTTTAATGTTCACTCTATTATAATAACAATAAAGTAAATATAATCTAGTGCTCACCAAAGCTTGTGGCAAAAAGTGGGGGTGAGAAATAAAACAAACAACTAAATCAAACATGGATAAAATGCATATACTCACACCAATGTATAAATAATACTAATGCATGGGAATGGAAGCACAACTGAATTATCTAATTACTATTACAAAGAAGAAATTAAGTTAGGAATACTTACCTTGAAGAGAAACCCATCGAGCCTCAATATCTCCCTTGGGTAAGATGCTTCACAAGAAATTGTTGTGGTATGTAAGGATAACAAAGATAAATTATCTCTAGGCTACACAACCTATCTATGCATCTAAAAGACTTCTCCACAAGATAAGATCCATATCTATAAATAAAGTATGGAACCCTAAGCTTTATTCCTCAATTATAATGGTCAATAATTAGATGTTCATTCTTAATTATTCTTAATTATTCAATTCTTACAAATGGTTAGAAATGAACTTGTATAAATAGGCAGATCTTGCCCTAGATCCTCCTCAAAACATTAGCTATATAGGGTCGACCCAGTTGACCCTATATGTTTTCAAGAATAATTCACTAGGTTTGAACTAGGTTAGCTAAAAGGATAACAAATGAAAAAAAGTTAAAAATACCCCTAAACTATCTAGGGTCGACCTAGTCAACCTAGTATAACCAACTATCCAAAAGGGAATTAAGGAAAGAAAAGGAGGATGGAAAGAGGAAAATGACTGGAATGGGTAAGGATGAGAAGAATAAACTTAGGGTAAATGGTTTTAGGAGACAAGTGTGTAGACAAAAAGTGACTAAAGGGACAAAAATCTTATGAAGCACCAATGGTCTGCCCACCCCTTTCCTAATGTAACCCTTAAGGCATGTACTCAAAGAGATTGAGACTCAATGGGTTTCTACAAAATAAAAAGTGTCTGTAATCAATAAAAGTTTTAAAATATTATGTGTATACAAACACCATTTTTATTAGGCACATATTTGAGCCCAATCTTATCTACTATGGATTTTGGCATCACCAAGGTTAAAGTAATTGAATCTATCATTCAATTATGTACTAAATAGTCCCCTATAATGACTGATAGATAAGGGGGGCTTGACCACTTTGGAAGGATGAAAAACATTTTAAAACTAACTTTTGCTAGGAATTTGATTAGGAACTTGGCTAGAGGTTTGGTTAGGCTAACTATTATTGATGAAAATAGTGTTCACTTTATCATCTATCTTTTCCACATGAGAAAGTTTGGATATCTCTTACTAGAGAACCTCCTTTTCCCCCAAGATAGATAGAGTATCATACATAGACATAGTTACATTATCATTATTCAAATGATCCACAATATTAAAGGTAAGACCAGTACCCTTGAAATTCACCTTGGAAGTAGGAACATCACTTGGAATTTGAGTAACATGAGGAACAAAGGGGGGATTCTACTATTATCTATGAGATTGGGGAATGTGTTGATTTGTAGGAGATTTAGTAGCTATATTTGAAGAAGTGGGTAGATAACTAGTCTATGGAGATGATGAAGAAAAATTAGATTACCCAAAGTTATCCTATAACATCCTCTTTTTAACCCTTGTGTTGGCTACAAATGGTCCATCTGATCTTTGTATAGTATGCCCCAATTAGCTACTACATGCTCAAACATATGTTCCCCTTATTGAAAATTCATGCATGTGGTATCGACTGGTGTTTTCCCATGCTCCCTTATTGTTGGCTTTGAGTTTCTGATAATGACATGGCAAGCATGTTATCTTGACTCACTGGGGGGCTTGTGGTGGAGGAAGAATCATGTCATGACCTTGGAATGAAGGAGCATGCTACCTACTAGGGTCTTGATACATATCTCTAGTTGTAGCCATTACCATCTCATTGGTCTATCCTACCGACTACCGTTGTCCCTCTTATGCAATATTATTTTGGTTAGGGACCAAGTCTCTTAATCTACTTACAATTGTAGGGTTGTATTTATTATAATATCTCCCTTGAGTAATTTGGCCTTGGGATTGCTAATTTGGTGGATAAGGGGATGTATTATAGGATCAATTAGGATATTAATTTTGGAAGGGGCCATGGTATTGGTTATATGAAGTATGTTGTTGCCTTTCAAGGGCCACTAGCTGTTTATTTTAAGACTTCAACAATCTTTCAATTCTTTCAAACTTATCTTCTTAACCATCAGTAGGTTGGGCTTTCTTATTTGGGGTGGGTAATGGAGTGCTAGTAGGTGGGGTTGTCTGAAGGTTAGGGAAAAGTGGCATTAGAGGTCTTGGCATAAGCTCACCTTCTCATACCAAATAGTTTTCTACCCTTATAGATATTTCATAAGCCCTTAGTAGGGTTGTCCCACCCATATATTGGATCATAACTGCAATGTCTTAGCTCAATACTCTCAAATACTAAAGGAATGGATAATTAGGTGTGGGCTTAATGATGATGGGGATCTTATCCCAAGTCTTCTAGACTTTATAATTGAAGTCAACCATGAATTCTTGAAGTTCCCTCTTTATTGAGGTGAGTTATTCAAAAAGTGACACATGGTCACTTCTATCTTCAAAATGCTTACATGTGCATTCACCAAACTTGTTTCAATTATTGATTGAGGTAGGAGCTAGACCTTTATACCATTATAGGGCTTCAAATTTAAAGGATGTGGCTAATAAGCTCATGGATACATTTTCTTGGGTAATATGATGTACTGAATAAAGATTTGTAATATCAACAATGTGCTCTATAGGGGTGGTGGAGTTTTCTCCTATAAAGTATGGTAGGCTCTTTAAAGAGGTAGTAGGGATGTCATCATATTGTTGAAGGTTAAGAGGGATACCACCATTGAAGGGTATAAAAGGTTACAATCTAGGTTGTGCCATATGTATGGTGGATATTGTACTACTTAAAAAAATAGGGTGGCCAAAAGATGAATATTGCTTTTGGGGGTAAGGGTCTGTCCTTTTGGATCTTGCTCTTTTGTATAAATAAGGAGGTAGCTCAACAAATTCAAATGGAATTCCATTACTAACTAACCTTCTAGTGACCTTTGACATAAGAGGTGTTGTTTAGAAGATGCTATGAGCTCCACAACTTGTATAATCCTTAGCCTTTGATGATGATGGATGTCCTTATCTACTATAAAATACTCCTCCTCAGCTCCTAATTTTGGCTATCATAGAGAAAGTGTCCCATCAAGCATGTTATAACTATTGGAGACTTAGGTTTCACCCTTAGCTAAAAGTAGGGATGTTCAAGTCCTACTGTCAAACTTGGTCCAACATAAGAATGACCCTAGGTTATGGGTTACATATATTTGGGTCAAACCATTAGGGTTTTTAATGAGGCTAGCTCCTCATATAGGGTAATTTGGATCTCAATTTAAAAAACCTGAGCAAGCTAGGATGAAAAGAGTAAATGAGTTTCATAAAATGAGACCTATCCTAAGAATGTGGTGATGCACCATGAATTTGTTATATCCACTCATAAGCTTGAATCCTTAACACACGAATGGGCCAAGAAAAAAAATATTACAATGCTGCTTGTAATTTCTAAACATCAGTATTTCACATAGAGGTTAGTTTGATACACTAAGACTAGAAGACAACAAAAATAAGGTCTGATTGAAGACACTTATAGTTGACAGTTCATCCTATCCTTAAGATATCAATGTTATGACATGCTATATGACCTACAAAGAAGGGTGTTAGAATTCAAGTTGAGATTGGACCTACAAAGAGTAGATTAAACCACTTCACACATCAAAGCAAACACAAAATACTTAAACATAGATTAAAAAACACTACAAAATGTCTTTCTCATTACTCCAAGAGGTGCATAATATAAATTCTAGTAGAGTCTAGTCATACTAGCCTGAGGGATGAAAATCAAAAATTAAAAGCCATAATATATAGAAGAATGGAATGAGAGAGAAGAAGCCTTTTTTGGCACTAAAAGTCATCATAATTGAGCATAAATGCACTCTTCATAGTAGTTACATTTATCTTTCTCAATTGGTCATGGACACCTCAACAAATGGTTGTAATAGTTACTTATTCCTTCTCCCACCTCTTTCTGCAATGATGCTCTTTTTATTAAAATGGTGAAATCAAGTCATTTTAAATGAGTGATAGCATTGATGCAGTTTTAATAGCTAGATCAATCTATTATGCTCCCATTCTAGCATTGATTTCCCTTTACTGGGTCATTTGATCATGAGAGAGTGGAGGAAAGGGTCATCATCACATCCTTGATAATGAAACTTATATTAATTTCTAATATAATCTTGACACTTATGATTGATCGACCTTTACTATATATTAGGTCTAAAAGACCTATTTTGTCTTTATAGAGATTAAATGGTGATGCTAGATCTTGGAATGTCCATCTAGTTTAGCTCAAGTCAAGCTTGAGCTAGGTCCCTTTTTTCTGTCAACTCAAGCCAAAAACTAGCTCATCAACCTTTGATAAAAGCTCCTTGGGCTTGCTTTTGCTTGATTGGCCATCCAAATCTGACTTGGCTTATTGACCCATTAATCATACTCAATATAAATGCCCATTGATCACCAATCCTCTCTTATTTGAACACTTATCATGCATGCATTTGATTTTTAGATTCACTAAAACCTTTGAGATCTACTCACCATTAGCACTCAATGCATGATCAAATTCTAACCATTGATCTACTAGGACCCACTATTTGAAATCTAATAGCTAGTCCATGATCTTAAAATTAACATATTTAATCCTATCAAATGATGTTTATATGACCATCATTTATGGTCATGTGACCATAAAATTTAAGCACATATGGATTTTTCCCAAGCTCTATTTTGACATTCATGTGAATGTCTTATGTTGTAGGTCCATTTTTGAAGGCTTAAAACTTGAAACATAAAAGTCATGGAGTCACCACACTTTTAGGAGATGTTCTTGAAGCTAAAAAAAATAAACCCATTTGATTTACTGGTCCTGAGATTCTTTTGAGTGAAGTTATAAAATGTTTAAGTTGACTAGTCTATGTCTGCTCTTGCGTGACATCCTAGTGATGGCTGAGCTTATTTGGCTAAGTATAGAAAACTTAGAAAATGTATAACTCCATTTGAATTTTGGTGGAAGACATGAAAATTAGCATGTATATTCTCATCATAAAATTGAATAAACCCATATGACCATCTTCCTCTATAACTACCACATGTGTGAGATATAGCTTTGTGAAGATGCTAACTTGGCTCTGTTTGAACTTATTTGAAAATGGCTAAGTATGGAAAAGAAATTGATCTCCATAACTTTTGATGTACTTTAGAAAAGGACCTAAAAATTGGTGCATATGTTGGGATAAAACTAAATAAACCCATATGATCAATTCTCCCTAACTCATTTGTATGTGGCAATGACAATGTCAGTAAAGTGATTACTCATAGTTCCTACTACTAGACCCAAGTGTCTCAATGGACACAATGAGGAACTAAATGGATCACATGGATTAACATACTCATTTTAAGCACTTTTGACACCCCAAAGAGGTCTCTACAACTGTAGTCCTATCTTCAAAAAATGACAAATTACATTCCAAGTGGACTTGAAATGTTTCAAAAGTATTACAAGCTACATAATCCCTTAGGTCCAATCATTCCATCCAGAACTTGATTAGCTCTCTACCCATTCTTTTATCTTCAGGACACTACATTACACCTAGACATAAGCTTGGTATGTGGGCCAAAAAATGGCCAATAGTAAGCACCTAAAACCCTTGTTAAACCCTCCTAAAGGACCCGATGAGATAAAGTATAGTTATAATTCCTCTATATGGACTTGTATGGATTGAAAATGATTTGAATAACTCTTAAAAAATCCCATGGACACTTGATAGTAAATTTGAAGGGTACATTATATAAAATAAGCCAAAGAAGCTTATTTACAGGCTTGTTTATGAGTGTTTAAAGTGGAGTTAAGCACCAACTCAAACATAAAGACTTGGTAATCCTAGATAGAGATATAATCACACACTACATACCCGCATAGGTCTCTTGAGGTAGTTTTTGTACCTTTCAAGTTAATAGTTTAGGCCTAAAAGAGTAAATGCACTATTTTGCTAACTAAGAAGCTCAATTGTGACCCTATGAAGTACTCTTGGAGGGATTTATTATAGCACATTGAATTTTATTATGATTTTTTAGAAACTAATAAACCAAAATCAAACATTATAACATGACAATTCCTAGGAAACCCACTCAAGTTTCCTCCTAAGCATGAGCATGCTCCTTAGCTAGGGTTTTGACCATTTCTTGGTTCACCCATCTGTAAAAAGTTATAGACTCTAAAATTTGACATGGATCATGTTTTGAGGGTATGTAAAGTGAATAAAATGTTTAATTAAGGTTATGCATGTGTGGGAGGCCAAAGGAACCAAATCTCAATTTTCTAGGTCTAGAGGCCTAATTAGAGAGAGATAAAGGTGAAATAAGTGACTTCCACTCAAATTTTGGTCATGGAATTTGGTTTAAAGATATAAGGGAATACTATATACTTAAATAGAAGCTCATTTTGTAAAGATATTCTGTACACTATCCTAAAAAAACATCTTTGTTTGTTTTGAGGGCTATAAAGAAATGAAAGCAAGTGAGAGGTTTGGGTGTGAATGGAATGATAGAAAGTATTTAATACACTAATATGGGTTGATTAAAATTGATAAGGAAATGAGGAGTGATTCATGAAGTTAATTTTCAATCATGAGGTTGAAAACCAAATTTGAAGCATTTGAGCCCAAAAAGAGCTAGTGAAGATTGCATGCTTTTGAGGAGTGGAGGAGAGGTTACAAGATTTGTAGGAGAGTGACATAGAAACCTCTTAATCATACCACATGTCAATAAAAAATATTTTACTTTAATTTTAGGTGTATATGTGTATCCTCAAGAGGGATGATTTATATTCAAGAACTCAAAATTTTCTAACTTTCTATGCATATATGAAGGAGGACATCATTGAGTAAGTGTACACATGTTAATGGGAACCTTCAAGACTATTTTATTGCTCAATTTATTGTATTAAAATTTCCTCCATAAATAATGACACTTGTCCATGATTTTGTACATCTTTCCCCTCTCTCTCTTGCTCATATTTTCTTATATATATAGCCTTGTATGGCTTTGTGAATGATCCTCATATTTGTTATGATAAAGACCTACCAAAATTAAGTATTATACTTACCTATTGGAATGAATTAAATCTATATATGTTATCTTTATATTTTAAATAGTGATCTTGAATGAGTTGTGTTGATGAATGCTTAGTGATAGTATATGTGATTCTTTTCATTTGTCCTTCTTGTTCATGCCTCTATATAAGTTTGTCTTCTTTCATCAGTCATAATATGTGTTATACCCTATTTGACTATTTATAGAACTAATAATCCATTATTTTTCTCTATTATCATATCTTGGTTGATCATCCTAAGGTCTTTTAACCTTCATATCCTTCATATTACATCATTGGTGTGATAAGGACTATTTTGAAATAACATAATCAAATTGTAACTTAGTATTTCATAGTGTATATTTATTAAGTTGAGGACCTCATCTTTGGTGCATCACCTCTAAGTTTATTTTTTAATTTTAACTTTCATATTTCCCTTTTCTAAGTCAAGAAGTAGCATAATTGTTAATGTAGGTGTTGTATTTGGTAGCTAGCCCAAAATGTATAGGTTTGATCCACTTAAAAGGTCACCCAAAAACTAGGATCAATCTCATTTCATAGATAAATTGAGAGGGATTTAATCACCCTCTCAAGGGTGAAAATTTGAGCTATAAAAATTCCTTGGTGTGCATACAACCTACATAAACAATAATGACTACTCATAGATGTTGGCTCAAGATGAGTGAATATCCCCATGTAATAATAATAAGTTTAATTATTATTTTTATTAAAAATTATTATTATTATGGTTAATATAATAATATTATTATTAAAATAGACACATTAAAGTGGAAAAGTAGTGACTATTTTGATTTGGCATGAAGAAAAAAATAGAATAGTTGATTTAAGGAAATAGAAGATAATTAATGCTTGGTATAGAAAGCTGATGTCACAATTAGAATATTACATTTTTTTAAATTTCAAGTGATTTAATTAAATATAAGACAACTTTATTTGGGTATATAAAGTTGATTTCATATTCCTTTTTAAACATCTATCATATAACAAATACAACATTTTATAAAAAATGATGCAATCATTAACAAACAAATAGAATTTTCTATAATAACACCCTAAGGAATATTCCAACATTTTTGGATCAAATTTTAAGTTTTTTGAATAATTTATCAAATAAGTTCTTTTTATTGGTTAAAACTATAAAATTATTTGTTTTGAGTGAAATCTATAATACCTGGCCTTAGCAGGGACTAATTTTTTGTCCTCTAATTCCTTAAATCAATTGAGGTTTTTAAAAATGCAATATGCTAATTTTATCTTTAGGCCAATTAACAAAATCACTTATTTACCTCTTTTATGATCCTATTTTAATAATAATAATATTATTATCACCATAATAATAACAAGGGTTGTGTATTGATTAGTCCATGTTATATGTAAATTATTTTAAGGATTGTAATGTTTATTGTTTTAAAGAGTTGAAAATAAGGTCCTACAAAAAAAAAAAAAAAACATGACCTTAGAAAATTCCAATCAATGCAAACCAAGTTGGAATACACATGATTAATTAGCCCTTTTTTAAAATTATCTAATCTTCTTAAATTTCCTTTTCTTTGGTACCACTATTGTTTATTTTCCTTGATAACATCACCCAATTAAGAATCATATGGGATTATACATATTTAAATTTATAATATATTTATATTTTTAAAAATCTAATATACAAAGAATACATAAATTGGAAAGATCACAAGAACCATGGTGAAAATATATCTCATAAGCATGGACATAGATTTCCAAGGAATACAACATCCTCTAGCTATATATAATCTCAAATGTTTAATATAAGAGATAATAAACAACATCAAAAATGATTCTCACCAAAGAAAAGAATCACAAGAGCCACCACTAATGTAGAGATAATAAGAATGGGTTTAATCATTACAGAGAACATACACATGCAATATGTGGAGGAAAATCTTGCTTATAAAATAATTTTTAATGCAACTAATATTAATGTGATTTAATAACATATTTTACATCTGTTATGAGTGAAGAACATAAAAAAGTGTAGCCAATTTAAAATTAGGAGATAAACATTTGAAATTATAATCTTATGACTAAAGTTTAATTTTATGATACTTTTTAAAATTGGATATAGACCCAAGGGATTTTGATTTTCATAGTGCCCCATGGTAAATAATTGCTTTATCTTGGTTACCAAATAATTGTTTTTTCTCTTGGGAAAAATTTATAAAATTAGTGATTGTTACAACTGAATGATTAAAGGGATTATTGTGCATATTCTCATTTATAGAGGCATGTTAAACACATTTTCTTGTCTTGATATTTTTTAATTCATATATTAGATAATAATTATGCATAATTTTTTTATCACTAGGGTAATGAATACTCTTGGATGTTGGCTCAAGCCAAATGAATATCTCCATATAATAATTACAAGTTTTATTATTATTATTATTATTATTATTATTATTATTATTATTATTATTATTATTATTATTATTATTATTATTATTATTATTATTATTATTATTATTATTATTATTATTAACACATACAAGAGGCAAAGAAAATATCATTTTATTTGGTATGAAGAAAAATTAGACTAAATTATTTAAGTAAATATAATATAACTAATGCTTGGTATAAAAATCTAATGTCATAATTATTATTATTATTTTTTAAACTTCAAGTTGTTTAAATAATTAGAAGATAACTATTTTTGGGTATATAAATTTTATGTCACATTCCTTTTTGAAAATATTTCAAGTAATAAATACAATATTTTATAAATAATTGATTAAAAAAAATAGAATATTCCATAATAACACTTTAAGGAATATTTCAACATTTGTTGGATGCCAAACTTTATAGTTGTTAGAATAATAAGGGCCACATAACGACTAGTCCCTACAGCTATTGTGTCAAATTTACTAAGAATTGTAATGTCAATTGTATTAATTCCCTAAAATATAAGATAATTTTTAAAATTGGAGAAACATGTAAAATCTAAGAGTTTATTATAAAATAATTTATAGGTCAATAGAAGAAGGGGTTGGGTATCAGCCATAGTAAAATTGCCTCTTTAACTTTATTATAATTTTTTTTTATAAATTATTTTATTATGCAACATGTATAATAATAATAATAATAATAATAATAATAATAATAATAATAATAATAATAATAATAATAATAATAATAATAATAATAATAAAAACCATTGTGCAAGAGTATTAGTGATACAACAGCCCCCAACCCCATCCCCCTTCACACACACACACACACACACACACACACACACACACACACACACACACACACACACACACACACACACACACACACACACACACACACACACACATTAGTATATGTATGTGTGTGTGTGTGTGTGTGTGTGTGTGTGTGTGTGTGTGTGTGTGTGTGTGTGTGTGTGTGTGTGTGTGTGTGTGTGTGTGTGTGTGTGTGTGTGTGTGTGTGTGTGTGTGTGTGTGTGTGTGTGTGTGTGTGTGTGTGTGTGTGTGTGTGTGTGTGTGTGTGCGCGCGTGTGCATGTGTGTGTATATATACATATCTACACACATATATACCTACACACACACATAAAAATACGCACACACACACATATACAAAAAAAGTATGCTGCTAGATTAAAAAATAATAATTTAATTCAAATAATACATCAGGAAAATTATCTTTCATATAACAACCATAATTATTGTGACATACATACAAAAATGTATTATATTTAAAGCCTTTCCATTATATTATATTTTAATATTTCAAGAGATATATTTCATTACTACCTAAAAAACAATGTGCCTATAACAACCTAACCTTACCTATAATTACCTAAACATTAACTACACAATAAAACCAACATAAACTTTTTTTGTGTATATTTCACTAAAAAACTTTAGTTCTTGCCTATGCATGTTAATATACACAATATTATAATATCAGTTTGTCCAATATATGGATCTTTTAATTTTATGTCTCTCTAATGCATGAGTTGAGTTTTAATGTGCATTTTATTATTACCTAAGTCCTTCCATCCACCCAATGCATGGGTTAAGTTTTAATGTGAATGTTATTCTTACCTAAGTTCTTCCATCCACCCAAGGAATTAATCGTAACTTGTTAATATTATTGTAATATTATAATTTTTGGCCCTTGAAATAAGATTTTTAATTTATATATTAGAAAGGTGAACATATAATAAATGTAAGAATCAAAATCATAATATTTAGTCATTATATGAACATATAGGAAAAAAGTGCATGACATAAATAGAAGAGGTAACCATGAATTTAGTATAAAGTAATTCTTGAAAATAGATTGTATAGTTTGTGGAAATTAAAATTCGCTATTGAATTTACCTAAACAATAAATTGAAATCTAAAACATAGAATTTTAAGCTCTAAAAAATAGAAATAAATAATATATAGTGACATATTAGTATAAAAATAATTATAAAATTAAGATGATAAGTCTCAATAACATTCTAAATTACTACTTTTCTTTAATTGATGAAAGATTACTGGTAAATTTACTATTATCACACTTTAGCAAGAATATTATTAATAAGATATAAATTTAAAAAAAATCAGTGGATGATTGGATCTATATACATCATCTTGGAATGTTCAAGGATGATCCTCCTCTTAGTGTAGCATCCCATGCCTAATTTCTTAATATGATTGTTATAGTTGCTTTGGTTGATTTACTCATATTGATATTAATTCTATTATAAGTTGGATTTTGCTTTGGCAGGAGTATAAATACCAATTGATTATTGTCAACTTTATAAATGAATGTAATTAAATAAAATTTAAGTACAAATAAAAAATATATATCAAGTAGAGATCTACAACTGACAAAAACTTTGAGTTAGAATTTATAGCTTAAAAAAGCACTATCGAATTCCAAGCCTAGACTGATGAAATCATGCACATGCCACTTACACAAATTATACACAATAAACCTATCACATGTATTAGGATAGGAATAGCTAAATTATGGCTTTATTACTCCTATTTGGTGCTATATCACATTTCTTTATGCAGTCATTTGGTTAGTAGGTTAGCCTATGGAGTAACCATGGCCTAGATAGACTATATATAGGCGGTAATGAGTAATTATTTATCATCATATTGTGAATTCTGCTCTTATTGAAGATTGTGGAGGTTTCCCCCTCAAAGTGGCTTGTTTATTATCATATATTATAATATATTTTAGTCATATTTAGATCTATTTCTACCATTCTACTTTATTGTTGAAGTAATTTTATTACAAGCGGTATCAGAGCTGCAATTTGGGCAATCTTGTGGGTGAAACCCTGATTTTTTAAATTTGGATATATATATATATATATATATATATATATATATATATATATATATATATATATATATAACAGTTGCAAATTTATTTTAAATTATTTTATTGTAGGTGTGAAATAATTAAATTAATCTTTTATTAAAATTTTAGATCATTTGGATCTGTTTTACAAAAGTTATCACCATTTTAAGGTTTTTCATAAAATTGCTCTATAGTGCATAATTCAAAGAATTTTTCTGAGTTATTTACATTTTTGGAAATCTTAGAAAAATTTGGCTAGGGTATGTTATTTGTATGTTTTGATTTGAGGCCAACATAAGTCCAAAATCACTTGGTTAATGTTAGGTCAAAAGTGCCAATCAGGTTTGACATCGTAAAACCCTTTTATGGCAGGTCCACAAACTTGAGGCCAAGGAAAGGGTGCTGAAACTCCAGGTAAAACTCCTAAAAATGAAGAGATGGAGTCAGAAGGGGGATGTAATAGATCCTTTATACCAAGATTCTCTGACGTAGATCACAAAGTGAGCCAACTTGATTATAGTGTGCAAGGCATTCAAAGTGAGGTGCAAGGCATACAATCTATTATGAAATCCATACAAGATAGTTTGGTATATATCATAATGACTTTGAAAAATAATCATTCAAATCATCTAACTATCACTATTACACAACCCCACGAGGGTGGTTCTCCCAACTAATCTACTTCAAATCCAACTACATGGCCACAGAGGAACCTATTACCAAAGGTGGATATGCGCAAATTTGATGGAAAAGATCTACTCAATTGGATCAACCAAATGGAGATTTTTTTTGATCTACATTAGATCCCAGGTGGATAAAAGGTTACCATGGCATCCTTGTATCTTTAATTTTATTAATTCATTTTGTATTGATGGTTGTGTGCTCAAAAGAAAAAGATAACTCTCAGTGTCACCTAGTCAGTTTTTATAGAGAAGCTACAATTACACTATGGAAATAGTGTGATAGAGAATTACTTTATCCAACTGGAAAAATTGTGATAGACTGGCTCTGTCAAGGATTATATTCATCATTTTTAGAACCTATCCTTACATGTGGAGATAATTTCTGAGGATAACTTGAATGACCTATTTTTGGGTGGACTCAAAGACCACCTTCAACATGAGGTACGCATGTTTAATCCACTTAAGATTTATAATAATATTATCATGGCATGTAGAGCTGAAGAAAAATTCATAGCCAACAAGAAACAACCATTCACTCACTTCAAATATCATAACATATTGACACCAAAATTTCCTCCACCTACTAGATTGACCCCTCAACAAATTGAAGAGAAGTGTGCAAAAGGATTATGTTATGGTTGTGATAGCAAGTGGAGCAAAGGACATAGATGTGCTGAGAAGAAGTTATTCTACATTGAGGGATCTAATGAAGATGAAGAAGAAGATGATACCTATAATGATGATGAGGAAGAGATAGAGGAGGTACCTGAAGATTCCCAACCTACAATCTCTTGTCATGCACTTGTAGGTATTAGCACTCCAAAAACTCTTAAGGTGGTGGGTTTCCTCAAAAAATAGAAGGTGATAGTTTTGATTGATTTAGGGAGCACACATAACTTCATCAACCATAAGTTGGACACTTGATTGAATTGTTTCATCTACCCAGCACCAAAATTTTAGGTCATGATTACAAATGGTGGCACAATTAATTATTCAGGCCAATGCCATAGTGTTAAGCTTACTATGGGTGAGTACAATCTTGATTCTCCTATGTTTACTATTCCCATGGGTAGCATAGACATTATTTTGGGAGTCTAATGGCTCACAAATTTAGATACCATTGAGATGAATTTTTAAGAACTATTCATGTGCTTTCATTTTGAAGGTAGGAAAATTGAACTACATGGATTATAGGCAAAATCTCCATAATTGGTTAGTTCACATTAGATGACCAAGATGCTAAGAAAGGGGGCAGAGGGAATTATTGCATGATTATGTTCCATAGAAGTTCAACCCACGCAAGCATCTATACTTCTTGATCCATAGATTATTCTTGATGACCACCCATCTATTTTTGGGGCCATGCCAAAAGGACTACCACCAAAAAGAGAAAATGATCATGCCATTAAACTACTTCCAGGGAGTCAACCACCAAATATCAGACCATATAGATATACATATGCATAAATAAGTGAAGTCAAAAAATGGTCCATGAGATGTTGGAGGTAGGGATCATCCAGCACAACCAAAGTGCATATTCATCACTAGTGGTCATGGTGCAGAAGAAGGATGACACATGGAAGATGTGCCCAGATTATAGGGAACTCAATAAGTACACCATCAAAGATAAATTTCCTATTCTAGTCATTGATGATTTACTTGATGAGTTGCATGGTGATAATTATTTCACAAAATTGGATCTTCACTCAGGGTACCATCAAATTAGAATCAAGGATGAAGATGTTCATAAAACTACTTTTAGAACACATGAGGGCCATTATGAGTTTTTGGTAATGCCTTTTGGTCTTAAAAATGCACCATCTACTTTTTAGAGCTTGATGAACACTATTTTTTAGCCTTTTTTAAGAAATTTTGTGTTGGTTTTCTTTGACGACATATTGATTTATAGTCAGACATGGGAAGCACATCTAAAACATGTGAAATAAGTATTGATAGTTTTAGAGAAGCATTAGCTTTATGCAAAGCCATCCAAATGTGCTTTTGGAGTACAAGAGGTAGAGTACTTGGGACACATTGTTTCCCATGAAGGTGTCAAAGTTGATCCCCAAAAGATCAAAGCTATGATGGAATGGCCTATGCCAAAAACTCTTAAAAAACTTTGAGGGTTCTTAGGACTAAGAGGTTACTATCGAAGATTTATGAAAGGTTATGGTAGCATAGCAGCTCCACTCACTGCATTGTTAAAGAAGGATGCCTTCCATTGGAATGATGTTGCCACCAAAGCATTTGAGAAACTAAAAGTAGTTATGTGCACCACTCCAGTTTTGGCTACTCTAGACTTCTCAAAAACATTCATTATTGAATATGATGCTTCTAAATCTGGGTTAGGAGTGGTACTAATGTAGGAAGGAAGACCCATTTCATTTGAGAGTCATCAATTCAAAGTTAAGAATCTCCAAAAACCTATCTATGAAAAAGAAATGATGGCTATTCTTCATGCAATTAAACAATGGAGGCCTTATCTAATGGGTAGACACTTTAAGGTGAAAATAGATCAGGATAGTCTCAAATACTTTTTGGAGCAAAGATTATCATCTGAGGAACAACAAAAGTGGGTAACCAAAATGTTGGGTTATGATTTTGAAATCATATACAAGAAGGGTAAAGATAATGTAGTAGCAGATGCACTATCTAGATGGGATATATTCATAGAAGCATTACTTTGTGTAATGTCCATGTTGCAAGCAGATTGGGTGGATGAAGCCAGGTTAGAATGGGAGCAAGACATGGATACCCAAGTTCTGATTCAGAATCTCCAACAAGGTACTTTATCCTCTGAAAAATTTGAATGGAAAGGTAATATCCTATGGTATAAGGGTAAGTTATACTTGTGCAAAAATTTAGAGCTTAAGCATAAGATTCTTGAAAAGTTGCATGCATCTCCAATTGGGGGACACTCAAGGTTCTTGAAAACTTATCACAGAATTAAGAAAGAATTATTTTAGGAAGGACTCAAGGGAGATGTATAAAAGTTTGTGGTAGAATTCTTGATATGTCAATAGAGTAAAGGTGAGACAGTTAAGACCCCATGTCTTTTACAACCATTAGTAATTCCTAGTCAAAGGTGGGAAGAGGTTTCCATGGATTTCATCATAGGGTTACCTTGTTCTAAAGGTAAGAATGTTATCTTGGTCATTTTGGAGAGGCTTACAAAATATGCCCATTTTTGTGCTCTCTCACACCCATTTTCAGCAAGTATAGTATGAACTATTTTTTTGGAAGCAGTTCGTAAATTACATAGAACCCCAAAAATAATTGTAAGTGATCATGATCCTATTTTCACTAGTAGTTTTTGGACTAAATTATTTTCTTTTTTGGGTACTCAGCTAGATCATAGCTCATCTTACCACCCCCAATCTGATGGACAAATAGAAGTGGTTAACAAATGTTTAGAGGGGTATCTTCATTATTTTGTATTAGATAAACATGAATTTTGGGTTAATTGGATACTACTTGCAGAATGTTGGTATAACACATCTTTCCATACCTCTTCTAAAATGTCTCCATTTTTAGCACTATATGGTTACCATCCACCTTCTATCACTTCTTCATTAAAGGCGCAAACCAAGGTTTGAGATGTGGAGGAGCACATTTAGCATCAATAAGAGGTTTTGGCTAGTTTGATAGAGAATTTGGCCTTGGCACAAAATAGGATGAAGCAATAAGCATATCAACACTATAGTGAGAGAAATTTTGAGGTGGGTGATTGGGTATTTGTACATTTTTACCCTTACAAGCAGATGTCCTTAAAGCAACAGAAAAAGGACAACAAACTTATTCTTAAGTATTATGACCCATATCAAGTTCTACAAAAAATTGGAAGTGTGTCTTACAAGCTCGAGTTACCTCATTTATCTCGCATACACATAGTATTTCATGTTTCTTATTTGAAGAAGGTCATTGGATAGAAAATTTCAGCCTAAACAGAGCTTCTTAAACTAGATGAATAAGGGCGAGTCATTTTGGAACTAGAGAAGATCCTCCAAACATGTACTAAGAGGTTGAGAACCAAAGAGATTAGGGAATATCTAATCAAGTGAAAGAACTTGAGTAGTGAAGATGCAACTTGGGAAGGTGAAGATTTTCTACAACAACATCCAAAGTTGTTCAACGTTGAGGACAATGTTGGTTTAAAGGGGAAGGGCATGCTACGCCCCTAACCTATCGCATGTATTAGGATAGGAATAACTGACTTATGGCTTTATTATTCTTATTTGGTGATATATCATATTTCTTTATGCATTCATTTGGTTAGTAGGTTGGCCTATGGAGTAACCATGGCCTATATAGACTATATATAGGAGATAATGAGTAATTATTTATCATCATATTGTGAATTATGCTCTTATTGAATCTTGTGGAGGTTGTTCCCTAGAAGTGTCTTGTTTATTATCATATATTCTAATATATTTCAGTCATATTTGGATCTATTTCTACCATTCTACTTTATTGTTGAAGGAATTTCATTACATAGTTAATTTTAAAATTTATATTATAATTTGTGTAATTGATTGAGAAATATACATTTTGAAAGCTAAAAACCTTATAAAAAATATAGTATTTGATTCAAACCTATAGGAGGTCAAAATTGACTACAATAAATAGATAAGTTTATTACCAAAACAAATAATTTACTACATCAACATAAAAAAAATAATTATGTGAAAGGAATACCCAAAAATAAATTAAATTATAACAAGCCCATGAACTAACCAAACATGGGGCTTCTAACCTACATTATCAAGGTTCGTAAAAATTAGCATGTGCATGCATTTACAATGCCTAGCTTCAAGTGTAATAATATCAAAAATAGTCATTTTTACTCCTCACACCCATGCAAATTTTCACCTCAATTTATCCTAATACTTAACTTTAATTTAATTTAACCTTAAATGAATATTACACCATTTAGATCTAGAAAACAATTAGGGCTAAAAATGATATGACCAAATTGAAAGGGAGTCAAAATTTATATAAAAAAGGAATTTCCATTTCAAGGAAATAAAAAAGATATCTTTGATCATGGTATTAATCAAATTGATAGTAAAAACACAAAAAAAAACATAAACTAAAATTACATTGATAGTAAGTGTCAATTAATCTTGGTAGATATCACACACAAATAGCCTTTCTACTATTAAATATTTCTAGATTCTTAGCCATACACAACCTATATTTCCATAAGTTTTATGTTTTTTCCTCCCACCCAAAAAATATATAACAAAATCCATCACATATTTCATATACATTTATTAAATATTTCACCCAAGGTAGAGGGTTTGAATCTAAGCTAATAAAGTAAGCAAAAAAAAATTAAGACCATAAAGGGTAGAAAGTGATCAACCCCACCGATGCCTATTAAAATAATTGTGAATTGAAATGGGGTAATAATTTGATTTTGCATGTTAAAATACCATGTTTTCATTTTGAATGGATTAATTTAGGAATTTACTAGATTTTGTTTCTAAAATTTTGAAAATGAAATAAAAAATCATGTCCAAATCATCATCTAATAAATAGAAACATCATATCCCAAATCATTAATTACAACATAACTCTTAGTGAAACTTGTTAATTAGATTAACAATTTATTGATTTTGAATGATTTTAATTATTTACAAAAATATGATCCAATCATCAACAAATAATTAGAATATTCCATAATAAAACCTTAAGGAATATTCCAATTTTTTGGTTTGTCAAACCTTATAATTTTTAGAATAATAACACAAAAATTATTTGATTCTAGTGAAATTTATAATAACCTACCATGGTAAATACTAATATATCAAATCAAGTCTTTTTATAGATTACAACCAAAAAATTATTTGATTTGAGTGAAAGCTATAAGACCCTTCCTTGGTAGGGACTAAAAAAAATATGCTATAAAACATGTGTATTTTGCCTCTATGATTTAACTTATGCACAACAATCACTTTAGTTAATTGTCTACCACAACAATTAGTATTTGTAACACAAAAATTATTTGATTTTAGTGAAATTTATAGTAACCTACCATGGTAAATACTAATATATCAAATCAAGTCTTTTTATTGATTACAACCAAAAAATTATTTGATTTGAGTGAAAGCTATAAGACCCTTCCTTGGTAGGGACTAAAAAAAATATGCTATAAAACATGTGTATTTTGCCTCTATGATTTAACCTATGCACAAAAATCACTTTAGTTATTTGTATACCACAACAATTAGTATTTGCATAATTTTACTCCAAGAGATAATAAGATTATTGGGTAACAAGGATAAATTAATCACTTACCATGTGGCATTATGAAATAAAAATTCCTTGGGTCTATATCCAATTTTAAAAAATCTAATAAATTTAAACTTTATTCACAAGATTATACCTTCAAATGTTTCCCTCTTACTTTTAAATTGATTGCACTTTTTGAATGTTCAAAATTTTAACCAATAATATATGTAACATATGTTATGATTTGGGTTTCAAATGCATAATATAGCCTCTTAAATTGAATATATTTTAAAATTATAAATCATTTTAATATTCATCACATACAAGCTATTTTTACAAGTAATATTTTCTTTCATAATTTACACATATGATCTTTATAATGATAAGAGATATTCTTGTTATCTTTACATTTGTGGTGGCTTTTGTATTACCCTTATTTTGAGAAATTCATTTTCTTATTGTTTATTAACTCATACATTAAATATTTGAGATTGTAAATAGTTGTATGATGTTTCATTTCCTAGAAAGCTATGTTCATGTTTATGGGATCTATTTTCACCATGGTTCTTGTGATCTTTCAAATTTTTATTTTTCATGTATTAGATTTTTAAAAATATACATTTATTACATGGTAAATATGTAAAATCACCTATGATTCTCAATTGGGTGATGTTATTCAGAAAAATTAACAATAATTGTACCAAATACAAGGTAATTTAAGAAGATTAGATAATTCTAAAAAAATGGGTTACTTTATCATATTTGTTTTGAATTGACTAACATTCAATAACCCCATGTTATTGAATTTACACTTTTATATATTTAAATATCCTAATTTAAAATATATAAAATAATAAACATTACAATCATCAATATAATTCACATATTGAAGACAAGGACTAGCCACTATGAAGATCTTGTTTAAAATGACACAAGTTTTTCCATCTTCAAGTGCATGTCAATTTTTTTTAACTTAGAAAATAATAATTCAAAGTTACCTCTAGGTATTTTAACAAAGTTTATTTTTATAAACCTAACATCATGAAGAATAAGATGTTTGGGATGTGGTCAAATTTAGAAGTTTGGAAACATGAGTAATGACACAATCAATAAACATAAGTAATGATGTAGAAGATTAAAAGCATATAATATGTTCATGACGTTTGGAAAAAAAATTAGTTATGGATGTTATAAATCATAAAATAGTTACATGTGCTCAAGATGCAATAAGGATAAAATATTGAAGAACTTGTGATGAAAATCAAGTTGATGATGATATATTTGGCAATAGTAATTTTACACAAGCTCTTCCTTCCTCAAATCAAAAAAGATCTTTTTTAGAATAAAAAAAGGAAGAAGGTTTTTAAATTCAAGTATAAGTTTTAATGATAAAAACAATTTTATGAGAAAGGCAAAGATTAACCGATAATGTATTTCCATATTTCTGGTAAGTCTTATGATATCATATATTGTTGTTAAATGAAATTGTCAAGGACACAGAAGATAAAAACTAGAAATGTCAGAGTACTATTGTGAAGAATGATGATGAAAAAAATAATGATGTTGATAATTATCATATTGAGTATGATGGTGTACAAAATGATGATAGTGATGATGAAGTCATCCAAGTGATTGCTCAATCAAGCTAAGGATAATCAAAATATTTATTTCTTCATCTACTCCATAATGGTGAAAGTTTTAGAATTTTTTAAGTGAATTTTAGTTATTTTCAATCCAAGGGAAGATATCACTTCCTTAGGTACACCAGAGTTATAGTTATCTATTTTGATCATTTACGATAGGATCTAGAAATGAAACCATTTTTTAATGACTACCATGACTTATTTTACACAACCATGTAAAAATTTACTAATTTTGGATATGCTTGAGAAGCTATGTGCTCTTTTTTAGGTATCCTTTTAAATCAAAATATCATAAAAAATGAAGTTCAAATATAGGTTCTGAACCCATGTCAATGCTTGAGAATGACATTCTAGAAATTAATGATTCCTAGATTGGGCATGTGGACTTAGAGATGTTTCATAGAAAAACAAATGTATAAAATCTAACTCTCATGGATAATCTCTTCTCAATAAGTAGTTTACCAGAGGTAATTATTTTTACCTTCTTCGTGAAATGTTCAAACTTAGTATTTCACATGTACTAGACATTATGATCTAGCTACTAGGGAGATATGGTCAAAATGACGTTATTTTATGGCCAAACTATGGGAACTACCATGGGTATGAATTTGAGGATCCCATCAAAGGAAAATTATATGGGAATGAACATCAAGGTTGGACATGATTTATGAGATAAAAACCCTATTGACCCCCCAAATTGGCTAAGTCTCAAAGATCAATGTATGTAAAAGGGAAACAAGTGAAAAAAATCAATGTCAAATAGTTGACAAGTGGCATGTGAAATCCAAACTAATAACCTACACATGAACCCAAATATAAAACCAACCAAAAAAGCACAAACTATTAAGAACCATGCTGACATGTGCGAAAAGACAAAATGACAAGATCTAGACAAGTAATCACATTAGGTGGAGATAGTAGAAGTAAGGTCTAACATTAAATCCTAATGCAAAGTTATGAAACAATGGTTTAAGATGACAAGGTATTTAGCCTCAAGCTAAGGTAGTATATAAGTGGAAGGGGGTAGAAAACACATTAATTATTGGTGGTTGCACTTGATCCATCCTACCAAAAAAAACCCTTAAGGTAAATAAAAAGGCAAATACCCAATGACTTAGAGTGGGGATGAATATAATAAGAAAAGGTAGATAAAATTATCTTGAGTATAATCACCTTATAATGTAATAGGGATATAAATAAGTTATTGGAAATAATAGTTCTAGTATTAAAACACTTAGAGAACTTAGAGGGTTGTTTGTAATACTAAGTAACCATGTATAGATGAGAATGATTTGAATTGAACTAACCATTGCTAAAATATACAATTTGTGTTATTATTATATAATTATTTATGTGATATCCTCTATTTAAATATATTATGATGCTAGTTAGTTATACAGTGTCTAAGTATCAGGAAACATGTTGACTAAAGTGCAATCCCTTTTTATGTATAAATCCCATTACACACAACTAATCTTGACTTGCCTTGATTCCCATCTCTTTTAACCTTAGGTGAGCATGAAAGGTTTATGCCTTACATGATATGTCAACACAAGATTTGATTTGGTAAATTTTTAGGAGCATGGGTGATTGAATGTGTTTGAGACTTACAAACTAGAATACATCACAACATTTTGGTTCTATTACCAAGATCAATTGATTTTTTTTGTAATGGGAAGTAAAGTTTACACATGAAAATTAGTGATGTATGGATAAATATTATATTAATATGGATTGGGTATAAGTAAAGGGGAAATATGGGATAAAACCATTAAATAATGAGAAGGTAAGATTCAATATGGAAATACTATATGATTGAAAAATCAAAATGCATAGATATGATAAAACTCAGTAGAAGTTGATCACTAAACAAGGATGATGGAGAGGGGAGATCCTAATTTAGGAAATGCTAAGAAGACCCATGGATAATGTTAAATGCATGAGGATGACTCTCATATAGGGGAGATGCACCATAAGGGAGAAGACACAAATATCAGAGAGTTGAGACATAATATGGAGGAAGGAGATGAAACATCTAAAAATAAGGAGATATGTAAAGATGATATAAGAAGAATACCTAACATACGCATACATAAAATGCATTCCCATACATATAAATTATAATTAAAAGAGGATTTTTCAATATCTAGTGAACCTAAGAGACATTGGTGGAATCATTGATCAAGGGAGAGAAAGAACTCTACCAGAAAAGGTGTTGTCTAAACCACCACTTAGATTAGTGGAAATGAACTTAGTACATGAATTTTGATAAACAAATGATTCTTGGTATAGGAAGGTATTTAACCCATTAGGTAGTTGTATTGACTCAAGGAGGAGCCATCACACTGCTGACAATTGGAAGCAGTGTAAGTTGACCACTAGTTGGAAGAGATCGGACCTCATTCAAACCAATTCATCAAGCCACCCAGACACTAATTACACTAGTGCATGTAAAAATAATTTAATATATCATGGATTCAATTTTACATAATATCTCAAACTATAAAATACTATGAAACATGTGCATAAATGTGAGTTTATTTGGAGAGCTAATAGAATCACCAAGTTGAAGTAAAAATCACACTAATTTTCCACCACCCTACATGATCATGTGTAAACATACTATTAGAAGCTTGATTCTACCTAGGTGATCGTGGATTATGATCTTTTGAAGGTAGCTTTTTTAGCATATTTTGATACCCATGTATTTGAGTATAAAATTATTATTATGCTAAAGGATATCGAATGAGATCCTATGGAGAGTGCTCAAGCCTATGATGCCTAGTTTAAAACATTGATATCCAAATGGACGTATGATATTCACCCTATTAAGCATGCCCAATGGTTCATCATAGGGATTATTATACCTATTTATTGTGCCCTCTACATGAAAAAGTTTACTAAACCTATAGAAGCATTAGAAGTAGCTCTATGAGTTGAGGTTATTGGCACAATAGACATAGGGGATAGCCCAACCATTGAGATAAAAATATAAAAAAAATGGAATCATTGCTGCAATAAATTTTATCTAGCTAGGGACCTATAACATGTTTTATTTTATGGTACATCAACTTCAAGGTACAAGGGAATAACTAGAATCATTTCCATATGTGGAGAACATAGGCCATGATAACTACCTATGAAATTTATCACTAGGGACATGATGTGCATAGTTTCCCTCTTCTTTAGTGCATAACCTATAAAAATGGGTCATTACATTGTAAAATATATGGCACTTCATCCCATGAAATGATATACTATCAATTCATAAGTGCCTTTCATGAGGTGCAAGGCATAGGCCTAAACTAGGCTAATGTAGGACCATCTAATCAAGGATATGGTGGACAACCTAATTATTGCTATAGTGGGTTTGTCATAAAATGAGGTAACTATGGGTAGTATCAAGGTAATAAAATCCAAGGAGGAAAATGGTCCCCATTATTCTCATGCTAATTTTTTTTATTGAGGGACCATTACCAATACAATTGACCCTACTATCCTATTTATGTTTACTATAAAAAAGGACACAAGGTCGAAGAATGCCCTGATCTATATGGAAAGATTATAAGAAAGGGCAATCCATGAAAAGGATTAATAGTGGTATGTTATAAACACAATAGAGGCTGATGAGATAATAAGGGGTGGGGGAAGAATACTAATAGGCCTTATGTGTATACATTAATGTGTACACCCCAAAACTAACTAAAACATATCCCCAAGCTAAAGAGCCATGCCCCACACAATGTATTACCTATGATTCTGATAATGTATGTAGGTAAAGATACTACATGACACCATGATTGTCATCTATAATCTCAAAGAATAGCTCCAATTAGATAAATAACATGAAAAGAGGACCTAAGAAGAGATCTAAGCTCACAATGATTAGATGAGTGGTTTGAAAGAAGTAAACACCTTATTCATGCTAAAAGCATGGACCCAATGCTCAAAGACATGTTAACTGACTATATAAGAAAGAACGCAATTGAAATATCCCTTCCATGAAACATGAAAGCTCAAAATGAAAACACCACCTTGCATATAGGGTATGATAAATTTTTTCTCATAATTATAGGAATCAATAGATGGTTTGTTTACAATGTTATGATCGACACATATATTGAGGTTAACATCCTCATAGGTGATGCATGGATAAAAATGGGTGTATTGAAATTACAACCATCAACCAATGTTTTATTTATGGCATAAAACAATAGCCACACCCTATTGAGGTATTAAAAAATTATGGAGATCATAATCATGGATGTCAAGTTATATGCAAACTTTAAGGTAGTTGAGCTAGCAGACACAAAAAGTTCTCCAACCCTACTTGGCAGGCCATGGTGATATGATAACAATATGGAAATTCAATTCAAGTAGAGGTACATGACCATAAAAATAAGAGTAAGTTCATAGTCATCCCACTTACTACTAATAAAGGTCTCCATTATGTTTAGAATATTGCACTAATGAAGGATTTCACTCATATCTAAAACATCATAACATAATACCTAAGTAACATGGTAACCCTTGAAGACACTAACCTCAACTAAAACACTGATAAAAAATATTTGAGGCAAAAATAACTAATCTAGACCATTGGGTACAAAAATTGTATGAATTAGTTGAACATGGTTATGGTATGGTGTGCTTCACATTTCCACTTTATCCCCCACCATAACCTATCAATGTCTAAGAGAGATCATTGAGAGAGTGTGATAAGGGTTGTGATGTGATATAGTGATAGTTTCCAATTGTGAAGTAGATGTTTTGCATGAAAAATAAATCCACTCCATTTAATCAAGGTGGAAGGGTGAATATCACCCCCAAGATATACCCAATGCCTTTATTTGTTCCATCTATTAGACTTGTGCATGATAATATGGCTAGACATCATGCACATCCATAATGAATAAGGTAATTTGTGTAAGAAGGGGTGAACCAAAAATGAAAAAGGGGCCTATGAATTTGACTTTAGTAAACCAATACCATTGTTTAGTCTAATATCTCCTTCCCAACTACACTTAGCAGATTAGATACATTGAGTGATCTTGGGAATAATTAGGGACTTACATCCTCTCATTTTAGGATTACTTCTGAGATAATTCAAGGCATGATATATAGGTATGGGGATCCATTAAATATCCTACTTGAAATAGATCTCCAAGAGATGAAGTGATACCATTAGAGGTCCAATACTAATTTTCTCATTAAAGCATAAAAATTCTAAGCTTATAGCTAGACCAATTGCAACATGTTCGATTTCAAAGCTCTACTTTGATTTACTTCACTATTTATAATGAAAGGGAAATATTACTTGTTTACAAATAAACATAAAATAGAGGGAGGGTAAGGTACACAAAATTCTTTTGATTAAAAGGGCAACATAAATGCTTCTAGGACGAAAACATTTCTAGCTAGAGTTTCACCAATGTATGCCAAGTTTCACGATGGCTCAAGCTTCAATCAAATAGGGAGAGAGTCCAAAGAGAAAGTAAAAATGCTTAATTCCAAGAATACTTTAATCAATGAACTAAAAATAGGTCTATATTTGATTACACATATCATTACATACTTCAAATAAATCAAAACTATTTGAATAACCTAGCTAAAATAATTTAAGAACATCTTAGTTAATGCATAAACTCTATAGAAGAGCATAAATTATATTCCTATAACATTAGTGTTGGTCCATTAAAACATAAATAAAGTGACATACCTTCAATTCAACTACATGCATTTACAAAAAAAGTCAATTTGCATTATTTAAACACCATTTATTTACAAATAGACTTAAACATTCTAATATATTAGGTAATAATATATATAGAAGGGAGAGATGGATCTTACCTCCAAGAGGCATAGGATCCCACTCTTGGCCATCATGGCTTGAAATTCTAAAATATAATTATTTTAGAAGATTCCTCATTCCAAAATAGATAAGATAAAATAGAATTTCATAGCCCATAAAAGAGCCTTAAAGAGAGGTCTGATGTGGACTACATCCTAATAGTTCTAATAGGATTTATTGGGATACCAATGATCAATCAATGGGGTAAAACCTATACAACTTGATAAAATAATCATTGAGGATCATATTTTATGGAGCTATTATGTTTAGGAAGTGTGGGGAAAACATGCCTATTTTGTCTCTGTAATGCTAGAGCGATATAGGGGCATGCCACATAGTGATTTGCTAATGTATTTAACTACTTAGTCCTTTAAAAAGTGAAAAATATCTGGTTATAATTAATTAGGGCCCACCTTCTTGTCTTTTATTACATTATAAAGTCAAAAAAAGTTTCCCAATCAAGATCTATGGGATTACGACACTTATCCATTTTCCACTTGATCAAGACCTATGTGGATTTGATTTTGGCCTATGGACTGATATTGATCTAGATGATAAGTATTTAAAATGATAGATATATATTTATAGTGCTCCTAGGACCTATCTTCATGTCTTAAATTTTCCTTGTCCCATGTATGCTTTATTCACAGTTTGATGCTTGGTTAGTCCTTACTCTTATATTGGGTTTGAACTCAACACTTTGCACCCTAGGCCCCCTTTTTTAGTGAGTGAGAAAGATGCCAACATGTGGGATGATATTTATATTTCAATTTGTCACTGAGCTTTGATGTATGTTCCCTTAAGACTTTACACATGATTTAGCAAGATTCCAACACATGGAACAATCCTATTAATCTAAGGATTCACAACTCTATATAGTCCTTTGTTCTATTTGAAGGTTGTGAGATAACAAGATGCTACCACATGGATGGATCTAAATTTTATAGATGATCTCATATATTTGGAAAATGTCCCACTACTTACAAGCTCCAAATGAGTAGGATGTTTCCACATAGATGACCCTCACTCATTTAAGGGGTATTTGATATTTGACTATGGGACTATTCATTAGTCTTCCTAATAACATTTGAGTGAGTGGGATCATGACATATAGAAAAATATCACTTATCTGGAGGGTCAACCAGCCTTAGGATGTGTATCTTTGTTTGTAGACTCTATATGAGTAATATATTATCACGTGGATGGTACTCACTCATTTGGATGATCAAAGACCTTAAGACATGGCTTATTCATAATTTTTCTCTAAGGGAATGAGATGGAGACACATGGAATGATCTCAAATATTGAGGCTTTATAGAGTCTTTGCCTTATCTACTTGAGTTGATAGAAGTGAGTAACCAAGATGAGGGCATATGTCACAATCCCAGTTGGTTAGGTAAAAATAACCTAGAACCATTACCTCATAAGCCATTTAAATGTTAGATGAAGACACATATCTAATTCTTGTGAATCTGGGGTATCACCAAAGGAAAATACTTAGTTGTTTCAATATACTTCATGAGGAAGTTGGGTTCCAAGATGTGGAATGATCCCAAATCTTAGGACCTAGCTATTGGAGTTTAAACTATAAAGACTTAGCCATTATAATTTGGACCACAGGGACCTAACCATTCTTACATTTGAGAGTCACTTTAGGTGAAAAAGAGATGTACAATTAAGTTATATGCAAGTAAAATCCCTTAAAATGACTACGTATAAAAATTCATTCATACTATAGGGAATAGTTTTGAGCTAGACTAAGTAAGATTTGACAAGGTGGCTCTATGGAGTCATAAAAACCTTGAAGATAATAAACAACCTAGGGTAAAAACAAGTTAGATTGGCTATTCCAAAAAACCAAAATCTGAATTTGATGAACATTATAGCACCAAAATACAAATAAATGTATAGGATAACTTCAATAGATATTTCCATTTCAAACTTTAGACTTAGACATAAAATGAAATACTATAATAGCTGTGGGAATGTTTAGTCAACTTAAAATTAAATCAAGACTTCATTTTGAATTAAAAAACTCAAACTTAAGATAATGACTTCCAACTTAGACTTGGAATAATTCATTTCACAATAAGGAATGAACATGGAATTTAAGATCAAAGAGTGTCCTAATTTAAAAATATATAAATGGGGTGTGTTTGTCATAATAAATCATGATTAATACATGGAAAATGTTGCCTCAACATTTATAATATAGAATACAATCCTCTATTACTAAATTATGTGATAAATAACTAAATCTCCCTTTAGATGAACTTAGAGGAAAAGAGGTCACTTAATTATGATTCAACAAATAAAATAATGGTTCCAAATTCCTTCAAAGGGTCATTTTGTGAAAAGAGTGATTATGTTGTTATTTGAATCCATTGGTCAAGCTTAGACATATCTTAGGTACTCAAATATCCTTGAAAGATAATTTATTTTCAAATTTTAGCTAAGGGAAGGAAGGCTTGGGCATTGATCTACTACCATCTAGGTGTCTATATCCCTAATATATTCATTTATTCTCACTCAAGGCCTTTATCCATTTCCATCCATGCCAAAAAACCCATGATGGAGGTTTCCCAAATCACCCTTTCTTAGGATGAAAATTACATTTTCACAAGATTCAGACTTCTTTTCATTTTGATGTTTCTTTTTCTTAATCTAGGAGGGTTGGGGAAAAATATATCAAAGGTGTAAGAATGGTTTAATGAACTCTTTGAATCAATAAGGTCTTTTTCTTGGTTAGTGATTTGGATGTGATTGATATGCTCCTTTTAAGTGTCATGACAACTCTTATTAAAATAGGGCTTTCCTTAATTCACTTGATCAGTTATGAATCAATGAATCCTAATCCTTTTAGTGTCTCAAGATAAGTTACTTTGATTATCACATTATTTAATAATGTGGTCTTGATTTCTACCTTATAATTATGGGACTATATTTTTAGTGATTTTTCAATTTTGAAGTGATGAAACATGGGAACATGGGGACCAAAATATAGATTGGAATCTATCTTATCAGAATTGGTTTAACTAATTCTCAATATGAATAATGAGAAAAAGGTACAATTACTATAATGTTAGGAAGGGTGAACAAATGAATAACAAGAAGAATTCAAAATCAAATAAATGAATTCCAAAATAATAGAAAGCAAGAACAAAAAGAAAAAACATGACAAAATAGAAACATACACATAACTAAACAAAACTAGCTAACTTTAATCTAAATTTTACATCACCATCTTTTTCCCCAAGTACCATTCTAAAATTATATTGGAAGGGATATCTAAGAAGTAATGCTTTAATAAATTCCCATTCATAGGCAGTGAAAGGTCATTCCCTTCAATTTCTTTCAATGAAAATGCATTCTATCCTAATAAATCAAATATCTAATATGGCTAATCTAGAGTGGATCAAGTTTGGAGTGATCCCATTTATTATTGTGTGATTTGTACCATAATAGGACTAATTATAATATCCAAAAATATTTATCCTTTTACCTTTTATCAAACCATCACTTGACTATCACTTGATATCTACTAAAGTTCTACAGAGCTTCTTCTCATTCATCCTCTAATTGGACAATGTCAAATAGATTTGAGTTTGTCTATTTAGTATCTTCCATCTACTCTTGCATAAAATTATAAGTTGTAAACTTAAGGTTAATTGGGAAGATGGGATCCATGTTAGAGGTACAATCACTAAGAGAGGGGTGAATCAATGATGCAAGATATTCAATCTGATTCCAAACTCTTCAAATCCTTAATCATTAAATGCATACATTCATGAAGCATACACATCATTCACAACAATGAATAATAAAGATAATTCAATATTAAACACACAATACAAGGATTATGTGGAAACCTCATCAAGGATAAAACCCAATCTCAAGCCTTTAAACACATGGACTACTTGTCCTATAAGTTGATTACAAAAATGAAACTTTAGTCAAGCACCCACTTCACAAGGAACACTAGGCACTAAGGATGGATAAACACCTCTTTCCCTAGATGTTGAGAACCCATAACAACACCTATGAAATAAACATATCCTAATATCTATTTTCCTACCAATCTGATGGAGATATAATGCATATCAACTCTCTTCAACCCTACCCACTCTCTCTAGCCTTCACACCCTCTCAATGCATCTAAAACAAACTTTTAGATTAGTCTACACTTATTCAAATATAATCAATTATAAAACATTAAATAACTCTATTATGACATCATAATGATGACCTATAGGTTATGTACATAATCCTAACTTTCTTTGTTCTTCAATCCATCCACTAGGCACACTCACACTTCTCTATCCTTTGCACGTATACTCTAGAAACCATCACCTTTGATTTTACTCTTTATAGAGTCTTCAAGATTTCCATATTATTGATCAACCATAATACTTAAATTAACCATAGGTATTTTATCACACTAATACATATCTCAATAACACCATCATAGGTCGACCATATCATCCATAAGCCACTCTTAATCAACTACACCTTTGAATTAGGCCTTAGTATCCCTTATAGGTCTCATAGAGACTATTCACCCCTTTATCACTTCACCAATAAAATTATGAACACAATACCACTTAAAAATGTGTAGGTCCACTCCACATGACCCCTAGGACATCTTAAATTGATTACATTCATCCCTACTGACCTCTGCATATGCATAACCTACTCAACCATTACCCTTGTATATAAGAACATCATGAATGAATAAATAGTCAACTTCTAAGAATTTGTTCATACTAAATATGGATTATTAAAACCTATAAATCCCATAAATATGGTCCTTATCAAGTCTAAAACACTCTCTAATTGATAATTAACCTTCAAAAATCAAAACACCATCAATACAAACATAAACATCCATCTTGGGTCACTTGCATAAGATGGTTAAACCCTCAATCAAATTTGGATCTCAATAAATACAATTTTAAAAATAATAAAATATTCTAATAAATTTTTTTGAATCCCCCTTATATTTTTATATCACTTTTATTTTTATACCACCTTCTAATTCATCCCATATCAAAATATATAATCAAAATAATCAACATTGGTTTTCCTTTATTAATTTGAAAATTCAAATTCCAACAATCACTTTTTAATGAAAAAATATTTAGACACATGTATTCATATCATGAACCCTTTAAATTTTATCAAATTAACTCAATAAATATCCTTGGGATTCTCTTGGCCTTAATTTTGTGCTCACCATTAACATTTTATTCAAGATTTTGAGATTGTGATACTTGGCAACCCCGCATGCTTTTTGTGTACCCTATTATTAGTCCCCATTCATTTAATGCTCTTATACCATATGGAAACGTTGTGTGAAATCTAGGTTTATTGACTTATTGACTTGTTTTCCATTTTCAATATCCATTTTCATGGTTAAACTCACATTATCAATATTTTATTTTCATGATGAAATGATCTTATGCCATGTGATAACCTTGTGTGAAATTTAGGCTCATTAACTTATTGACTCAATTTTCATCATAAATCTCGATCTACACTATTGAACACGTATAATCGATCCTTTATTTGCATGATAAAATGATTTCCATTGATCTACTACCAATTCACCGTGATTGTAACATATGGCACTATCACATTAAATCTTAGGATCCTTTGACTTATTGATTTCATGCTCACCATTAGATTTCCATCTACATGATTGAACATGCGTTTTAGATATTTGATATTGAAAATTTGGATATAGAAACTACTGAAATCTTCCTAGGAAACCAATTTTACACTAACATAAATTTTCTTATACATCATGTCAAGACCTAAAAATTGGACCACATGATCTCCTCTCACAGGGGAATCCATCCATATACTAAACTACTCTTGAGACCTTTGTATGTGTGAATACTAACATTATAAATATACCTACTAAGTGTAGAGAGGATTACAAAGCAAGTTAGTCAAACATTAGTCCATCAATAATTAAAAATGCATAAAGAACTAACTAACTAAGTCTATCTATTCCTATGGGAATTACAAAGGATAGCAAGAAAAAAATGAAAGAAAGTAACATCATATTACCTTCCCAAATGGATTCCCCATACCCATGTGGCTCAAAATCATGTTCTCCCTTAATCAAGCATGCTTGTCTTTGTCAATAAAGGTAGCAAACTCCTCCAATGTCTCAAGAACACTCCATAAAAACCTAAGCTCATGATTCTAAATCACTAAACTAGCCTATCAATGAATCTTGCAAACAAAATCAATGATCAAATGTAAAGGATTATTGAAACAATTTAAAATTATAACTTTACAATATTCAAGCTTAAAATTCATGTCCATGGACTCTCTATTTATAGATTTTTGAGATTGATCAGGATCAACCATGACCATCCATCTCAAGATACAGATGTGTGGCCATAAATAATACTAATATTTAGAATTAAAATCATAAATATACTCAACATAAATAATAATTAAAGAGGCATGGGAGGCATTAACTAGGCATGGGTGACCCATAATCTTGATATTTGTGGCATTTATGACCTAGGGATGTCTTCCTAAGAAATGAGGTCACCTGATGATGTAGATATTCAATATTCATTTACAATAATGAGATATTCAAAAATATATATGGAATTATTACTTAAGATGTTAAATTGGATTAATTATCTTGAGTAAGTTTAATCAAGTTTAGTGTAATTCTTTGGAAATCAGTGCACAATTAATCAAAATGGTTAGAAAGTCATATTACTAGATCATAATTTGACTAAAGAGGAACTAGAAGGTGATGTTAGATGCCTTGGAGATGTATTCCCATTTAGGATGTTTCCAACACCAAATAACAAATGTACGTGATGTATATGAATGAATTAGAAAAAAAGAATGATCTAGAGCACTAAATGGTGAAATTGTCATTTTGACTCAAAATGATCTGATCAAAGTTAGCTGGCTTATAAAATGCATTACCCTATTTAGGGATACTTTGATCTAAACTATAAATTTTAAGTGAAAATTTTGAACCATTTAGGTAATTCTATGGATTTTTACTTAAAATGTGTATTTGAGTGCAATTCAGGTAAGATTGATAATTTCAACATAAATGGTGTTAAGAATTGGATGTCTACACTCAGCCTTATCTACAAGATGAATAAGAGAACCTAAACATTAATATTACTACTCTAATTAATTCCTTTCACTTACACAAGGACTCTAATAACTCATAACACCCCATAAGGTTTTTGTAAGATGACCACACCATCAATAACATCCATCAACTACCTCACCAAGTTAAATAATGAAGAACCATGTAATAACACTAAAATACATTGAAGTACACTTTATCATTATAATTATAACACACATGACACCTCATAAACATCCATGTCCACCTTGGATATATAATTTATAACTCTCCAACAATATCTCACTTTGTCATTGATGTTAATACCAATCACAAAGCTTATGCTCACACTTTTTCTCTCTCTACAAGCACTTTCTTCCCCTTTAATACAATGACAAAGTGGGAACCAAATAATCCTAAGGACTTTAAAAGACTTAAATAAAAAAAAGGAAACGAACACCTCTAAGAGATGATACAAACTCCCCCTAACACTATTCATACCTCTTCTTACCTTGAACTTCTCAAACATGCTCCATGACTACACTCCTATTTGATCATACTTTGCTCTATGAAGACAAAACATACAAGAACACCAAAAACTACTTAAAATAACTTTGAATACATTAAGAGGTAATCCCCCTAAGTCACTTGATCTTAGGCACCATTTGATCACCTTTAGACCATCTCTAACCATGAAGAAATTTCATACTTGCCTTCAATTTTTTTCTCACAAACCACCTCCATGATCATCAAAAATTAAACAAGCCAATATTTAAACATGAAATATGCATATAAATGACTAAAAAACTCATTTAATAACAACCATACCTTTATCATTTGGATAAAATGACCAAAAACCACTCTTCTCTTCACTAGCCTTGCCTAGAGGCCTAATAACCCTACCTGAACCTTGAAACACCCATATATTTCTCTATAGACACATTCAAGACTTTAAATTACATATTTGAAGTAAAATCATTTTCCCTCTCATTCATGCCAAAAATAATCATCCAACTCTACCTCTACACCATAGCTCCTTCATAAACCTACTTGCCAATTAACCCTCCGTTTGCATAAATCTTCATCCATTAAATACACCACACACTTCCATATGAATATGAAACACTTTTTTATAACCCATTTTTCCATTTCAACATATAAATTAGCCTTAGACCTCAAATTCTAAGGAAGGCAACTTACCACCATGAGCAAAAACAATAGATTTATAAGAGAAACTTGGTGAACACACCATCCTCTGGTCAATGCCCACCTCTAAAACTTCTCTCAAACTTAGAGGTAATCAATACACACTTTTGGACCAACTTCTGAAGTTAAAATACTTTGGGAACCCATAGATACTTGAAATGGATTTTGACCTACAACCCTTCTTGCAAGAACTAGGAAATTCGAGAGTACTCAAAATTCTTCATAAGGCACATGAAAGATCTTCAAGACTTAAAACCACCTAAAATAGACTATAATAATGTCAACACACATTTATATGCAAATAGAACATCTTTAAAACTTACCATTATTGATTAGACACTTGAAAACCTCCATACACTATCTTTAGGACCAAATTCCCTGAAATAACAAGAGCACACATGCTTGCTTATCCAAATGAAATATGTCTCCTAAGAATCATAGATAGAGAAAACCTAACCTAAATTTTCTTAGAACAATGTGAAATCAGGAGTTGACCACATCTCCTCTATTATTTCCTTAATCCTCTTGTATTTATAAGACAAATTCTTCTTCTTCTTCTTCTTAGATTTAATAAAAATAACTTTCTCATTCACTAAAAAATTATCCTTCTCTTCTAATATTTAATTAACAATACATGGAGAAAACATAGATTCATGACATACCTTTTCAATTGAAGAAATAACCTCATCACTAGGCATTTACAACTGATGTTCTTTGCATGAAACTTTCTCGACAATAGTAAGATGTTCACTAGGATCCATACACACCTCAAAAATAGCCTCAACTAACACCTTGGTCTTCTCCTTAAGATTGGTTTCTTCATCCACAACATGAGTAGACAATGAGATATCTTAACACTCTTTAACCTTTGTAGCATTATCCACCACAACAAATAAGCCACTTGGACCTTCAGACTCATCATGAGTCACACTTTCCACTTTTGGTTTCCATGAGTTAACTAGCCTTCTTCCTTGCACTTTAGGAGTCTAAAATAACTTGTTTTTAATTGATAACCTTTGCTTGCATAACCTATCAAGGTGACCAATCTTCTCACAGTTGTAGCAAACCACTCTTCTTGAAGGAAACTCAACTTGCCTTTCCTATTTTGGACAAAATCTTACAATGTGTCCTATGTCATAATAACTAAAACACTCAACTTTGTTCATGTTATTTGACTGGTGATTCCACTCATTGTTAATAGGTATTCTACACTCTCTATCCCTATGACCAAATTGATTACAAGTATAGTAGTAACCATTGAAATTTGCATACCTCATGGCATTTGGTTTTCTAATATGATTTTTCTTCATTCTGCCAACACCTTCATTCCTTGACTGATGATATATCTTCAAGGTTTCATTGTTTTTTTACACATTAGTCTTCATCTTGTTTTGAGTTACACTCTTTTTTTCTTCTTTGTATCCAAGATTAGTTCTATCACTTGCATGCTTTTGTCTACTTAAAATGTTTTCAATATCATTTGATCTCTTTTTAAACATAACAAATGACTTCACCTTACTATATGTCTTGTATAACTCAAATTTCAATGACTCAATTTTAATCACATACCCTGAGAACTCATCTTCTTTAGATTTTAGGCTTGTAGACATAGTTTCCAATTGACTATTGAGATGCTTGATTATACCTTCATGATCCTTGGAGTCTTCATCTATTTTAGCCTCATACATATTGAATTACTCCTCATAGTCCTTCATTTATGACTTCATCTTCTTGGTTTTCTTCTTCTCAATCTCTATATCTTCAAGGGCATTTATCAACTTAGTCTTAGATTCCAACTCATCTTCATCATTATCTGAGTCATCACCAAACCATGTAAAATTTGCTTTATGTGAGCAAGTTCCTTCCTTAGCTATGAAGAGGAATTCATCTTCAATAGGACCATCATCTTCATTATCAAACTCAAACTCAATATCTTCACTCTCATCTAATGAGCTACAATATTTATTGGTGTATAGACTATTCTTATCCTTGAAAGACTTCTTGTCATTATACCTCTTAGATCCTTTCTTGTTATTATTAGACCTAAATGTCTTCTTGTCGTCATCTTGGGCTTCACCATGATCTTCATCATCATTATTATTATGCTTATGAGGGAACTTAATGGAAAAGTGTCCTACCTATCCATAATTAAATCATTTGAAGGGTAGTTTACCCTTATAATTACCTAAACCTATTTTCAATTTCTTTGTAAACAAAGCAATTAGTTCATCATCATCAATATCAGATATGTCATCCTCATTGAGTTTATTACCTTGTAACTTCTTATTTGGCTTCTTTTCTACCTTAAATACATCTTTTTTCTCTGGTGGTTTATCTTCATTGACTTTCATCTCATAGGCTATGGGAATACCATGAATTTTATCCATCTTCATTTTTGTGAGATTATGACACTCTTTTATGGAAAAAACCTTTGAATAAAATTTGAGAGTAAGAGACATTAATATATTTTTCACAATAGTAGCTTCTTAAAGCTCCTCTCTAACACCTTTGATGATTTTCATTATTTCATCAACTCTCTATAGATATAATGTCACTGAATTCTCTTCCTTCATATTGAGACTTTAAATGGACTACCTTGGTGAACTTAGACTCTAAAGCACCATAAGTGATGGCATTCATGACATTATAATTGCTCTCACACAACTTATTATTAATTTCACTAGTTACAGGAGTGGGGTGGATAAATATCCATCCATAATAGATTACCAAATGTTAAATCCTAGGGACATGATTTAGGTATTCATCCTCACACTCAAAAAAACATAATTTTACCCATTGAAAATTGGTTCTTTCTTAGAAGAGAAACCACTTTGCACATGTTGAATAACCATTGTACCTTAGATAAACTTCAAGTGGTTACACTTAAGAAGATGATCCAAATTTGATACCAATTATTAGAGGTACAATCACTGAGGGGGGTGGGTGAATTAGTGATTCAAGATATTTAATCTAAATCCAAAATCTTGAAATCCTTAATCATTAAACATATACATTCATGAAGCATACACATCATTCATACAATGAATAATAAATATAATGCAAGACTAATCACACAACATAAGGATTATGTGGGAAACCCTCATGGGGGATAAAACTTAATCTTAATCATAAAAACACATGGAATATTTGTCTTATAAGTTGATTACAAACATGCTACTTTAGTGAAGCACCCACTTCACAAGGAGTACCAACCCCTAAGGATGGATAAACACCTCTTTCCCTATATTTTGAGCACCCAAACCAATACCTATGAAATGAACATATCCTAATCTTGTATTTCCTACCAATTTGATGGAGATATAATGAATATCATCTCTCTTCAACCCTACATGCTCTCTCTAGCCTTCACACCCTCTCAATTTATCCAAAACCACCTTTTGGATCACTCTACAATTCTTCACATATACTCAATTAAAAAACCTAAAATAACTCTATTATGACATCATAATTATGACCTATAGGTCATGTACACAATAATAAACTTTCTCTACTCTTCAATCCATCCACTAGGCACACTCACGCTTCTCTATCCTTCACACCTTAACTCTAGAAACCATCACCTTTGATTTTAATCTTTATAGAGTCTTCATGATTTCAATATTCTTAGTCAGCCATAAGACTTGAATTAACCATTAAGGATTATATCAAACTAATAAATAGCTAAATACCACCCTCATAGGTTGACTATAGCATCTATGGGTCACTCTTAAGCATTTACACCTTTCAATTAGGCCTTATTAGCCCTTATAGGTCTCATGGAGACCTAATCACCCATTTAGCACTTCATCAAGAAAATTATGAAATCAAGACCACTTTAAAATAAATAGGTCCACTCCACATGAACCCTAAGACACTTTAAAATTATTACATTTAGCCCTACTCACATAAGCATATGTAGAACCTGCTCAAACATTAACCTTGTACACAAGAACATAATGAATGAATGAATAATAAAATTATAAGCATTTGTTCATACTAAATATGGATTGTTAAAGCCTTAAAAATTCATAGATATGGTCCTCATGGAGTCTAAAATAATCTCAAATTAATCATTCACCTTGAAACATCAAAACACCATCACTATAAACACAAACATCCATCTCAAGTCACTTGTAGGAGATGGTCAAACCATTAGTCAACTTTGGAGCTCAAACCTAAAATTGTATAAATATTCAAATATTTTAATAAATTTGTCCATATTTACATTATATTTATCTATCACTTTTATTTGTATAACACCTTCAAATTCATCCCACATCAAAATATATAAGTAAAATAATCAACACTAGATTCCTTTGTTAATTTAAAAATTTAAATTCCAATGGTCAAATTTTAATGCAAAAAGATTTAAAAATGTGTCTTCATCTCATGCCCCCTAAAAAATAGATCAAATTAACTCCATAAATCTCCTTTATAATCCCTTAGCCTTGAATTTATGTTCACCATTAATCTTTGATCTAAACCTTTGAGATTATGATACTTGACAACCCTACGTGCCTTCTGTGTACCCTACTATCAGTCTTCATTTAGTAATACTCTTATGCTATGTGGTAGCCTTACATGAAATATAGGCTTAATGACTTATTTAATTTATTTACACAATCTATATCCATATACATGGTTTAATGTGCACCATATATATTTGATTTTCATGATGAAACACTCTTACACCATGCAGTCACCTTGCATGCAATCTAGGCTTATTGACTTATTGACTCGATTAACATCATCAATCTCTATCTACATGATTGAATGCATGCTATCAATATTTGATTTAAATGATGAAATGCTCACCATTTATATATTACCAATTCATAATGATTGTGAAACATGGCACCATCACATTAAATCTTAGGATCCTTTGACCTATTGACCTGATGCTTGCCATTAGATCTCCATCTGCATGATTGAACATGCACGGTAAATCTTTGATATTACAAATTTGGCTAAGTATGGAATAGATTGAAATCTTCCTAGGAGACCAAATTTAAACTACCATAACTTTGGCTATACATCATTTAAAGACATAAAAATTAGACCACATGATCTCCTATCATAGGGGAATCCATCTATATACTAAAGTCCCCCTGAGACCTTTACACATGTGAATGTTGGTCATCAATTTGCCTACCCAGTTTTATATGCCAAGATGACTAGGAGAACTTAGACATTCAAATAAATACTCTAATTAGTTCCTTTCACTTCCACAAGCACTCTAATAAATCATAACACCCCATAGGGTCTCTTCAACATGACCATACCATCAATAACATCCATCAACTACCTCACTAATTCAAACACTAAAGAACCATGTAAGAACACTGAATCACATTTAATCACACTTTTTCATTATCATTCTAATACACATGACACCTCATCAACATCCTTGTCCACCTTGGAAACATCATTGATAACTTTCCAATAATCCAACCCATATACTAATAGAAAATGGGAGCTTTTTAGGGCTTGATTATACTTGGTGTGGTTAGCCTAAATATCATGTTTTAATAGTGAATTTTAGTCTCCAAGATTGTTTATTACAGACTTCTTAATGTCATTGATCATGTTCTTATTATTTGACTCATCCAAACCATTCCCTTACATGTATTAGTTCAATGATAACCTCAAGATAACTCCATTTTCATAATCCCATTCAGCTCGATTGATTGAAATGTAGGTCCATTGTCACAAACTAGAGAGGCTAGGGTGTCAAATCATGTTGTTATGTTTTCCTCAAAGAACTTGATGATTTTATTAGTTGTGTTATTCTTGGTCACCACTACCTCTATATATCTTGTGCCATAATAAATCATTGTAAGTATGAATTTTTGGCCAACTGATGAGTTCATTTTTGTGACTACAATGAATTAAAGTCCCCATTAATTGAAAGGATGCTCTTGTATCATAGGATGCAAAGGCATTGTAGCATGAACTTCTTTGTGAAGTTATATCATTGATGGTAAAAATTTACATGGGCATTGACATATATGAAGATAGTGAGGCAATTGCACCCATATTATATAATTTTGTGTCTAATTATACTCCTTAAATGATGGCCACTACCCAATTTCTCATGGAATCTAGTCATGAATTCCTTAGCTTATTTTTCAGATACACATATGAGATATATTCCCTTATAGTTCATTATATAGGGCACTCCCTTATTCAATATGTAGTGGGATACCTTCATCTAGAGATATCTTTTATGCATTTGATTTAGTATAGAAGGATGATTTCCATAAAGGAGGTAGTGGATAATTAGATCATATCATTATTGATGGACCATTTTTTACTAGTCTAATTACACCAAAATGATCCTTGGGTTAATTTCAATGATCAAATGACTAAGACCTTGGTCTCAGACCAACTTGATAAGTTTTATCTCAAGGTAATACTATTTTAGTTTGGACATCTATCAACCTCTGCATTCTCCTATCTCATTTTGCCCCAACATTAGCTTTATAGTTGGGTCTAATATAATAGCATGTAACTTAATTTTGAAAATGTAGTGCTTGAATTTATTCACAACATTAACCAATATTTATCTTAATTTCTACTCATTTATTAATTAAGGAAGAAGGTAAGAAACTAGTAATAAGGGTATGGTAGAAGAAAATGGTTGTTGTGTGCATGTGATCTAGATGATTTTGAAGAGATCATTTTTATCTTGGAAGGATGATCAATAGATAAGAAAGCACTAATAAAAGTGGTTGTTAGAAATATAGTAAGGTGGATTACCTAACATGACCTATATCCAAGAAGCATGAGCTTGCTAGGAGGCTGTTAATCCATTCTTTGATAACAATTAAGTTGAAAGAGATAAAAGTAAAATATTGGAATCAAATAATAGAAAGTAAATACAAGAATAAGTGAATGCTTTTTAGAGGAAATAACTAAATATAGAAATAGTGGGTCAATACTAATTCTAAAATAGATTAGGTTAGATTCAAAAAATTAGGTAGGGGTCTATAAATAGGTAGGGATGAAGAATGCTAGATTTCATTGGGGATATGGGTTTAGAAATAGCTTGTTGTTATTCCTTACCATACTAACCATTGGTGATCAAGGTGACCATCAGTAGTTATGTTGACCATCGGTGGTTGGGTAATAGTCAAAGGTTAGAGGTGACCATCAGTGGTTATGCTGACCATCAATGATTATCTGCATATTCTAAAATTTCTTAAAAGGGAGTTTTAGAATGGGTTAATGATCAAGTAATATTTTTTTAAAGATCCAATTAGGGATAGGGAATTTAGAAGATAGGTGAAGGAGGTCTGATTTAGGCTTGAAATTTAGAACGCAAACAAATAAAGTTGAAATACAAAATTTACCTATTATTTGATGGTTGATGGATAAAGTAATTTTGGTAGAGTAATAGTACTTTACCTCAAGATCAATTTTGGTAGAGGTTCAAATATCTATTACAATTGTTGAATTTTTAGAAGGAAGAGTAGCTAGAAAGCTTGAATACCTATGCTAGAATGCTTATGATGTTGGATTGATCTGGTTCACATCTTACTCCCCTCATTTTATAGGCAAAGAGAGATGGAGGATAAAAGGTTCCCTAGGAGGTTAGCTTGATTTTTTTGATACTTCATAGTTCATTAGTAATGATCAAGGTGGATATGTTAAATTATGCCATGTTAGCTTGCACATAGGTGGTGTTGTGTTAGAATGGTGAGGACTTGACCATTGATGGTAAACTTAACCATCAGTGGTCTAGATGATCATCAATGATCAAGTATCTAGAGGTAAAGGTGTCAAGGTGAGTTAAAAGGGGTTGGGTGAAGGGTTAGTTAGTAAGTTAATGAGTTTAGTTATCTAAGTAGCTAAATATACCCAGGGTCCAATGGGTTGGTTAGTGGGTCAAAAAGGGATAAGTGGTCCTTAAGGGGTCTTGAAGCATTTCAACATATAGAACCATTGTGTGCATTTTTATAGTGTCTAAATTTTCCATTTTTTGTTATGTGGCTTTGAATTAACAAGATGTAAAACAAAAATAGATTGTGGGTTGATGGTTTGGTTACCTCAAGTATGGGAGCAGGTATTCTCCCTCAAATCAAGAGTTGATGAGGTGAAACTAAAATTGAGTTGGGATTTGACAAATTATTTATCATGAGTCATAAGGTTAGTGATAAGAGTGGTTGGGAATGAAAACATGTGCATAAAATGTGACTAAGTGTTATAGCCAAGATCATATAAAGACTAAGGTTATCATAGTTGGTAAAAATAAGGTCAGTTTTAAAAGAATTGGTGATGGGGTAACCATGCCACAACATTTAGGAATAAATAATTGGGTTTTTGTAATCAAGTATCCTATATAGGGTCAGTGTTTTACAAGTATTTGAGGTAGGAAGTGCTCCTAGGAAAAACACAAATGGTCTGGTATGTACTAAGTGGTGAAAATTTCATATGTTCAACATGGCAAGGTTAGTCGATGCTATCAAAAAGGACCAAGGCAAGGTCATCATGAAAATATGTGATAATTAAATCCAAAAATGGCCAATTTTAAGGTGGATATAGTCTAATGGTTGGTTAGATAAGGGTAATCTCCAATAGGTTAGTTTTGGTTTGGTGGAGAAGGTCATCTCCAAAAATGAGGCACTAAGGTATTGGTGCTTAAATTTTTTCAAGTGTGGGTTTCTTGATCATCAATGATCAAGGGTCCCAAACTTGACCATTGATGATCACCCTGACCACTAATGGTTAGGGGAAACCATAAAACCATGAAACATAAAAAGTGAAAATGAAAACTCATTTTCACTATTTTTTATTTGATTTCCTATGACTTCCATGAATTTGGCAATTTGGAATTTTGTGAGAAATAGTATTGATAAGATGGGGTTGAGGTGTTGATTGGTTGATTTTTAATTATAGGTTGGATTGAATAGATGGTTGAGTGGACCTGATTATTGGATCAATGATGCAGGTTGGATGAGGATGTAGTTAGGTATTAGGATGCATGATTCATCCTCGATAGCAGTCAAAGAGTGAGGTAGGTGGTGTTTTTAAATTTTTAGATTAGTAAATTTAGATAATTTTGAAGTTTAATTTGATTATTTTGTGTTTTTTTTTGTAGGTTTTTTTGGGGTTTTACCTAATTTTAGGTTTTGGTTTGATTGGTAAATTTAATAAGTAAAAATCAAAATAGAAGGAGTAGTTGGGTTAGGGGTAGGGTAGAGGGTTGGGGTAGGTAGTTTAGTTGTTGTGTTTTGATGTTTTTGGGTGGATTTAGGAAGGTAGGTTAAGGTATTTTTCCATCAAAAATCACACATAATGACTATTGGTAGTCATACTTGACCGTCGATGGTCAGACTCGATCGTCAATGGTAGACTATTAAAGCCAAATGGTCACTTGACCATCGATGGTCATAGTGACCATTGACAGTTGATATAATGACCAAGTGGTTAATAAATAATAAAGGAAATGAGTGGGTTTTTTAAAAAAAATAGCATCTAAAATTTTAAGGTTTGGTTGGTATAGGGTAGTTGTCAAGTAAGAGTGGTGTGTTTGAAATATTTGTTGGTTAGGGTAGGTGTTTTTTGATAAAAGAGTTAAGAATAGAGATACATTAAAAATGTTGTAGCATTATTAGGGTAGCATTTGAAATAGGTTTATTTAGGTGGGTTATAGTTGATAAAGAGGTTGTTTTAGGTAGAGTGAATGAAATTAATGAACATGAGCAATGGTAATGGAAAACTAAGTGTGCATGCTAATTTTGAATTTTGTAGGCATGAGATGAGATCCAGATGAGGATCAAGTTCCCTAGATCTTTATGGAGATCCATGAATGGATGATTTAGGATGATTGGATACACATGAAGGAGGTCAGCCTTAGAGCTATGAGACACTATCGTAACTTACTATGAGATGTGGTAATGATCATGGCCTTCATTGAGAATGGGATATGACCATAAACACCTTCATCTTGTTGACGGAAGAGATAATCATCCTACTAGAGGATGATCATAGGATTACATGAATACCCATTCAGAGGGACCTAATATATCATAATGAGAGTAAGGAAAGGGATAATCATATGGAGCTTATATATGGTGAGGATTGAGCCTTTACCAATTAACATGTTGGTGGCTTTAACTATAGGCCATTATACTAGAGGGCTTGAGATGAGAGACATTTAATGATGATGGTGATGATGGTGATGATGATGATGATGATGATGATGATGATGATGATGATGATGGAAGTATTATGTTTTTCATTACTAGATTTGAGTAGTGGGTGGTTTTCTTATTTTCTACTAGGAGTGTTGGTGGAGATGTTGTTTGGTAGGGTAGTATTTGGGTGGGCACCAATTCTGTTAGCTCAAATATATATGGAATTATCAAGATTTTGAGCTCACCAATGATATGGGATCAGTGTGGGATTTGTGCTCCATTATTGGGATTACAAGCATATCAAGGTTTTGAGGCCATTAGGGCTACCATGGGAGGGTTACACCTAGATAGACTTTAGAGTGGGATTCATATGGTGGAGGGGTGAATATACACTCATAAGAACTAGAGGAAGTGTGAGGGATATTGATTGGTTTAGGGATGAATTGGATGGCTTGGTTATGGGGGATGTAGTTTAGAGGTTGTAATTTGGCTTTCTTAGGTGGGCTCACTACACTCAGTATACATTGTAATTGTAGAGCTAGAGATGAATCTATAGGAGAGAGGGTAAGACTAAGCTCATCCCATTTGATAGAATTCATAGGAAGTTTGGCTTTTTGTAGAGGGTTCCATGTCCATTTATGAGATATAAGAGGGAGGATGCTAAGTTTTTTCTACCTAAGCCATAGCTAGAGGAGGTAGTTCTAGATCATAAAGAGCTACATATTAGAGCAAGGGTTGATGATGCTAGTTTTGTTAATGGATATATGGAATGGTACCAGTTTATTTATAAAATAGCCAATTTTAATTGGGATTATGGTGGTTGACTAGCCATGGATGTATATCTAGCTAGAGGGGGTCCATAGGTATAAGTACAAGGAGGTGGCTCTGATAGACACATAAGAGAAACACTAGCTACTATATAAGTACAAATTATAGTGTTATAGGGGTAAGTGGCCATATTATAGGGTCAAGTTACCATCATGATGGGTGAGATGGATTAGGTTAGGACCTCACTAGGCTTGGTGACCCAAGAGAGGATACCTTAAGATAGAGGGGAGGAGTAATGGTAACACTAGTAGGAGTACCAGGTACCATCCTTATAGCATGGTACTTAGCCATAGTGGATGACTTGAGGTATTATGAGGCCATATTTCTAACATAGTATCCCAATCAACCTTGATGGGGTAAGTATAGTGCCAACTTAGCAGGTGGAGTAATTTTGGTGATTCCATGTTATTGGGATACTTTAGTGGGTGGATAGGTAGGAATTCTAAGAGGACATGCACCAGATGGTAGTGGTAGTGTAGGTGGGTTCACTGGTAGTGGTGCCCCAAGGGTATGATATATGATATGATATGATTTTTATATATAGGTGTACATGATTTTGATATCAGCCTATATATTGATGTAGTGAGATGTAAATATTTTGAGATATATACACACACACACATTATTACATGTATTATTTATTTTAATGACATGATGATGTGATGTTGATTGTGATATGTGTGTGTGTGTGTGTGTGTGTGTGTGAGAGAGAGAGAGAGAGAGAGAGAGAGAGAGAGAGAGAGAGAGAGAGAGAGAGAGAGAGAGAGAGAGAGAGAGAGAGAGAGAGAGAGAGAGAGAGAGAGAGAGAGAGAGAGAGAGAGAGAGAGAGAGAGAGAGAGAGAGAGAGAGAGAGAGAGAGAGATTTATGTTTCATGGTTTAAATGTTTTTATGTTTATGTTTATGCTTTATGAGATGTGGACTCAGTAGCTTAGGTATGTGATGATTATGGATGATTTTTTTTATTCATGGATATGGCATTTGTGATTATGGATGGTTTGATTATGGTTATTGATGTGGTTTATGAGATGATGTTATATGATTTTATTTATGAGTAGGGATAAGATGATATTCATGGTTATAGATATATGATGTGGTTTATTTTATTCATTATGGATGTGATGTTTTAAATGTGGTTATGATGTTATGATGTAAGCACATAAATCAAGTTAGATAAAAAACTAGATGTGGGAAAAAAGATAAGAATCATGAGATATATGTATATATGAACCAATGATGAGAGGATAAGGAAAAGTCATGATGCTTTTTCATTAGTAAGGACAAAACAAGATCAAAGTTGGATTGGCTTAGGGAACATAATCCTTTTGAATGCTTCACAATAGAATTATTTGGTTGATAAAAAGGTGTCTTGATCACATTGTGTCAAGTAAGCTCATAATCCCTTGATTTAGATAGTATAAAGGGGAGGTAGGTGGTAAGTGAAGGGTACATGTGTGATAGGTAAGGTAACCTTATGTGGGTTAGTTTTACCCTTCTATACGTGGCCTAAGAAACACAGTAGACAAATCCATGTCTTCATGCAAGGTGTAAGTTGATCGATTTAGGAAGTCTATTAATGCTAGATATGATAGATGATTTTAGCTTTCTTGGGATAGCTTGTTCTGATTTTGATGTAGGGTCTCTTTTGTTATTTATATTTTTTTGATAGGTTCATGAAGATGATCATTACATGAAGCTTAAATTGATTGATTTTGACAAATTTGACTTGGCTAGCCTTCAAGGGAGTGGTCTAATTTTGGGTTTGTTTATTTAGTAGTTGTACTTCAATGGAGCATTCTATCTTTTTAATTAATTTTTAGATTTGGGTAGATATCCTTCAAGGGAACAATTTGTAATGCTAGAGACATGTGACCCAAGTTATATTTTGGTATCCCAAATTATTTTGATGCTAGGTTTAGATATGGACAAGTCTATATAGGCTTAGAGGTTTACCTTTATGAGGGAATAACTTTAGCATAAAAGGTTAATTATAGGTGAAAGGGGTGGTTTTGAGAGACAATGACCATGGGATTCCATCTGATTAGAGATGAAAAGTATCCATAATAACCATGTTATGGGTAGATCCATGGTACCCATATTTAGGATTAGGCTATGATTGTGATAGTTAATCTCATGGTTCTATATTGTAATTAGTTATCCTCAAAGGGATAGGGATAGGGAAGTGAAGGTGAAAATATTTTAAATCAAGGGATGATCTTAAGTTAGACAAAAGGTGAGTTTGATCCTCTTTTAATAAAAGAAAAGATACAGATGTAAAGCATTGAAATGCTCAAGTTCTGGTTTGCCTTAAAAAGAGGAAAAACAATAAACTCCTAATCCATACTTGTGGGGTATGATGTAAGGTCCAATCCAATTGAAAGTAAACTTTCCTCTTTTACTTTTCTCTATATTGGTCACATGTTGGTTTTCCTTCAAGATGAGGTCTTCTATATTGAATTCTTGTTATTTTAGGTGCTTGATATAAGCACACTTGATTTTCTCTTAGTAGATATAGATATGGTTAAACACTACTAGGTAATACTTTTTAATTAGATCAAGTCAAGCTAGACATTCTTGATGATAGACACTCTAAAAAATGATGTCTTGGAAGGATATGCAAAGAGAAGTAATCTAGACTTTGAGAGGCAAGACTGCCTCTACTCCAAAGACTAGAGAGAAAGGGTTAGCACCCATAGAGGTTTGAATATTAGTGTGATAGGCCCACAAAGTAGAATGGATGTGTAACTGCTAATACTGACTTAAAGTAATAACTACTTTGGTTAACATCTTATTGAGGGTTTTGTTAGAGGCTTCCACCTATCCATTTTTTTGTGGATAGTAAGGTGAGGAAAATATTAAACTAATGAAAAATGCATCACAACGACCTTGGAATTTCTTATTTTTGATATAGTTTCCATTATCAGTGATGATCTTATGGGGAACACCAAAATGATAGATTATATGGTGATTAATGAAGTCAACTATCTTGTCAATTTTGGTCGAGATGAGAGGAATGGCCTCCACCCATTAGGTGAAATACTTGGTAGAAGTGATGATGGATTGGTGTCATTATGAAGAATGAGGATTAATTTCCCTAATGAGATCAAGTCCCTATTGTGAGAAGGGCCAAAATTTCTTGGATAATTGAAGGCCATGAGTTGGTGCATGATGTAAATTGGCATGTTGTTGACATTTAACACACTTATTTATATAATCACAATAGTTTTATTTGAGGGTAGGCCAATAGTAGCTAAGGTGAAGGATGAATTTAGTGATAGCTAAACCATTAAAGTGTCCCCCATAGATTTTATCATGTGTTTCCTTGATAACATGGGAAAATTCATAATTATGTAGGTGATGGAGAAGGAGGCTATCAAATCCACATTTGTAAAGTATCCCCCATAGTATGGTATAATAAGAGGTACTCTCAACAAAGGCTCTTTGGACATTCCTAGAGAGGTTGGGAAGAATGATGTCAAGGTTGAGGTAGTTAATGGTTTACTTGTACCAAGTGTTTAAGGGACATTCCTCCATACTAAAAATGGTAGGAAGGTCATAATAGATATAAAAAAGTGTGATAAAATGAATAATGGTGAAAAACAATTTAGAATGAGAAGGTTGAGATGGGATTTGGGAAGTAAGGGAAGCCATTTTATCTATGAACTTGTTGGTAGATTATGAAACAAATTAGATAAGGTAATGGTCAAATGATGCTAAGAGTACATCTACTAGTTGTTTGTACTCTTGAAAGACATCATTCTTACATTGGTAAGATCCATTAACCTGGTTAACCACAAGTTGGGAATTTTCAAAGATACTAATCATCTTAACTCCTAAGGCTAGAGCACTTTAAATACCTATTACTAGGGATTCATACTTAGCCATATTGTTGGTGCACTCAAAATCAACTTTAAAGTAAAGGGGAAGAGGTTCACCATCATAGGGAATGATAATAACTCTAGCACCCCCACCACAGTAACATTTAGAGCCATTGAAGAACATGGTGATTTAGTAGGTGGGATCCTCTTGAGAAAGAGTTAAGATAGACTCATTTGGAAATTCAAGAAGAACTGGTTGCTTATCTAGTACAAGAGATTTAGCCAATTATCAACAATGACTTGCCCTTTAATCAACTTCTACTATAATAACTCAAGATCAAACTTAGCTAGGAATATGAGCCACTTAGCCATACCCTAGTTTTGGTATGGTTTAGACTGCATATACTTGAATGGGTTAGTGTTGGTATGATGAAATTTTTATGATTGAGGAGGTAATGATGAATTTTTGAAGACATAAAGACTAAAGTGAGGCAAATTTTCTTATAATAGGTATACCAAGTCTCATACTGTATAAATGTTTGACTTATGTAATAGTAGCTTGCTCTTTATTTTGGTCATCTTGATGAGCAAACATTGCCCTTATGGAATGGTTAGTGGCAGAGATATAAAGGTATAAGGGTTGGTCCTCTTTATGTGAGATAATAATAGGTGGAGAAATAAGGTATTATTTTAGTGAATCAAAGGCTTGTTGATAGTCCTTAGTCCATTTAAAAGAGGCATCTTTTTTAAGGTGATGGTGAAAAGGTTGACATCTATTTCATAATTGAGAGATGAAGTGATATATGGATTAGAGCTTCCCATATAAGATGTGGAGTTGATTAAGGTGGGTTGGAGGTGGTATCTTCAAAATTACTCTAACTTTGGTAGGGTCTACTTTAATTACTTGAAGAGAGATGATAAAGCCAAGAAGCTTTCTAGATAAGACCCCAAAAACACATTTCTTAGGGTTGAGTCAAATGTGGAAATGGATTAAGCACTCAAAGATGATTATGAGAATGTATAAATGATCCTTGAGACATTTGGATTTCCCAAGGAGATCATATGCATATTCTTCTATTATTTTATAGATGAGATCATGGAAGATGTAGGTCATCACATGCTGATAAGTTATTACAACATTCTTTAGACCAAATGGTATGACCCTATAGTATAAGGTTCCCCATGGGGTGATGAAATAAGTTTTATGTTGATACTTAAGGTAAATAAATATTTTATTATATCCCAAGAAACCATCCATGAGAGACAACATCTTGTGACCAGTTATAAGATCAACAAGTTGGTGAATGCTAGGCAAAGGGAAGTCATTATTTGGATAATAAAAGTTGAGGTCATGAAAATCAATATAGAGTTAAAGTCAACATATGGGTTTGGTGATGGGAATGATATTTGAACCCACTATAGATATTCAATGGGTTGGATGAAGTTGATAGACAACAGATGTTGAAGCTCTTCTTTGACTAGAAGGGTGATGCAAAGGTGCATCCTACAAAGCTTTTGTCTGATAGGTTTAGCATTAGAATGGATGATAATATTGTGAAGAGTAATATAAGGGTTGATCTTAGGCATATATTGATAGGACCAAGAAAATTATATGATTTAGTTATGGAGGAAGGGTAATATTGTTTCTCTATGGAATCTAAGGATTGACCAATCTTTACAATGCAGGGGTTATCCTGAGTACCTAAGTTGACATTGATAGTGGATTTTTTCAACATGGTTTGGTTCTTAGGATGAATAGATTTATGGATAGAATAATCCCCCACACCAAGATAAGTGAGAATGGAATCATCATCTTGATGTTGGATGGTGTTGATGGTAGGAGAATCATTTTCTACCATTTTAGGATGAATGAGAGGAAGGGTTTTAGTTTATCCATCCTTTTGATAGGTCAGGGGGCCTAAACTAATGGTATTGACTAAAAAAATGTTAAAAGGAATGATTTAAAAATCCTCAAACTTTGAAGGAGATTGATTTGGTGAGGGTGGGACATCTACCTTAATGGTTATGATGGGTTTTGGTGAATTAGTGGGTTCTTCTAGTGGTATGAACCCAAGGCCAAATATCTCATGAGATTTTTGTGTTTTTATAAAAGGTAACTCATGAGATCCATTTTGATAATGGTCAAGGCCAATTCCTTTCTAAACACACCTATGAATTTAAAAATTGTAAAATTCTACTTTGTCTAGATAAGAGAATTTAGAGGTAAATGGTCAGATAGAAGAGAAGATGGTATAAACAAGGAGGGGATGATCAATTACCCCATATATTAAGTTATTTTTATGATTTGGAGGCCTCAAAGAATGATGATTCTAATGTTAGGGTCATAGGTAAGATAATGGTCAAAGTTTCCATACTCTTAAGGAGTAGGGAAAACATCCAAAGCTAAAAGATGATACTCCCATAGTGAGAGACATTAGAATGTGGGTTCCAAGGGGTCTTCTACAAGGATCTTAGAAGAAGGGATATAGTATCTAGTAAAAGATTCATTGATGATAGGGGTGGAGTTATTATTGATTGATGGTGAGGTGGATGAGAGAGGAAAAATAATGTCATTGGGTCGATATGTCATGTTACAAGATGCAAAAGGACTAAAGTCAACTTTTATGGTGACAACTTGACCCTCATGTTTGAAATTCACACATTGATGTAATGTAGATAGGACATAACTCATGGCATGGATTGAAAGCCATTTAAGTAAGATGTTGTATTAAAACTCACCTTATAAAATGTAAAAGATCTCTATAATTATGTGAGGTCCCAAGTGGATATGGAGGATGACTATCCCAAAGATAGTGGCCATAATATCATTAAAAGAGAGGGGGACCACTTCAAATTATAACATGATATTATTTGGCAATTAGAGTTGGTCAAAAAAATGAGAGGAGATAATTTTAATACTATCTCCTCCATCAATCATCACCCTTTTGATGTAGGTTTGACTGATGTATACAGTGATGAAGAGGGGAGGATAAATATCTTTAGGATGAACAAAAGGTATTTCTAAATCCTTAAAAGTGACAAGGGTGGAAAGTTGAAGGGCTCTAATAAAGGTTGCAGGAGGTTGAGGGTCTTCTAGTTGAACCTTTATTAATTTTAGGGCCTCTATCAGTGCTTGGTGATGATGGGGAGAGGTGTTAATTAATTTATAAAGGTTCATCTTCACTAGTGTTTGGTGAAGTTATTTTAACGCTACTCACTAGATAAATTCAAAGGGTTGGAGGGAGAGGCACCCAAAATGGATATTTTGGATTTTGGTGAAGGTGAAGGTGAAGGTAAAGGTGATGGTGTTTGGGTTTAGTTGGAAGGTTGAGGGGTGGAAGAGTATTTCCATGTTATGAAAAAACTGGATTTTCCCTTATCCTTTTGTTGGGAATGAGATTGGGTAACCATATGGATATTGTGAATGAGGGGAAGTGTTGGGCTAGAAGGCTGCTTTAGTTCCTCCACATTTTTAAATGAAAGTGGAGGAGTATGTAAGTGTTATATGGGTTATATTGGTGGTTGGTTTTGTAATGGGATCAAGGGAGTTTCATTTTATAATAGATCATCCTCATCCCATAATTTATGGATAAGTGCTTGAAGAGATTTGTAGTTATTTGTGTCATGTTTAGGTGTCCTATGGTATGAGAAGATTAGACTATTATTGAACCAAGATGGTTTAGGACTTTAAGGGTCAAAGGGTTTGACATATGGAATTTTTAAAAAAGAGGCTTGTAAAAAAATTTATAGAATGGTTGAATAATATTCAAGTAAAGGTGTTGGGTTTTTGGTTTTAGGAGTGGGATCCTTCTTAGAAGTAGGCTTCCCCCTAGAAGTTGTAGTTAGTGGAATGGTTTTGGTAGGTGGTTTTGGTTTGGATTTCTTGGTTGTGGTTGGTTTTGAGGTGAAAGGTTTATAGGTGGATGATTTGGATGATGAAGATTTGGAGTAGATGGGAAGATAGAGGTAGATAGGTTAGTTAAGAATGAAGTGGAGTTTGATGATTTGGAGGGTGTAGGTAAATGTAGAATGAAAGGAGGAGGTTTGGTTTGGGTATTTTTGGGAGGGTTCACCATCTTGGTAGAAGGATGAGATCCTAAGATTTTTGAAGGATGGGGTCCTAAAATATAAGGTAAGTGAGAAGGGGGTGGTATGGCTTTGTTTTGAGGTGGGATTTTGGGTGATTCCACCTTATTAGTTAGTTTGGTTAAGGTTTTCTTTGGTGGAGTAGATGGGGTTAAGTCCAACTTCAAAGATGGGTGAATAAGGCTAGGTTTATGAAGTATTCCTAGATTCTTGATAGGTTTGATTATAGAGGTGTAAGGTGATTTGACAATTTTGGATAGAGGTAGTTTGGATGGTTCTCCCATGGTTTTGGAGGGATAAGTGTTTGATGAAGCTATTAAAGTGATGATAAGTTTGATGGTGGATTCAAATGAGGTTAAATTTTTAGGTTTGTTTTGATAGGGGAGCCAAAGATGATGCCAAAATGTGGCTCTATCCAAACTATATTGAGAAGTGAAATCTAGACTTTGGTTCAATCTATAAAAAGGCTTGTAAATAGGTTTGATCCCTTGGTCATTGGTTTCAAAGATTAAGCCCATAGGTTGAGGTGAGGGAATGGTTTCTTCACCTTTTCCCTTGATGGAAGGTTTCATGATTTGAGAGGATGTTTCTTCCATGGAAGCAGTAGACAAGGTAATCTCTTCTTTTGGGATGGTTTCAAAAGAGAGGGTGGGTGGTTCTATGATAGGGGAGGAAGGTGTGATAGCTGAAAATGAAGGAATGGAGATGGTTTTTTCCTTTGTTTGGGTGTCTAAAGGATGGTGGGTAATTATGCCACTTTAATAGGTGGAGTGGGGGAAGAGGTTGGTGAAGCAATGGTTGCTTCCTTTGGTATTTATATCAAAGGAGATGTGGATAAGTCCATGGTCACATCAAGTAAATAAAAAAGGGTGGTTTCTTCCTCTATTTAGGTGTCCAAAAGAATAGAGGTTGAGTTCACCAATTTAATAATGGATTTGAAGAAGAGGTAGTTGAGGTAATGGTCTCCTAAATGATAGGTTCATTGATAATAACATTGATTGTATAGACCTCATGAGCATGAGATGATTTTGATTTGTTATCATTATAGTTAGTAGAAGGGGCATGATTAGGGAAAGGTCTCCAAAATATGTCAAGGGAATAATTAAAGGGTGCATTGGGATTATAAAATATAAGTTCTCCCTTATCAATCAAGTTTTGGAAAATGGTTTTGAAGGTGTTACACCTACTAACATCATGTCTAATGACATGGTGGAAAGCACAAAGATCATTCTCATTGTACCAACTAGGTGTAGGGTGAGAAGCATCAAATTATTGGGGAGGTTTATGGGAGGAAGTTGTATGATGTTAGATATGATAAATTTGTCCAAAACTAAATCATAAGACTCCCCTATTAGAGTGTATTGTTTTGGGGTAACTTAGTTTTGATTTTAGTTTTGTTGGTTGGAAGAGTTAGAGGAGTTGGTTTGGTTGGGTTGGTTAACAATTGGTGGTGGAGTTGTTTTAAAGATAATAGAGTTTTTGGATGCCTTTGGGTTAGTGTTGGGATGGTTAGATTTATTAGAGGTTTTATATGAGGAAGGGTCATTGGATTTAAGGCTATAATTTTTATTTCTTAGTTTCAATTTCCCCTCATCAATGGCTCTAATTTCTAATTTATGTGCCATGGTGAAAGCCTCATCAAGGAATCTAAAAGTTTGGAATTGAAGAGTAGGGGAAATATTTTTGGCACAAAACTAAAAGAAAATTTCAATAAAATTGTATTAGGGTAAAAATAAAGATATTTGGTTAATAAGACCTCTCCATCTAGCTACAAAATTGGCAATTTATTCTTCATCAAATTGCCTGATGGAGTAGAGGTCGGTGGTAGAGACCTTTTTAGATATATTGACTAATAAGTGATCTAAAAATATTTGGGTAAGTTGGAAAAATTAAAATATAGAGTGCTTGGTGAGATCACTATACCAATCCAAGGCTGGTCCAAATAAACACATAAGAAAAGTACGAAGGAGAAGAGCATCATCATATGCAATCAAATAACAAGAATGGTGAAATTCTCTTAAGTGTTGTTGGGGGTATTCCTTGTTTTAAAACTTGGAAAACTTAGATATCTCCCATTAAAAAGGATAAGGTTGAATAGGAATAGATGGGTGAATAATATCATTTCATATTTGATCATAATCCAAGAGGTTATGAGCCCCAGAGATAGATGACTCTAGGTTGGTCATTTTGTCCATTAACATTTTGACCAAATTCATTTGAGGTTTGAAAGCTCCATAATTATGTGGTAGATTTGGTTGGGGTTGGGTGCATGAAATATATGGATAAGTGATGGAAGGTTGTGATGATGCCACATATTGGTATATGGTCATTAAAGAGTGGGATAATGCCACATAAGGGTTAATAGGCACAAAAGGTTGGGTTAAAGGTGTTATGTATCCTTACAGATTAGGAACATATTGATAGGATGTCAGGGGTATTTTTCGAGGTATTTATATGGGTTGATTTAGAGGTATGAATGGGTTGGTAGTTGGTTGGGGTTGAGTGGTAACTCTTTTACTAATAAGTGGAAGAGTAGGGGGTATAGAAAGCACCATATTTTGAAGTGGGGTAGAAATTGGTGAGTTGGTAGTGATAAGGGGAATGATGGAAATAAGGGTGTAAGATATACCCATGGTGGATGAAGTATGGGTAAAAAGAGGTGAGGTTTCCCCTATGTTGGAGGTGTTGATTGGTGTAGGGGGTGTTTAGCTATTGGTTGGGATGTTGGATTGAGTTTGGGTGGTGATAATGGATGGGATATTAGTGGAAGAAGATTATTGGGTGATCATAGGGTAGGTAGAAGTAGCACCAATCATTAGATGGGGAGGTATACCATAAGGTGGATCACTAGGAGGAATTGAAGCAGAAGGGGTGTGGTGAGATAAAGTGTTGAGGTAATGTTGGAGGGCCATTAGGTTATTATCAAGAAATATAGATAAATCTACATCACCCTCGATAACTATTTGAGGCATGGTAGGAGGGGAGAAAGATGAGGATAAATCTCAACATCAAAAGTATACTCAATGGAGGAAGAGGAAGAGGAGGTGGTTCATGGTTGGTTTGATTCCTCAACTATTGTCTAGTAAAGACCATACGAGGAATATAACTCAAACACAAAGCAAGTAAAAGGAAAAATATCTCAAAGTAATCAAAACATACACTAAAGTGTGTTTAAAAACTTAATATACTTTTTAGATTTCTTTTGTTTTATGCCTTAGAAAGTGTGAAGAAGAAATTTGGTTTGAATATCAAGTAATAGAAAGGAATTCTAAGGTTGGTTTTATGTGTTAAAATATCTCAAAAATATATATTGAAAGTCATTACATGGATTGATATTGGGACCTACACCCTCACTTCACACACTGCAATGATAAGGGTGTCGGGTGCTTAGCTAAGATATATTGAATTTCAAAGTTTAGACTCTACCAGAGAGTTGAGTTTTTCTTCTCTTCTTAGTAATGACCTCTAATTAAGATAGCCAAAATGGTAAGGTATACCTCTAGGTGATGAAATCCCAGTTGGGCCTTATGTCAATTATTTTGATGTGATGATTGAATATGTGGTTTGGTAAAGTGTGTGAGAACAAGAGTGAAACTATGATTAATTACTTTGATTTTAAGTTATCTAAATAAACTAAAAACTTGCAAGAAATCAATGTATGCAAAGTTTATTTTAATCCCAAAATGATTTTTTTTCAATTTATTTGTATGAGCATATAATAAATGAAGAAAAGGGCACCTAAATGATGTTAGGGTCCCACCGAGCATGCCAAAATATTTCTCTTAATTTTTACTCATTTCATAAGAAGGTAAAAAGCTAGTAATAAGGGTGTGGTAGAAGAACCTAATTTTTATGTACGCATGATCTAGATGATTTTAAAGAGATCCTTTTTGTCTTAGAATGATGACTGGTAGATAAGAAAGTACTAACAAAAGGGGTTGTTAGAAAAATAGTAAGGTGGCTTGCCTAACATGAGCTAGATCTAAGAAGCTTGAGCTTGATAAGAGGTTGTCAATCCATTATTTGATAATAATTAGGTTGAAAAAGATGAAATTAAACTACTTTCATCAAATAACATAAAGGAAATGAAATAAAAAGTGAATGCTTGTTAGAGGAAATAACTAAATATAACAATAGTGGGTAAAAACTAATGCTAAAATAGATCAAGCCTAGTTCAAAGAATTAGGTAGAGGTTTGTAAATAAGCAGTAACATAAAAATTTAGATTTGGTTTGGGGTATGGGGTTGGAAATAACTTTTTGTTATTCCTTACCATAGTGATCTTCAGTGGTCAAGGTGACCATTGGTAGTTATGCTAACTGTCGATAATTGGGTAACCATTGATTATTGGAGGTGACCATTGGTGATTATGTTGATCATTAGTGGTTACATATGGATTTTGAAGTTACTATAAAAGTATTTATACAATAGGTAAATGATCAAGTAAGGGTTTGTTAAGGATCTAGTTAGGGACAAGGAAATTAGAAGATAGGTGCAAGAGATCTGATTTAAGCCTATAACTTAGAAACCAAACAAACAAAGCTAAAATACAAAATGTACCTATTACTTAATGGCCAGAGAAATTTTGGTAGAGTAATAGTAATTTGCCTCAAGATAAATTTTTTTAGAGGTTTGGATCTCTATTATAGTTGTTGAATTGTTGGAAGGAAGACTAGATGGAAAGCTTGAATACCTATGTGATAGAATGCTTATGATGATGGATTGCTTTGGTTCACATCTTACTCCCCTCATTTTATAAGAAAAGAGAGATGGAGGATAGAAGGTTACATAGGAGGTTGGATTGATTATTTTGATACTTCATAGTTCATTAGCAATGGGCAAGGTAGACATATTAAATTGTTCCATGTTAGCTTTTACACAACTAGTGTTGTGTTAGAATAGTGAGGACCTGACCATCAATGGTCAACTTAATTGTTGATGGTCATGTTGACCATCAAAAATTGAGTTTCTAGAGGTAAGGGGGTCAAGGTGAATTAAAAGGGGCTGGGTGAAGGGTTAGTTAGTAAGTTAATGAGTTTACTTATCTAAGTAGCTAATTAGACATAGGGTCTGATGGGTTGGTAAGTGGGTCAAGAAAGGTTAGGGGCTCCTAAATGGGTCTCGAAGCATTTTGACATCTAGAACCATTATGTGTGGTTTTCTCTTGTCTACAAAAGGATTAGGAATGTTTATCTAAGCTAAAGATATTTATCTCTATATCCTTTAATTTTGTGCTCATGAAATTGATTGGGTGCTCATCTTCATCCAAATTTTGGGTGAGCACTATAACTATAGTATGCTTTGATGCAAAGAAATAGAGGTAGAAGCCCTTCATGTAGTCTAGGATACTAAAGACAAGTGTTGTATATGGATTCCCCTATTTTTTGAAAGGATTACCTAGTGTAGGATTCTACTCTACCTTTTCTTCTTGTTTCAACATTGCATTCAAAAGTTTAATAATTTTGGAAAAACAAGATAAGAATTTATGTAAAAAGTTAATCTTACCTAAGAATGAATTTAATTATTTTTTATTATTAGGTAAAGGTATATATTTTAACCAAATATTTAATCCTATATGATGTTTTTAAATCCTACTCTAATATTTGGGAAACATTGGAATACCTCTAGGCTTATGGGTTGCCTATAGTTGAGGTAGACCTCTAGATTTAAGGGTTAGCTCCCTAGATGGACCTTTAAGTGTTTCTCACCTACAATAACTAATTTATTGTGTGAAAAGGGGTAGAAATATACATTAAATTAAAATATTCTAAGGTTTTGTTACACCATGAATATCTCCACAAGATCATGATGCTCTTGCATTAAGAAATAAGACCTACAACACTAGGTTTAAAGTCCTAAGATGTTCTAACATTAATATTTTAATATGAAGGTGATATGCATAAGACTACTCAAGATAAGTGGACCCAAGGTTATATTTCAAACTATAAAGACACTTGAACACTTGAATTAAGCTAAAAACACTAGCTACACCCCATATGACTTGTTATAATGAGAACTTATTGCACTAAACATGAAAAGATAAAGAGAAACAAAGATAAAAGCTTATCACTAGACCTCACCATACATCACTTCAAACACTTAGAAAAAAATTTATGAACTAAAATTAAGATTACATATATTATTAAAATGAAAATTACAACATCAACCCACTAGGCCTTCACCATACCAAGTGTGGAATTACAAAACAAGAGCCAAAATGGCTAGTACTTATAGAATGTGTGAGAGAGAAGTGGAGATCAAGGGTCATAATGCCACTTGTCAAGGAATGATAATTAGTTATGTTGTAGAGGATTATAGTGTGAAATTAACCATACAAGGTTTATTTTGATAAATTTTCCTCTAATGGATGAAAACTCCTCAAATCTGGGGTAGGACCCTTTAATTGGCTTCTTAGAAACTGTTTTCATCATTGGCTTCTCTTGAGTGCTCAAAAATATACTAGGGATATATGCCATATGTGAAATATTTTAGGGTGTTAAGGAAAAGATAAAAAATGAATTATATTTATCCCTAACCACTGATCTTCTTTAGGACAAGTGTTCTCACTTCCTCTAGTCACCATCATCCTTCTTTCACTCATTCCTCACACTTGTCATTCAAGTGATCTTTAGTTTTAAAAATAGGTCCATGAAAGGGGTTTTATGACACCTATAAAGAGTTTTATTTTCCTTAAATAGATCAATAAAACCTTAAAATTCCTTTCAATTGGAGTTATCACCTTCTCACTTGGTGATCACTCTTCATTCACTATGCCAGTTTGGACTGCTTGAGTGAAGGTGCTTGTAGAGGTACTTGTGTGATTTATTGAAGAAATAAATGGATATGAAGAGTTATAATAGGTCAAAATTTATCTCCCAAAGTGATACTCATCCTTTAATACTCCTCTTTACCTAAAAAACACCAAAATCTATCAAGAAAACTAGTTCTATACCTTATCTATATAAATAGGGCAGAAGCCAATCTAATGGGAAGGAGCCCAAGGGAATTTTATACAATTAAATAATAATTTAAAATTCATACTATCCATCTTGAGTGAATTTGTATCTACTTATTTCCCATTATGTCATGAGCAAGGGGTTTGGAGGGTATTAAGATGTTTTGGATCTTAAGGATTGTTCATACAATCCTGACATTAAAACCTCAAAACAAATACACTATTAATCTTGTTTAGGACCCTCTTAAATGTATCCCAACTCTTTGGACTTCCATGTTAATCATACATATAGCTATGAGCTTCCAAACATGGCCTCTTGAGCCCTTTCCTACATTCAATGTATCCTGTGTTATTCTTAAGCTAAAAACATTGACTCATTTTTTATCTCCCCTACAAACTCAAGGATATAAATGATTTAATACCCTCATATAAAGGTGATAAAATGTATTTCAAGGCTCATCTAGTGATAGGAATGGGATTGGACCCCTTTAGCGCTCTAAGCCTAGTTTAGGGCAAGTAGGTTTAGTCTATGCATAGTTACTCATCACCACCTTTGGGTATTTTGTTATGATTTTGATGTTTCCCCCATGTTTTTTAATGTTTAAATCACCATTATACATCTCTTTTTAATGATTTAAGACCTCTGATCTCACCTTCTTACCTTCCTTATGAAAAACCTACAGGGTATGACTCTATAGGAGTGCCCTCTATCTGAGATAGAATAGAGGTAAATTACCCTATCTTCTCAATAAAATAAATGGTATGAGAGGATTAGATAGGTCCTAAGGACCATTTACAAAAAATATTAGTTATAGATCATAATTCTATCACCTTCAAACCACACAAAACCCAAGGTAGACTTTTGTAACATTGACTATGTGCAAGGTTGGTGAATTAACTGCAATCTATATGTTGGAACCCTCCATGCTCTATTTCCCTATATTGAGAATCTCATGGAGTATATATCACTGTGATCAATGAATCCAAGAAGGAAGGTTAGATCAAGTGTTATAATAATTAATAAAAATTGAAATAAAATGCACTAACATGCATAACACTTACGTGCCTAGATCATAGGGGGAGTATAATGAACAAAAACAATGGAAACAATAACTAAAATGTAAATAATACCAAATTAATTACCTTATTTGAATTCTCTAATATATTTTATGTGTCTTACTTAGCTTGTGCTCAAAGAGTCCTTGGAAATGGAGCTTGGTTATCTCCTTCTCTCTTTGGCACCATGGTTTGTGTCTTGATGTTGGATTTGACTTATGATTTTGGAATTATAACACTATAGATTTGAATATTTATATAAAACCAACATTATAACTTTACTCTATCCAATCTCTCTAAATTAATATGTCTAGGCTTGTATTTATAAGTTTAGAAACTAACCCCAACCCAAGGTGAGTTAAGGTGTAGTTTGGTCATGAAATGAGTTAAAACCTAACCTAAGTTACTCAATTAATCCTAGTAGAGTTAAAATGTGTCAAAACCTCATGATTTACAATGAATAGGCATGGGTGAGATATTTTAATATTTTTGATAACTCATAAAAAGGTATTATGAAAAAGCTCAGATATTTGCATTTTTGAATTTCCTTTTTTAGAATTTCATTAATTTCTCATGAATAATTCAACTATGAATATAATTAGGTTTAGAAGTTTAATTAATTTTTATTTTTAATTTAAGCATTTTAAAGATTTGAATTAATATCATGTGTGCACTTACCCCATGTAATAGGTCTATAGGCCAAATTGCATTTTGTAATGTCATAGGATGATTAGCGATGAATCCATGAGAGGTTTTTGTTGATTACAATAGGATACCATAATTAGAGATATCTCAATGGAATTTTGAACTTTGATGAGTGATGCACAAGAAAATTAGGGACATTCAGTGATTCTTAGGCTTCATTTGCAAAGGTTGGTAAGAATCAGTTTGAAGTCCAATTGAAACCATTAGTGGATATTCCTAGGTGTCTATAGTTTGCCCTTATTTGGGAAGCTAATTCAAGATATAAGCATAGTGAAATATTATTAAATAATGAAAAGGTCCTATATGTTTATGACTTCAATGGAAATGGATTAACTATAGGTGCCCCCTAGAGGAAGTAATTCACAAAGGGGTCATTAATCGGTCCCTCAAAAAGAGGAAGCAATTGGGCCAAATATATGAAATGGGGTAAAAGGGATTGATTTGACCATAAGAAATTATAATCAGTGGAATATGGAGCTACCCCAATTATGGTAAATAAATAAGATGATTTTCCCATAGATAGTTATAATCATCAGTATAGGTGGGATAAAAAAGGTGATGATTTTACTAAAGGTGGTTATAATCATCACAAAAGGATTAGGGAAATAAGAAATTGACTTACCTAAAGGTAGTTATAATTAGTAAAGGAAAAATAATGATTTGCCCATACGCAGTTATAATCATCGATAGGATAAAAATGTGCCCCAGTTGGGTAGAAGAAATATAATGATTTTCCCACATGCAGTTATAATCATCAACCTTCAAATGGATAGAAACATAATGATTTATGCAAAGGTGGTTAAAATCAATCAGTAATGCAAGTGAGATGGTGTACAATGATTTACCTAGAGGTAGTTATAATCATTATACCCTGATTATGGAACATACCATATGTAAGATGATGGCAAATTGGTATAGATAGGAAAGTTGAATTAGACAACCTATTAGTAGGTATATGATCATTTGAATTGGCAAGGAGGAAAATTCTTTGATTGTTTATTTAATATATGTAGGATATGATTTTTATTAGATCAAGAATTTTGCTAGTACCAAAGAGAAAATGATTGTTGCATTACCATGTAGACTCCCTGAGTTGATTTTTACTGGAGCACATGAAGGTAGGCATCACGATAGAAAACCATGATAAATTGGTTGAAATGTTCATAAAGATTGACTTCCAATCCAATAAATAATTTAAAATAATGTACCAATGATAAAAACCATGATGAAAATGTTGACATATGAATATGGATGGATTAAAGAATAATGCAAAAGAAATTACCCAATGAATGCACATATACTGAATCAAGGCATACCAAGAAAGCAAAAAAACAAGTAAAAAAACAAATAAATAAACACTTATAAAGAAATAAACAAAACAAAATAAAGAGAAAACAAAAATGAGACAAAAATAAATAATGGTTAATCACAATGTTAGTACAAACAACCTGACATAAACAAGATGATGAACATTGACCCTAGACTATAAGAGACAAAAAAATAAATGGGGGAATAGAAGAAAAGGAAGGGGGAGGTTGAGATGTCTCCAAATGCACTAGATAAGTGGATGTTTCCTACATAGTTCCATGGATGTAAGATCCATCCAAAGTTTTAGGTTAAATATAGTTTTCTTAGGAGATTAAATAGAAGAAAATGATGAGAAACAAAATATGATAGATGTGATAGAATAATATGGGAATGATCTCATAAAATGGTGAGAGCATGGGATAAAAGGCCAAAAATGATGGGAAAAATAAATGATAAGTGTTTTTTTTATTTAGTGAGGGTTCCCAAAATCCTTAAGGCAAAGAAGTGGTCAACATTTTTTGTATTTTATAAATTGAGTTTACAAATGTTTTTGGAATTTTTAGATCATCTCAACTCATTAGATAATGATGAGATACTAAAAGGTCCTATCTCACAAAATGGTGAGAACATTTAAATTTATAATTTCTCATAAAAATGGTGAGAGTGTGGCATAGGTTTCTCATAAAATGGTGAGAGCATTCAAATTTATAATTGCTTGAAAAATGTGAGAGCATGGCTTAATTTGCTCATAAAATAGTGAGAGAATTCAAACTTAACACTAATCTCGAAAAAATGAGAGCATTGGCAAAGGGGTGATTGAGATGACCTCAATGTAAATTGAGCACTACTGACGTAGTCCTAGGATTGGACCTCAAGTCACTATAGTTTTGCCTTACAGCTTAGGAATATAACTAGTATAATAGCTAATTCAAACAAGATAGGAAATGTTAAAAAACAACATAAGACAACATAGGTATGGCAAGGTAGTACTTCAAGGCATGAGAAACAAGTGTTCCCCTAGTTTGGCCATGGGATTTTTTAACTAAGAAACAACAACATAAATCAATGATACTAATTTTACCATAGGAAGTTATAATTAGTAGCATGACCATGAGATGCTTATTTTCCCAAAGAAAGTTATAATTAGGTACCCTTGGTATAGAACAAAATAAGAAATGAAGGATGTAACTGCCAAACCACTATTATACTACTCCAAAATATGACCTCAGTCTAGAATAATTGAAACAAATACTGAAACTTGATCTTAATTTTTATGATGAAATAAGCCTTTTAACCAATGGAATGGAAATAAGGTCTAATAGTTTGGGTAGGGAGGATGAAAACAACTTGGTTGATAAAAAAAGGTATGGTAAAATGGAATGGTTGAATGATAAAGTGATGAAATGATATGGTATAAATAAAAATGTCAATATTATGGTACAACTTAAAATGGTCCTCATAGACAACACACCATGTCACTAAAGTGAAGTAATTCTTGAGGTGTATAATTTTCATTGGACTATCAAGTTCATCCCCATCTGGTGTATCAATCCTATATGCTCTAGCACCATAGTTTTCAATAATGATGAAAGTGCCTACCTAGTTGGGTTTGAACTTGCCTTTATGTTTCTTCTCAATAATGGTTTTATTTTTTTTCTCTTTAAGTATAAGATCACCAAGCTCAAATTCTCTATGTTTCATGCACCAATTATAGTGGCCACAAAGTTAGTTTTGGATTACTTAGAGGTTGTTTACTATGGCTAGACATTTCTCATCAAATAAATCCTGTTCTTGTAGGTAAGCTACTCAATTTTCTTCATCATCTAGGACATGATTCAAAGAGATGCATAAAGAAGGTAACTCAACCTCAATGGGAATAATGGATTTAATACCATAAATAAGTGAATATGGATTGTCTCTTATGGGAGTATAGTGGTTGGTATGGTATACCCAAAGGGTGTAGAATATTTGAATGTGGCAATCATGGTTGACATCATTGAAAATCTTTTTAAGGATGTTTACAATGGTTTTATTAGATGTTTCTACCTGACCATTACCTTATGGGTAATATGCAATATAAAAATGTTGTTTAATCTTGTACTCAACACATAGTAATTTGACATCCTTCTTTTTGAATGATCTACCATTATAATATATAATGTTAGAGGGGATACCATAGTGGCAAATGAGATGGTTAAATATTAATTTGGAAATTTTCTTTCTAGTCACGTAAGTGAGGGGTATAGTTACAACCCACTTAGTGAAGTATTCTATGATGGTCAGGATATGTTTATGGCCATTGAATGAGGTGGGGTTTATCTTCCCAATGAGATTTAGGCCCCATGTATAAAATGGCCATGGTGTAAGCATTGGTTTCAAAGTCTTAGATGATGAATGAACTAGATTGGCATGCCATTAAAATTTATCACATCTTTTCACATATGAAGCTACATTTACATCAATTTTTGCCTAGTAGTTCCCAGTACATAAGAGATTTTTGGATAGGACTACCCCATTGGTATGGGATAAATATACCCCTTTGTGAACTTCCCATAACACTAGTGTAGATTCTATCAAATTTAAACTAAAAATTATAGTTCCATAAAAAATATGGTGGTATAGGGTTGGTTTGAGTAAGGTATAACATGTGGCATGGTAGACAAAGGATGTGGATTATTTACGAGATAGGTTTAGTGGCATTATTTGGTCATGAAGATAAGTGTAAAGGTCTAAATGCTAAGTAGATATAGGACTGACAACATCATAGATCATTATGATGGTTTATGGTTCATGAGCTAGTGATAACATATTTTCAATGAAAAACTAGTATTATTTCATCCTGTCTATGTGTCAAATCAAAGATCCAATGGTATTCATGGCATTTATTATTCTATTATTGACCCTTAGTATATGTTCAAACTAGATGTCAACAATTTGTTATTTGAGAGTGTCAACCATGGCCTTATAAGGAATAATCTTGTCATCCTTGGTCTAAAAATGGTCTGTAACCTAATTAATGATTAACTAAGAATCACCACTAACCTTTAGATGTGCTATGTTTCATTACACTACCTATCAAATCCCTACAATGAGTGCTTCATATTTGGCCATGTTGTCGGTACAAGGAAAGTTGATTCTAAATGACTTAGGGATTAAATCACCCTATAGAGTAATAAATAAAAGGCCTACCCCTTATTCATGTGTTGTGAATGAACCATCAAAATATATCTTCCAGTATTTCTCCTCAAGAGGTATTTCAATGATGGTCATAATATATTCAATAAGGAATTGGAATGTTAGTGGCTTTGTATTTACAAGGGGTGTTTTAGCAAGCTAATCTAAAAGAACCTACCCATTAATGGATTTATAGTTAACATATTCTATCTAAAACTCATTGAGAATCATGATCATTTAGCCATGTAACTTGTAAATCCATTTTGGATAGTAAATACATGAGTGAATATACTTTTGAAATGACCATGGTCTTATTGTTCAACATGTAATGGTGCAATTTATGAGTTGCAAAGACCATAACTAAATAATCTTTTTTAATGGGTGTATAATTATGCTCATACACTACCAATGTATGGCTTAGATATTACATGACATGATCCTTCAAATTATCATCATGTTGAACTAGAAGTGCCCCCAGGGCTTTATCGGTAGCTAATAAGTATAGGAAAAATGACTTTCCTGACATAAGAGGCAATAAAATAAGTGGATTCTCTAAATAATCCTTTAAATGCTAAAAATATTTCTAGTATTCATTATCCCAATGAAATTCTACCCCTTTATTTAGCAAGTGTGTAAATAGGTGGCACTTATCAACCAACCAAGATATGAAGCATCTAATGGATTGTATCTTTCCCTATAAACTATGGAGTTGTTTCAACAAGGTTGGTGGTGGTATATCTGTTATGGATCATACTTTGGCTGGATCTATTTTAATGCCTTGATGAGACATAATAAATCTAATTAATTTTCTTAAAGTAACTCCAAAAACACACTTCTTAGGGTTGAACATCACTTTGTATTCATGCAATCACTCAAATACCCTCCTTAATGATGATAAATGATTGACCCTGGTCTTTGATTTACCTAGTATATCATTGACATATTATTTAATAATATCATGCATAATATCATGAAATATGACTGTAATGGTTCTTTGGTAGGTGGCCCCAACATTTTTGAGACCAAATGGTATAACTTGATAATAAAATGTTTCCCACAGAGTGGTGAATGCTATTTTATGTTGGTCTTATGGCATTATTTGGATCTAATTGTAGCCTAAGAATATGTCCATTAATGAAAGCATTTCATAACCCACTGTGCCATCTAATATCATGTCAATTTTTGATAGAAGAAAGTCATCTTTTGGGTAGGCTTTGTTTATGTCTCTAAAATTAGTGCAGATTTTTATTCCTTCTAGATTCTTCTTGACTGGTACATTATTGGAGATCCATTTATAATAGTCAATTGGCCTAATAAATCTTAATTCCAAGATATTTTACAACTCTTTATTTACTAATAGAACAATGTGAGGATGCATCTTGCACAATTTTTATTTTATAGGCTTGACATCAAGATGTACACAAGGTGCTAAACAACCAAGGTGAGGTCTAAACTAGGCATGTCATAATAGGCCCATGTAAATATATCAACAAATCCCCTCAAAAGGGATTAAATATTTCATGTTCCTCCTTAGTGAGGTATGCACCTAATTTGATCCATTTTAGGTTATCTATCATCCCAATGTTAACCTCTGTTGTGTCTTCTACTAAAAGGGTTAAACTATCTTCTAAAATGGTTGGTAAAAGTTTGAACCAATTTGTAATGATAGAGTCCTCTGTTAAGACCGGATCTTCACATTATCCTAAGCATGATGAATCATAATCCCCCAATGATAGGGATAGCCATGTGATAAATACTATCAGAAACTCTTGGATGATTTGATCAAAATCTTACTGCTCTGCAAGACTAAACAAAAACAAATAGGCAAGTTCATCATTGGTGGTCTCTTGAGCTATGTTTGAATAAGGTTGAACACCCCTGTCTAATAGTTCCTAAAATAGGTTTTCACCACTAGAATAGCATTTTTCTTTACTATCTCCGTAGTCCAAAAGCACCTCAAAGAGGTTTTCACTTTGAGACTTTAATGTTTTATTTATTTGTTTTTGTCTAAGGGTATTCACTCGCTCTCCAAGATATGTTTTAGGATATAGTTTGATTAATAACCCTTGTTTATGGTCTCCCAATAGAACATTATCCCTAAGGCCTAGAAAATTGTATAAAGCTTCGTCATTCTAAAACTCATCAACTAACACATTTGATTCTTGTTGGTCCCAGTCTATCAGTTGAGGATAATATAATCAAAGTGGATTATGGTGAATAAATAGTTAAAGTTTACAAATGGCATTAGTGTCAAATAAATTGGTATTGGATAGGCCATCAAAATGGCTATAATTGGACTCTACTTCATTTCTAGCATCATCATCATTAGTCATTGGTGTTGGCATTTGAATAAGATATGTGGGGTCACCCTCGGGTGGTTTAAATCCAAAACCATAGGTTCTTTTATACCAAGTAGTATAAATTGGCTCAAGTGGACCCTATTTATTTATCCCAAGGCCTACTCCTTCATAGGTGTGCCTTTCCATGATTATATTTGATATGTGATACTTGGCATTAATGTAATACTTAGCCAGTTTGTCATTATAAAATCATGATTCATCACCTTTAAGTGGGTCATTTTCTTGGATAGTGTTTGATATGAAATGATAGGTGTTGGTTTATGTAGTTGGCCTTTGTCCTTTCTTTACCATTCCATGAGTGGTTTGGATTTTGGTCTACCAAAGGACTTAGGGTTCTATGGAAGCTTGGTAATGTGGAAGGTATCATGGGTCAAATATTTTCCTAGGACATTAGCTGAGATAGTATAATGATTAGATATTTCAAAAGGTGGCATGTGGGAAAGTGAATCAAGGGTATCAGGGTCAATGTAATTGGCATCTAGTGAATAAAAAAGTATTTCTTTCCCCTTGTCCTTCTTAGCAATTGAACTCAAACCAAAATGATAGTTATGGCTTTGAAATTTAGCCTCTAAATGTTTAAAAAGTTCATATGGGTGAAAATCTCCATGGATGGTGATCTCCATACCTTAATGGGGGAAATTAATGCACTGGTACAATATAGAAGGAATTACACATATTTAATGTATCCAAGTTCAAACCAAAAGTATATTATATGATAAATTGAGGTCTAAAACATGGCATAGTGTATCATGGGTTAAGGGCCCAATGATAATTGGAAAGATGATTATGCCCTGTGATCCTTATTCTTCATTGTCATAGGCCTTGATGGTGATTATTTATGGCTATAAATCCATTGCCATGTACTCAAGAAGCTTGATGAGCTTTAAATAAACATTTTTTAGGCTTGATCCATTGTCTATGAAGCCACATTTTACTTTGTGCCACATTATGATAAATTCTATGTATAGTGGATTATTATGTAGAGGGCCAAGGGATGACATATCACTTTAGTTGAAGTTTAATTATTGGCCTGGAGCTAGGTGTCCAACTAAAGATTGGAATTTATCTAGAGATATGTCATTTGGAACTTGGAATTGGATAAGTAATTATGTTAAGATGTTCTTGTGGATTATAGAAATAGGTAATAAATCTAAAATGGAGATTTGTGTAGGCATCTTTTGCAATTATTCTATAATATCAAACATCTTTTCTTGTGTAATGATAAATGGCTTGTTCAAATCCAGACTAGTTGGTTGGATGGGTGAAGTGGTAAATGAATGTGGGCTTGGTATGGTAATCTTTGACTACCAAATTATGATTATACATTCAAGATTAGATTACAAGACCTTTTTTTAATAAATGATGGTAGATGGGGATTAGATAGGATAAGTCTCAATCACCAGTGTACTTATGAGTGGTCATCAGATAATGATGAGTTATAGATATGAGGTCTAAAATTAGGAATCCTTACTTTTTGGTATCCCTGTATCTAGTCCTAGGTTAAGGAAGGATCACTAACATGGGTTGGTTGATTGAGTATGATTAGCAATAGTCTTGTTTGATTAGTACTTAGTCTTAGATTGATGGAAATGGTGTTAATATTGTTGGGTGAATATTTTGTCAACCAAGAAACTGGCATTCAAAATAGTTCCTATCACCACAACATAGGGAGATTGGTCATCCAGATGTGTAGGTTTACTGCATCACAAGGGGACAAATCTCTCCTCTCATCAAGGGGAGGTTCCCTATTAAATATGTGGAGGTTATATACAGTGTGTGTGTGTGTGTGTGTGTGTGTGTGTGTGTGTGTGTGTGTGTGTGTGTGTGTGTGTGTGTGTGTGTGTGTGTGTGTGTGTGTGTGTGTGTGTAGAAAGTAAGACATAGGGGTGGGATGAACCATCCATCTCTCTTTTTTCAAAGATGATGCTGATAAACAAGGAAGAAATCCTGGGTGATGGGGAAGGTGCTTCTCTTCTTTCAGAAGCAACTTTCAGCCAAGAGCCAAATTCCTTCCTAAATAGTAGAAATCCTAGTGCAATGATAGAAGGTACTTCTCTTCTCTTAGAAGTGTTCTTCAATAGGTAGCAGGAATATTTCAGGTAGCCAATAACTGGTAATGGGGGTGCTAAGTGACCAACAACCTGAGAGAGAAAAATGAAGAACAATGGGGGCACCATGTCATCCCAAGGCTCTTTACACAGGAAAGAAAAATGCAAACACACTGAAGGTACTTATGGGGGCACAACATCATCCCACATTTGGCCTTTAGGACACCTTCCTGATCACCTCCACTAGTTTTGCTTGTTAAATCAAAAGGACACAAAAACTCCTAGGAAATAGACATACGAACAATCTCCTAAAATATCACAAGCTATAACAGCACAAAGTCTACAAGTAACTTTTTTTCTCATTTAGATAAAATAATATGATCATAATCTAAGCTCAAAGTCTTAGTAATGCCTTTCAATTTGGGTAGAGTTTTGCTTTTGATAATCAAAAAGGTCTCCCTGGTGATAGCACAAGAGATTACAATATATAGAGGCCCGAGGGAGGCTTGGCACTTTCTCCCAATGAAGTGACCCATTCAACGCACTCAATGCCTTGGATGCATTCTTGATTTTGTCAGGAAGGGCCCTGCTAGAGCAGGGTGGTTGCCTTAAATGTGGCGTGTCAATTCCTCTCTTAGTGCCTCCTCTTTAGCTTGAATCACTCATTCATTCACCTGCTTAGCCATGCAACTGTCTACTCTATCTTCACCTCTAAGGGGATAACTAGTTGGCACTTTCAATGTTACCAGCTCCCAAATATCTACTTGGTGAACTACTTCACCTACTAGCAATAGCTCTTGATGAGTTTCCTTCTCTATCTCTTCCTTCTCTTGATCTTAGCCTTAGGCCTTTCAAATGCATTCAGGTCTGCACCTTGGGTCTACTAGAATCAACAAAAACTTCATTGTGACCAATTTGACATTTGCAAGCCTATCATGTTTCCTATTAATTCCTTCACATCTTTCTCACTTGCTATGGCTGCTTTCCACTATGACATAGATGAAGACACTTGTCAACATCTGTAGCTTTGAAATAAGCTTATTAGAATAAGATTTGAAACTCTTAGAGGCTGAGGGGCATGGATGCAGACACTTGGCAACTTCTACTATGCTGAGATGGGACACATGGTGAGTTTTGCACTTTGGGGCTTCATTTGAAACTATGTCTTAGCTTGTGACACTCGGTAGCATCTGGTGCTCTTTGAGGCTCAAACCTTTCCTAAAGGGAACTTGCCCTTTAGGGTCTTCTAAGTGGCCTTCGAGCTTTGATCCTTTGGTGGGCTGTCATCCCTTTCATTTCCTTCAAACAAAATGTCTGAAGGAATTTCTTTAGACAATTCATCTAAAGGAAACCTTTCCTTGGCTCTATATGCACTTTGTATCATGAGTGACCCTTTCTTTTAACATGTGGTGCCTTCCACTCTTTGAACAAGTGCCAAGTGTCATCTTCTATAGGAATAGGTGAGGACATGTGGCATCTTCCGCTATGACACTTGGTAGCATCTACCTCCTCAAGCCTTTGTGACATCATAGAAACATTTGGGGCTTAGTCAAGATCTTACAAATGATGACACTTGTCAGCCTCCACCATTTCTCACCATGGACACGTGGCATGTTTTGAATACATTTGTTAGGTGTGCAGCTACAGACACATGGCACATTCTAATTTGACCCACCAGGGATATGTGGCAACTTCTAGTGGAACAGTCGAGGATACATGGAAGCATCCATCTAATTTAGAGGAGCTCTTAGAAACCTTTGAGATTCTAGTAGGAGAAGACATGTGGAGGCTTCCATCAAAGTCTAGAAATAATTACAAAAATAGTTAGGACTCACTTTAGCAATCACACAGACGATGGCACTTGTTAGCTTTTATCCTTTCTCACCAAAGACATGTGGTGCCTTCTGCTGCATTGAATTGAAACCCTCTATGAAACTCTGAGAGAAGCTTTATCAAAAGAATCCTTGTAACTTATAAGAAACTTTGAAAAGTGAATGCTGACACTTGGCACATTCCACTGAGTCATAATGCTAACATGTGGCATGGTCTGAATACATTTAGTCACTCATCTTTAGGCCCACCATGGTCTTTGCTCAAAATAGTGAAGCTAAGGGGAGAGACTATAGATATTGATACTTGTCAATTTCTTCCAAGATTTATAGGGGACATGTGGCATGTTCTGCAACTTCTCTAAAACAAAGCATAAAGGGGCTTGGCCGATGACACTTGGTAGCATTCACTTGACTCTTTCTGTTGCACACTTTTCTCTTCATAACTGAGGCAATCTTTGAACCTTTGAACCCAGTGCATTGAATTGATTGAATGTTGAACCCATTGAATCAATGAACCAAAATGGTTCAAGGTTCAACGGTTCAACAGTTCAAGCTTTTGAGACTCGTTAAGTGCTTGGGGCCACAGATCCTTTAAACGGTTGAACTTTGAACCTTTGACATATGCGCATAGCCCTCTAAACCTTTGAACCCACTATCCCCTTTACTAAAAAATCTTTGAAAAATGAGTAATTTGAAAGCCCCCAAATAAATTTTTGGAAAGGGGAAAAACAATTTTGGCCATGCAGGACCAAAATAGTCTTATGTTGTCTGAAAAATGAGGAATCACTTTTTAGGGACAATAGCTAGCTCTTGTTGGGGAACCTCTTTTAGATGATAACTCAAAATAGCTAAGGGGAGTAGAAACTAGAATCTCTAGTGCCTTAAAGTGTGCCATTGGGCTACAGAGTCATGCTACCCAAAAAGAAAGGCTCCAAAAAATGAAAACAAAAATGAAAAAAATAGAACAACAGACTATACAAATATACATATGTACAAATGAACTTATCTGATGCCTCAAGATTTGAAGTGCTTCAGATGCTACCCATTATGAGACAATGATAATGGCATCCCATCTTGATAAACCAGTAAGAAGCCATTTTGCCCCCAGAATCGGTGACAGGCAAATGGAACTCTCCACCAGGAAACCACTTTTTTGTGTCTTCCCCTTGGTTTTCTTCTCTTGCCCCACAGCAAGACTTGAATTTTGGGTTGAAAACCATGAATCTTTGCTCTCCTAGAAAAGAGTTACTTTTCTTGATTTTGATGGGCAGCAGCATGGTCTAATACCATAATTTGTTGTTTTGATAGCTCAGCCCAGCGCATGTCTTGATTGTCCCCCTCGGATATCTTAGATTCTTCTTCATTTGGAAGGGAGGGTTCTTTTGCACTTATGCCACACTCCACTATTTCTTCTACTATTTCATCCCTACCTAAAGACTCAAATAATATTTGGGCTGCAAGGGTAGCCATTTGGGTCTCAACACATTTGACATGATAAATTATGTCAAATGGCTAGATTGGACTAGGCACAGGGGATGTGAGTTCTTTTTTTTGGTTTATGGGAGGAGTGGGAGGACTAATCTATGAAGTTGAAGTAGAAGGTGCAGAGATGTTTGGGATACTTACTTTCTCAGCAATCACTGGGTCCTTTAGCTAGATAGGCAGAGTGGCCCCACGCTTAGCAATCAAAATTGTAGGTTGAGGTCACTTCTCTATTTCTCCTTTATTAGCTTGTTGAGTTGACTAATTCTAGGACTAGGTGACCACATCATATGATCCCTCAAATGCTTCACCTTTACTTATGGGTTCATCTTGGTAATCTAGGAAATCAATGTGGGAGTCACCAACTGACTCTTCTTGATCCTCTATGACGAGACCAACATCATTTTTTGGATCAAAATCAGGTTGGAAAGAGAAATCATGCTCTATTTCCAAATATCCAACTGCTGAGTTGGCTGGAGGTGCTTCAATGGCAAGGTTCCTCTATGGGGGAGGAAGATGATTTGGCTTCCCTTGATGTGCTTGATTAGGGAATGTCCTCCTTGGTACATCTCTATATGGAGCAGATGACATCCCTTATTCCATTTGTCTTCTAAGGTCTAGCACTTCATTTTCTAGCTTCTACACCATTGGATCAATGGTGGCTGCAAGTGAGTGATCAGAAGATGAGGAAGATGCACCTCCATTTGAATCCCTTCTTATCTTTCTAGCCAAGATAAGGTCATCTTCTAACTGAGTGGCTAAGTCTTGAGTAGCTTCAAGATCTATGTGGCCAGCATGTCTTAGTAGAAAAATCACTTCAGGCAGCTGAGAGTTTATGAAGAAGCATTTGAGGTTCTCAGGTGTGGGCTGAGCAAACGTGGGAATCCTATTTCTCAGCTTATCAAATTTTGCAATAGAATCCCTCATGAACTCATGAGGTTCCTTCTTCATCTACATAATTTGGGCTAGCAAAGCATGAGCATCTTCTATAGGTTTGAACCTTGCTTCAAACTTGGCTTTGATAGTGTCCCAGCCAGTCACTGATCTAGTCTACAGATGGTAAAACTAGTCTGCAGTAGCACCTTGTAATGTCTCCATGAAAAGCCTGACTGCCACGTCTTCAAATTCCACCCCTATCACACCATAGGATATGGTGAAGGCTGCAATGTGTTCATTAGGGTGGACTCTTCCATCACCAAAGAATTTGGGGAAATTCTTCCTTGAACTGAGTGGTAGCTCATGTAGGGGTGGAGTTAGATTAAGTGGGTCAAATGAGTTACCCCGAGGGCCTCAAAATACCATGATCAGATTATGAAAAATAGGGATAACACATCTGAGTGGATTTGCCAAATTATAGGACAAAAATGGAAAAGAAACTGGCCCTACTTCATCTTAAAGCTTGAGGCTTCAAACTACGCTTTCTTTCCTAATAGCTCTGGTTTTGCATACCAGATAATATAATAGAGACAGAGGAAGATGGTAAGGTATAAATGGATAATGGGTAAGACCCAAATGGGAGTCACTAGACTCTATAATGGATAAGGGAAGCAACTGCTTCAATCTAAAACTTGAGGCTTCAGACTGCACATCCATCCCTAGTGGAGTCACCAAAAACTGTTGCACGATGCTGGGAAAAAAATTAACAATAGGAAAGCACTGGAGTAGTTCATTCTTCCACAGTGGAATTCATGGATACAGGTAAAAATGGATAATGGGTAAGACACAGGTGATGTTTCAATCTAAAACTTGAGGTTCCAAAAAATTACTGTGTCCCCAACAGAGTCACCCAAAATTGTTGGGTGAATATTTTGTCAACTAGCTAACTGGAATTCAAAATAGTTCCTATCACCACAACATAAGGAGATTGGTCGTCCAGATGTGTAGGTTTACTGCATCACAAGGGAAAAAATCTCTCCTCTCGTCAAGGGGAGGTTCCCTATTAAATATGTGGAGGTTATATACAATATATATATGTAGAAAGTAAGACACAGGGGAGGGATGAACCATCCATCTCTCTTTTTTTAGAGATGATGCTGATAAACAAGGAAGAAATCCTGGATGATGGGGACAGTGCTTCTCTTCTTTTAGAAGAAAATTTGAGCCAAGAGCCAAATTCCTTACTAAATAGTATAAATCTTGGTGTAGTGATAGAAGGTACTTCTCTTCTTTTAGAAGTGTTCTTCAGCAGGTAGCAGGAATCTTTCAGGTAGCTAGTAACTGGTAATGGGGGTGCTGAGTGACCAGTAACCCAAGAGAGAAAAATGAAGAACAATGGGGGCACCATGTCATCCCAAGGCTCTTTACATAGGAAAGGAAAATGCAAACACACTAAAGGTACTTATGGGGGCACAACGTCGTCCCACAGTTGGCCTTCAGGACACCTTCCTGATCACCTCCATTAGTTCTGCTTGTTAAATCAAAAGGACAAGAAAGATCTTAGGAAATAGACATACAAACAATCTCCTAAAATAGCACAAGCTATAATAGCACAAAGTTTACAAGTAACTTGTTTTCTCATTTAGATAAAATAATATGAATCACAATCTGAGCTCAAATTCTCAGTAATGCCTTTCAATTTGGATAGAGAGACTTTTATTATTATCAAAAGCAAAACTCTACCCAAATTGAAAGGCATTACCTGAGACTTTGAGCTCAGATTGTGATTCATATTATTTTATCTAAATGAGAAAACAAGTTACTTGTAGACTTTATGCTATTATAGCTTGTGCTATTTTAGGAGATTGTTCGTATGTCTATTTCTGAAGAGCTTTTTTGTCCATTTGATTTAACAAGCAAAACTAGTGGAGGTGATCAGGAAGGTGTCCTGAAGGCCAACTATGGGATGACGTTGTGCCCCCATAAGTACCTTTAGTGTGTTTGTATTTTCCTTTCCTATGTAAAGATCCTTGGGATGTTGTGGTACCCCCATTATTCTTTGTTTTTATCTCTCAGGTTGCTGGTCACTCAACACCCCTGTTACTAGTTACTGGCTACCTGAAAGATTCCTGCTACCTACTGAAGAACACTTTTGAAAGAAGAGAAGTACCTTCTATCATTGCACCTAGATTTATACTTTTTAGGAAGGAATCTAGCTCTTGGCTGAAATTTGCTTTTGAAAGAAGAGAAGCACCTTCCCCATCACCCAGGATTTCTTCCTTGTTTATCAGCATCATCTCTGAAAAAAGAGAGATGGATGGTTCATCCCACCCCTGTGTCTTACTTTTTGCATATATATTGTATATAACCTCTGCATATTTAATAAGGAACCTCCCCTTAATGAGAGGAGAGATTTTTCCCCTTGTGATGTAGTAAACCTACACATTTGGATGACCAATCTCCCTATGCTGTGGTGATAGGAACTATTTTGAACATCAGTTAGCTGGTCGACAAAATATTCACCCAACAAATACGACATCTAACAATATGACCTACAACCTTGTTATAGTCATGTGCAACTGCATGGTAGGTCTAATGGTTGTTGGCATAATTTTGGCCTTAGTTCCATCAATTCATTTGATATTATTAGTTCTATTGTTGATTTTATTTGTTTTTCTTTGGCTATTGATATTGTTATTGTTGCCCTAGCTATTGTTGTTTATGTTAATGGCTGTTATGTTGTGAACAGGGGTTTTGATAGATACCAAGGTTCTGATTGGAAGTGGAAGCTCCATGTTCTAATGTGATCTCTCCATTTTATAACATATTCTTGATCAGATGTTTAATTTACCCATAATGATTCAAATTATGGCCATTAACCTTGTGATACTCACATAATTTGTTTTGCTTGTGCTAGTCTAAATAGTAAACCCCCTCAAGATAGTGTTTAGAAATAGGATAGTTAATTAGATTAGCTATGGCAAGCTTGAAAAACAAATATTTAATAGGCTCTCTAAGGTCACTAAAGATGTGATGAGTAGGCAAAGTTCTCCTTGGAGGAGTGGCTTGTAAAGGCATAGGTTATGTATGTTGAACTGGTCTAAGATGTTATACTTGCTACATTTGATGAATGGGTTGTTGGTCAGGAGTAATTTACATATGTAGAATTTGTTAATAAGATGGTGTTTTCATTATTTATACATGTTGTAACTCAATTATTTCATTTCCTACAACATTCTTGTTGTGATTGAACTGCTTGGGTTTATCACAATTTCTAGCCTGGGCAGGTTGTGATGCTTGCACTTGGACTTGGTTTTGATGTTGGCCATTATTATAATTTTGGTTTGGGATTTGATTTTTTGAGATAATTTTAATAATACCTTTGTTAATAATGTATCTTTCTATCAACAAACCTTTCTCAATGATTTTCTTGAAGGTGTGTGCACACTGCAACTCTATATGGTAAGATATCCAACTTAGATGAGGGAAATTACATCCTTCATTTGTTATAGTTGTTATGCAAGGAAACTAGTGGGAACTTTTGCTTGAGGTAGAGGATGGGTGGTTATAATTGGATTAATTTGACCAAGTTATAGTAGAGGCATTTATTGGGGAATGTTGGTTTGGTTTAGGAATAGACTAGGAATATTCATATGCAGATTATGGTGTGATTGTTGAAATTGCACATATTACTATGAAATATTCTAGTTGGGATTGGGTATATGGGCCTATATTTGGGGAAATTACAATTGAGATAGAGGGATATAGATGTACTATGTCTACTGAGTTTGAATAGGGACATGTTGTAGACTAGTCAAACCTTGTTGATTGAGGGAAAATTGTGAACCAAGACCCTATCATTGAACTTGTGGCATGTTTGGTACAAAAGTCAATTGTTACTTGATTGGTACTTATAAAACATTAAAACCTCTTGGTTGCATGAATCCTAGTTGGGAAGTAGATGCATGTTTGGGATTAAACATTTATCATTGACCAATACTTGTGCATTGTGGATTAGACATCATTTGGTTTTTTATTGGCATGTTCATCTGTGATTGAAAGAGGTATGTTCACAGCTACCTAGTGGGGTGGAACATTGGTTTCCCCCTATTGAGGTGAAAATATGTTTTTCCTTTGCTATGTGGGTACATTGGATTGATCTTATTGTTTTCTAATGTTACTTATCACTTACTTGGGTATAGTAACATTCACCATAATTTATTAAGGTGTAATATTGGTTATTGTTTGAATACTTAATCCTTGAGGTTGGGTGCTTAAAAAAATAATTAGTTAATGATTTGAGGTAGTTTTTTGTGGTTTGGAAGTAGAAGTTACCACCCCTACATTTTCAAACCACTCATGTTGTTAACTAAAGGCATATTTTGTTGTTGACTAATTATTTGTGCATTTACACCACTTTGGTTTAGATTAGATGTTGCTTGCACATTATCTACTATGTTTGGCTCATTGTTCTATATAGAAGTAAAAGATACTTCTTTGATAGTTGGGGTATTGAAAATGGTTTTATACCCTATTTTTCTTGGCGTATTAGTTCCATTAAGACTCCTGTTGAAGGAACTAGCTTAATAAGAGGAGCACTTAACAAGATCATATTATTAAAGTTGTGTGCTAGGTTTAGGCATGTATATTATGCTATCTACATCTATATGAAATGATCTTATATGACAATCATATGAGTCTCCAAATATGGTATGGACACAATGTCATGAGGGTTGCTAGAAGAGGCCTATTCATTGGTTTGATTATAAGACATGTTATAAGGTCATCTTACTAAACTTAGCAAGTTCTCATGGGGAAAGTCTATCAAAAACTTAGCTCCTACCTTTATGGCTATTATTAAGAATTCATCCTTATTCATAATCAAGTGATGATCAAACAAGTGTGGGTTATAATTTGATGTCATTGTAACATAATAAGGTTGTTATTAAACTTGTTCTATAACTGAAGGTATGTTATCCAAATATTGGGCCATTTATTCTTGGTCTTGCTTTGAGTATTGAGGTGTGTTGATAAAATAATGAGCCAAAATATCTTGACCTTGTTCCCTTGATTGAGTATTTAAAGGTGGATAAGGATCCGTCCCAAAAATTACATCATCTCCATAAGGGTCTTGAACAAAGTCCTTTTACATGATAACATTTCCATATCCTAGATTATACATGACACCACTACTTGTATAGTGAGAAATGGTCAAATCAATGGAAAATGCTTCAAGAAAGAGGGATTTAGAGTTATAAAAACTCTCAAAAACAATGTCTAAGAATACAAAAGGTTCAAACTAGGTCTAACTTGGTCAAATGAAGGGAGCTATATCTCCAAAATGGTTTATGACAAAACTTTGTTCAAAATATTATAATGTCAAATGTATAACATTAAATGTCTCACACAAATAAAGTCAAGTGGATGAACTAAAAATAAAATACCAAACTCTAAGGTCCAAAAGTGTTTCAAGTAGGTCTAAACTAGTAAAAGAATGGTTGTTGGGTCTTTTGGCCAAACATGACGTCAAAAAATAGGCTCTAAAAAGGAATGTTTTAGGACTATTGGCCAAATAGAGCATCAAAAATTAGACTTAAAAAAAAAGGGCATTTAATCTAACAAACTTGGAACACTTTAGCATAAACTAGGAACTTGGTTTTAGACATAAACTTGATCAAATTGGTATAAGGCACTAAATAAAAGGCACTTGGGGATAGACTATTTTCTCTCAAATGATGAGACAAAAAAATAAATTTTAAATTTGGGTAAAGAATTAACCTAGGTTATGCAACCCAAAATATAAATATCAATATCTAAGCCCCAATTAGATAATGCCTAAATAGAAATCAATCAATGTTTGATTTCAAACTTGTCAAGGTAAATTAAAAACTCAACTTAAGAAAAATTTGGAATTTTGCACAAACAAGCTAGACACATTTGAATGACATAATGGTACTAGACAAAGACCACAAAGGCATACATCGATTTGGTTTCAATCTTTAAAAACTTGGACACAAGATAAGACAAGTCTATTAAATAATTTAAGTAGTCTAACAACATTATTGCTCTCTAAAGGTGTAAACAATGGTTTATCTCAAAGATTGCAAGGAAAAAACTTGAAAATGATTTGGAAAGCATAACATTACCCATCTCAATCAAGTGACACAATGTTTTTGACACAAAATTTTAAGGCAAAAATCATGGTATCAAATAGATGGCATGATGCTTCCTCAAATAATGGAGTATAGACAATTAAATCATTTAGATGTAGTATAAACAAACAAAATTTTAGACTTAAAAGACTAAAAAATAAAATAAAAACACCAAATACAAGTAGGTAAATCATCTTAATCCCTAAACTGACAAGCTATGAAAAGTGGGGTTGACTAAAACTATAGTTTTCAAATGTCTAGATTGATCCTAAGTGTGATTAACACTAGAGAAGCATCACATCAATTAAGTTCATATCAGTTAACTTACTATGGAAGGGTCTATTCCTTTGCATACTGATTCCATTCATGGATTTTTTATTGTAATCCCTTAGTTAACCAAACCTAACTCAGGCCTTTATTATGAAAGGAGAGGTTAGTTGCTCAACCCTCTATCTCTCATAGTATGTGTACCCTAATTTGTATACCCACTATGGAGTGGGGTTGAAACACTTTTAGGAGATGAATCCTCAGGTCAATGCTTCCCTAAAAAACTCTTGAAGAAGCTATGAACTCCCATTCACAAGCCAAATTACATGAAATAAATGATCAAGTGGAAAGACTTTAGGGTTGCATTTAGATCACCTAAACCATGAGGGTTTTTGGGAGATTCTAGACAAAAAAAATTCCATGCCTTAGACTAGGCAAAAATTTCAAGTTAAAAGGTTCCTTTGGTCACCCAAGTTCCATATAAGGGATGGAAGGAGAGCATACACCCACTCTTCATTTTGCATTAAAAACATACAAGTAATAAACACGTTCAAGAAATTACAATCTAAGTGAGTGTCAATTCGATGCACCAAATAAAATGTTTGATTAAGTTATTTACTTGGCCCCTTAGGTTAATTTCAAAATATTGAAATAAATATGTGCAACACAACTTAAGCAAAAACAACTATGTCTATTTTAAGCACTAAAACTAAATATTCAAGATTTAGCCAAATTAATTTTAGGAACCAAAGTGAAGTGTTTAAACATTTATAAATTATAGGTTCCTTTTAAGCACTAAAATCAAATGTTCAAGATTTAAAAAATTTATTTTAGGCACTAAAATGAAGTGTGAATGACTTAGCTAAATTCATTTTGAACACCCAATATGAAATGTTCATTCGTTTAAACTGACAAATTCATGTTTTAATCCTACCTTGGACTTACAAGGGTTAGAGAGTTTCCCCTTGCTTTCAATAACTTATAATTATGAGAAAACAAAATTTAAAAATATAGATCTTAGGTTTCTATTTTAAAAACATAGAGACTGATATCGGTCATCTATGATCAATGCCAGTTATCAGAGAATTGATATCAATTACCAATAACCAATATTGGTCAATAAGAATCAAGATTGGTTACCTGTGAACCCAAAGGCAAAACTAAAATGAGATTAAAAAATGCTAGTTAGTCCAAAATATGATAAAATTTTATCAAAACCTTCAAGGAAATGATTATATAGGAAGTATAAATGCAAATGAAACCAATGAATAACCATTAGAATGTTAAAAAGTATTCAAAATGCGAGTTTTGTACATTGGGTTTCCCTTTCACCCTAATTAATGATGATTACCCAAAATTGATCTCAATTAGGTAGAACTGATGATGGTTTGTTAGAACTGATGCTAGTTATGCCTAACTAATGTTGGTTATGTGTAGATCTGAGTTAGTTCCAAAATAAAAAATATGGTAAAAACAAAGCTAAAAGTATAATTTTGAAGATATTCAAGCATCCATTTTATTATTTATGAGTTTCATCTTAGTCTCCTTGGTATGTGGGGTACTTTGGGTCCCATTGAGCCTTCCATTTGTAATCAATGAATCTAAGAAGGGAGGTTAGATCAAGTAACAAAACTTGAAATAAAACACACTAACATGCATAACACTTACTTGACTAGCTCAAGCTATAGAGGATAACCAATTCAAAGATTCACTTGAGAAAATAATTATGTAATTGACAAGTTTAGAACTAGAAAGATTGATAGTTGTTAATCATATTTTAGTTCATCAAAAAAATGTGAAAAATTTATTTTATCACAAAGCTAGATAAAAAAATTCAAGTTGGAGATTTAGTCCTCTTATAGGATAAGAGAAGAGAAAATACTCATGGATGGGTCATTTAAAGGTTGAGAGGCCTTTTAATTTGGAGAGTCATGGAAATTTTGACTCCTTATAGATGGGTAATTTCAAGGTTCACCATTTTCATAGAGAAAATAATTTTTAGTTGGCATATCATGATAGAACACATTATACATTACCTTATAGTAGTAAATATCTAAAATCTTATCAATAGTAAGTGTAGGTTGTCCCATACTAGGCCCATAGGTGATTTGATATTTTGGTGTGTTTTATCTATACTAGTGTGTTTTATTTATGTTAATGTGTTTCCTTTCTGCCAGTATCTTTCCTTTCTATCATTGGGTCTCCTTTTCTATTCCTTCATTTGAATATTATAAATTAACCCCATATCCTGATGGATAAGGCATTAGTATTGAAGCCATGAAATTCTAAAGTTTTCCCTGTGTCATTTTGTAAGTTGATGTCCTAAAATGGATCCAAATTTAGTCCTCAAAAGTTTCATGGTCAAAGTTTACATTATTTTTCTATCAACAAAAAAAATTAGTTGTCAAATTTGTGGGTCAAATTAGTTCATATTTGTTCATCTAGGAAAACACTTTGTTTTTTCATGAGAAAAATTACATACATACACCTAGAAGGTTAGGATTTATTAACCTTCTAGGTGTGTTAGATGTTGGGATATGATCTAGAGTTAATTTGCATGAATTCACACTCACTGAGCCCACATAACTAGGCCTACCCAAAATTACAACCATGTCAAAGCAAGCCATGATGTTGCATTCTCTCCACCTACAAGGATTGACAAAACTTGATGTGAGATTTATTAGCATCTGAGGTGGGCTAATTGGTGCTTAAGCACATAAAAATACCCCCCATGTGTTTATAAAATATCTTCCAAGTACTTAGTTGAGAAAAAAAATTATAAATTTCAAACAATCCCTCTGAGTTTTATACCAATATAGACTCAAAGTTTTGATCCTACACTAATTCTCCTTTTAAATTCAAAAATAAAGCTAAGGATAGTAAAAATATTAATTTCTTAAATTAATCCACATTGGTACAATTTTTATAGTTTTTTATACATTTTGAGTATATTTTGGTTGAAGGGAAGATTTTAATACCCTAGGCACACCAAAATTTTGGCCAACTATTGTGGCAGTTTGGCGTAGAATTAAAAAGTGTTAAAAACATTTTCATGACCACTATGGATTATTCTCCACAACAACATAAACATTTATTATCTATGGATAAGTGTGTACCCTTTATGCTCTTGTTGATGTAGCCTTATGAATAACTAGATTAACAAAAATGAAGTTAACATACATGGGTTATGAATCCATGTTAGTGATTGAGTAAGACAATCCAAAAATTAGTGATTCCTATATCAAGCATGTGGACCTAGAGGAGTTTCATAAAAGAATAAATTTATTTTTTTTGAATGCCAAGACTACTTTCTTGTTAAAAAAAAGTTACTATAGGTATCTAGTATTCATATATTCATGCAATGTTAAGCCCTAGTATTCACCTGTGGCAGACATTATTATCTAGATACTTGGGAGATATAGTCATAAACAGGTGCCTTGATGAACAAAATAGATGGCACTACCATGGGCATGAATTTTTAGGTCACCCTAATGGAAACTTATGTGAGAATGAGCATAAAGATTGGATAATATTTATGTGTCAAAAATCTAGAAAGAAATCTCAATATCATTAATAGTGGGTGGATGAAACATAAGAGAACATGATTGTTAAAACTCTTAAATAACTTATCTAGATCAAAATTTAAAGAGGAATTGTTAGACATGGTCACCCTTCTCAATAGGGTGGAGGATAAAAAAACTACCATAGAGTTTCATCAATGGATGGTTATGGTTTTGAACATTATATGCAAATGCAAAAAACATATTGATGAGGGTGATATCATAATTAATTTTATACATCAATAACTTACCAATATATAACTAACAAAAATCTTCTATATGAATTAATAACTATTTTATTCATTACCAAATCAAAGAGTTTACCTATCTCTCACTCAATTTTCTAATGCAAGTCCAACAATTAAGGTTCAAGAATTATACCCTCAAATTAACCCTAAAACAAATCAATAAACATTCAATAAGGATCAATGATGCTTACACTATGAGAGTTATGCAAGCATTGAATGAAGATTAGAGTATGAGAATTTTAGATGAGGCATATAATCTCATATCACAATATGGGAGCTATTTCATTCAACTCCAAAAATTCCCTTATATTAGAGTATGAGGATTTGAATGTTGCCCACCAAGACTTCCCAAGATAGAAAATGACAAAATATTACTAATTGAGATGTGTAGACAACTCTTGGAAGTACAAAAGTGATGAAGGTAAAAACACATGGTGGGCATAGTGTATCCAATCACCTTGGTTCACTATACTTATAATAATTATACTGATGCCTATAATGTCAAAGCCTCAATTTAATAGTTCACAATGCATCCTCACATGACCAAAGTGATGGAATCATGGTTAGGGATCTCAATTAAGAAATTCCTTAGACTATGAAACACTCAAAATATTTAGTGGAAATTATAATAAAATGAAACAATAAAAAATTATATATTTATTTTATTTCAACCAAATGGAAATATAAAACACAAAATGACAAAATCACATCATGATCTTCAATGAGTTTTGTTACAATATCAAATATGTAGATCTCAATTTTGCTAAACCATAGTCTTTATAAAATAATTTATCTAATATAATCTTTATCCAATATCCCACTAATTAGTTCTCTATCACAAGCATAGGGGCATGTTTATATAACACAAGACCTACCTACTTAAACTAAGTAATTTTACCTAACTAATAGTATTAACTCACTTTAGTGAGTCCCAAACCTTATGTCACCAATATTAAATTTATTCACATTTCTAAGTAATGTCAGAGCTCAACACATCCAAAATATTTAATGAATGTTATTAAATGAATCCTTACCAGCTTCAATGACTTTTAGAATTAAATTTCAATAAATATACAATAATTCTAAATACATATAAATTCACACAACACCATCAGTCTTCAAAATCAACAAACATGTGTTCAATGACTCTTATGTCTAGTTGAGGATTATAAAGAAAATTACCACTATTTATTCAATTGATTTGAAACTCAACACACAAAGTATACAATAGATAAAAAATAATCCTTATAAAACTTAAATTCAAGAATCATCTTGTATAATGGTGAAGAATCATCTCAAATAAATACTCTAATTCAAGAAGTGTCATAAAATAACATAAACACATAAAATATCTATGTAGATACATGACAATGAAATATTATTACAACAATGCACATTAGGTGTCTTATACTTAATTAGACAATAATTTTATCTCACTATGTAATAAAAGATACATGGATCATTATAAATAGGCATGCTTGTAGGAAACACATAACTACACTAAACAAGGCACTTATAAAGGATATCACAAAGAAACACAAAGATAATAAACACAACAAATAAGTCTTGCACAAACTCAAAAAAAATATAAGTGAGGTAAAAAACATTACATAAAACTATAGTAAGAAAAATTCATAAACTAGCATATTTTTGGTTGATTCAAGATTGCTTGTGAACCCAAATGTTCCTACATTATACACCTTGGGTAAGAAAGAAACATGTGATTTTATTTTTGTGGATTCTAATTATTCTTCTATTGGTATTCAGTTTTTTTCATATCTTTATCTACTAACCCATGCCACTTATTATATGTCTCAACCTTTCCATTTCACCAAATATTCCTTTTTCCTTGTAGTATTTCCAACTTGCATGTCAATCACCTCTTCTATTTATTCATGTTATTTATTAGGCATATGAAGTAGCCCATCTATTTATTCAAAACTTACTTTTTTAATTTCACTACTTTGTCCTTCAAGGATAAAAATATGCCACATTGAAGATAAGTGAAATGTCTATACCTTTAGTTAAATATACTTCATATGCATTCTTTCCAAATTTATACAAAATTATGCATGGTCCAATATTTTTGCATTTCACCATCTCATATGTCCTTTTTGGAAATATCTCTTTTCTCAAATATTCTAAAACTAAGTCTTCAATTTGATATTATAATTGTCTTCTCTTTTGATCTACATATTATCTGTACTGTGATGTATTATTTTTCAATTATTCTTTTACATGTTTATGCATTCTCTTATATGTTTTTAAAAATATTATGCTTAAACATTTCTCATTTCCTCATTTTTAATATCTCTTAATTCCTAAATACTGTTAGACTTGACCTATAAACAACACAAATGATGTATTTCCTATACTTTTATTCACATAGTTGTTATAAGTAAACTCAACTTGTGTCAGAATATTATCCCATGTTCCTAACTTACCTTCAACTGAACATCTCAAAAGATTACCCAAACTTTTATTGAATGCTTCAGTTTGCTCATCTATCTATGGATGGTATGAGGAAATAAATTATATTTGTTTATTTAACTTCTTCTATAATGTCCTCTAGAAATGTCTAATAAATTTTGAATCTTTTTCTGATACTATTATACATGGTAAACCATGTAGTCTTATAAATTATGTGAAAAAACAAATTAGCAATATTTGTTGCATCATTAGTATTTTTACATGCTACAAAATGTGCCATCTTTGTAAATATATTAACCATCATAAATATTGAATCATTTCCTTTCTATGTTCTAGACAAAGCTAAAATGAAATCCATACTTATATCCTTCTATGTTTTCTATATAATAGGAAATAATTGATAAAATCTTGAATTATGAATTCTCCCTTTATCCAGTTGGCAAACTCTACATTATTAAATAAATTTACATACATCCATACTCATCCTGGGCCAAAAATAATTTTATGTCACTTGTGCTAAGGTTTTTTCATACCCAAAATGTCATTCCAATCCTCCATTATGATTTTACTTAATTAAATTATATTGTATTAAACCTCTTGGTATGCATAATTGGCTTCTTTTGAAGAAAAAAACCTTCTTGAATAAAATAATATAACCATGCTATTCTATCTTGACTCACTAGTTCTCTACATGACTTCCATGTTTCTTAAAAATATTCATCCTATTAATAATTTTCATTCATAAGATAAAATCCTATGAATTCGACCATTAGTTTTTTCAAAAAAATAATTATTCCACTCAATGCATCAACAACTCTATTAAACTTACCAATTATATGTTTCAACAAAAATAAATAACTATATAGGAATTCAACCCATTTCATATGCTTACAATTCAGATTACCCTAACTATTAGTGAACTATATGCTTGATGATCTGTATTTAATATAAAATGATTTGGAAATAGGTAATGTCTCTCTTTCTTTAGCACTTATAAAATTACATAGAAATATTGATCATATACTAAATGTTTGCACTTTGCATCATTGATATTTTAAATTGAAATATGTAATAGGTCTTCCTTATTGACTCAAAATTTTCCCTATTACTATATCACTTGCATCAAAATCAATTTGAAATACCTTATTAAAATATGGAAATGCCAACACTAGCTACTTTGTTATTGATGAGACCATAATATGTCTCATTTATATGCCACTATATCTTCCTTAGTTTAATTTTTAAAGTGGACTTAGATTTAGTTTCAAGTGATTATGATTGCTTAGAATAAAATAAAGGATATATATTTGGTCTATTATATATGATTCATTAGAGTCTAATTTTTTTAAGCTTTCTAATTATTCTTTAGAAATAGATGTCAAATCTTGTATATGTAGATCATAATGAGTCATCCATAAATATAATAGAGTTGAGAGAATCAAGGGGTAGTTTATAAATCATATCTGGATTCCTATAAGATATCCAAATTTATATATAATAATATATCCCAAGAATTAGAGAGACTCCCAAGATCATCGGTAGCTCTAGAGATGTACAAAAATCCTATAGGCATTTTTTAAGTATCCTACCATTAGATCTCGAGTTCATATATGTAGCTCATGAGTATATATACAATTATATATTCAGTGACCATAAAAACTAGCTCCAAATATTAGTTATAGATTCTCATATAATGTAACTCCTGAGTTCCTAAGTATCTCCTAAGATCTATAGACCAAATATTGAGATGGAAGTTGTTGGGAGACAAATCAAGAATGAAGCACTTATGTGGCCTTAATTACATTAGAGGATAGTTAGTTTGAAAAAGTTATATGGTTCCAAGAAATTTGGATGATTTTTTCAACCATCCATGTGATCCAAGAAGTCATTGCATATGTTGAAGGGCTAAAATGGATGGTTACAATCAAAATAAAAAAGGTCATCAAGAACATCCCTCATTCTGAATCTGATTGCATATTTGGATTCCTATTGAAAATTAGTGTAATTTAAAAAAACATCTTGATCTAAATCTATATGTAAAAGTTCTAGTCATTTGAATTAACTCCAGATTTGCATTTAGTAGAGCTTTAGAGGTGACAAATCGATCTCTGGAGGTCATCATAATTTAACTTGAAAGGTCATCATAACAACTCTAGAAGTCATAAAAAAAACTCAATAGATGCATAAAATTAGCTTTGGAGTATAGAAGCCTAGAATACACATATGATAAGACCAAATAAAGAATTAAATATTATTTTTGGATGTTTTAAATATATATATATATATAAAACATTTCTATAAATAGAAATTTCCAAAAATAAACTTTTATAGAAATCAAAAAGATATTTATAGTATATCAACTACTATGAATATCTAAAACTACAAGTTGTTAGAGACATCAAAATGAAAATGAATTTATCAAATAATAATTTATTATTTCTAAAAAATATATAATTTTTTGGAAAGAAACCATATCACACTAGACTCTCTCCAACAAACTAGAAGATAGTGTATTTGTTAATCTAACACTTCCCACTATTTTTTAATTGAATAATGGGAACTAGTACTATTATTCAAATAATGTGTGAGCCTAATTTTTTATATTATTAGCATAGAATAATAATCATTTTAAAAATTATTTGTTAGGTAGTTATCCTAGAATAAGAATAACTTGTAAACCATTTTGTTAGGTTGTTATTTTTAACTAAGCAGTTGTATTATAAAGAAAACCTTGTCATTCATAATTTTAAAAAATGGAATTAATAGAAGACCAAACTAATTATTGAATATTGTAATAGTTGGATTGAATAAATATTTTTAGTGTTTTCAAATTTATTGATTGATTTACTCTAGTCCTACTCTAAATGTGGATAAAGGGCCCACTCAACATGAGGAACAAGGACCAACTTTATGATATTTATAGATTAGATTTATTTATGTTTTCTTTTTCATTTTTGAATATTTATTTTATTATTAGAACCAACATGTACATTTCATTATATCCTATCTCATCTTTGACTACTTCATTTATCATATAATATGTAAACTAACTAGATCTATAGGCCAATGATTATTCAGTTTCATTTGATGCAAGTGTGTTTCCCTTCATGCAGCATGTGTTTCAATTCCTAAAATTTAAATTCTGAAATTGTGTTTTATTTATGTAATTTAGATACATGTAAAGTGTGTTTTAATTATATGAATTAAATTCTTGAAATTATATTAGACTTTTTTTGTTTCTAATCGGAAATAATTGTTAGCTGAAATCCTTCTTATCCCTATTGCATATGGCCTTCAAACACCAACTATATATTGATATTATTATTAAATTAAGAGGATTAATAACACATAATTTTTTTCACCTTTTTTAAGGACAATGGTGTTATTAGGGAACTATTAAAATTTATCTCTTTGTTAATTTTCCTAGTGATTTTCCAATGGGCTATAGTCCCTTTCTTCATAAAAAAGCAAAATTTATATGGGGTGAGAATAAATGACCCCTTTTGCTAGTTGAAGTAAGAGAAACATGATAGGAAAACTGAAAGTGACATCAATTTTACTTTAAGGATATATTTAGTAAATAGTTATTTTAGGTTTCTTCCTCTTCTTCTTCCTCATTTTATTTTGTGGTAAAATCTCCAATGAATTCTAATTGGAATTTCATTTCTTCATAAATTGAATTTAGTGAAATGTGATAGTGATTATTCCATAGAATAGTTATTTCAAAAAATAGAAATAGACTCTAAAGGAAGATATACCCAAACCATTTCAAAAAAAAAAAAAAAAAAAAAAGAGACTAACCTTGTGTAGGTAAAAATTATGGTTAAGAATATTTTGAAGGGAGATCTAACCATAAATGTTAATACAAGGTGGATAAGGAATGAATATTTGATTGTTGCATACCATGAGATTGAAACCTTCAAATTTATTATCTAGAAACTCTAATAAGGGAAAATTATACCTATAAAAACTATGCTTAAAAAATGAATGAATAAAAAGATAGCATGGTGAATGCTTCTCCTAAAATAATAAAGTAAAATGTAGTGCATGTAAATAATAAAATATTTACACTTAAATTTTAAACTGTTGAGAATAAATTTATAAGTGTTCATACACTTGTTGATGCACCTCAAATTGCATATATTGTTTCTCCATCCGTTAGTACAAATATCCAATTTACATATTCTCATGCTCTTGAAGAGTTTGAATCTAATATTTAACCTCTTAGAATGATGATCCAACTTATAATAATTAATTTCATTTCAAATCATGGATTAGTAGTTAAAAACATTGTTGCACCTATCAATGAGTAACATGTATGTATAGAGATGCCTACACCTTGTAACAATTGTATATGCCAGCTTATCCTATTATTAGTAAGAGTTAAATCACCGTATATTAGCTCCAATATTCATGGTTGAATAAATTAAATCCATGGTAGTTGATTCTACATCCATAATTGAAGGAGAAAACCATGAAGGAATTACACTAAAATAAACTAATATTTTTATGACTCCTCCTTATAATGAATGTAGATTGGATATTATTTTTATATCAATTTTTTAACAAAACAATATAATTACAAAAAATTTAGAGGGAAATAAATATTTCAAGAAAAATTAGTATAGGAATATTTGACCATTTTTTTGACAATGCTAAGTACGAATGCCAAGTTTATCATATAAATAAGGATTAGATACATAGAGAGTCAATAGATGCAAATGGAATCATGAAAGTTTTATTTGAAATTCAAAGAGAATAATGGCCACCAAATCAATAAACTTAATATATGTATTTTTGATCTTCATGTGAATATAATTATGCATTTCATACTTGTAACTACATAACCCAACCACCTTAACATTTTTCAAATCATTTAAAACCACCACTTGTTCAATTTATGAAATATTAGAGTCATTCATGGTAGCCACCACCCCAATATTAGTAAATCAACCCAACCTTCTCATGTAGAACTTAACATATAAAGATATTCCTAAACATAAACTTAGTAATATGCTAACTTAATCAGTGCATAATAATGAAATGATAAATTCAACACATACTAAAATAAATTTCATCCATATTTAGGTATTGTATAGGACAACACCCACTATCAACCATAATAAATAAAATCCATCCAAGATAGTTATTTAGGTGATCCATTTCCAATAAATAAATCAATTCTTGAACCATATCCATTCATAAGAAAGGTTGTATCATTGTTTCTCAATTTATCCTTTTTATGCATGACTGAATGAAATAACCTTAGTAAACATTTGAATTATGCAAGTAAGACATCAGATCTAAGGTTTCCAAATATTCCATGTTCTTGACAACTTAAAAAAAATTGATATAATATTATATTTATTTTATTATTAAAAATAACCTTTGATGATTGAGTGTAGTCTACATATATAATTGATCGTATATTTGCTCTCTTTGGTTTTATAAACAACTTAATTATGTTGTACTCTTCCAAGTATTTTACTTTGTTATCAAAATCACAATCAAATGAAACAAGAGTAGATTTTGATTTTATATTGGTCAAATTATGCAATGAGATACCTATAAATATTTTTTATAAATGTGGTGATGAAATGTCATTTATATTCTATAAATTTATTTGAACATAAAAGTTAGAAGAACATGGATAGTGTAGTAAGTTTCAAAAACTCTAGAGATACTCACACATTGGATTTGTTTAAGAATTCTATTGAAGATATATTTGATTGACCAAAAGTGTTATCAAGTAAGTGCATAATTTTCACCTTATTAATCTTGGAATTTATAAAATAGGTTTAACTTTAGTAAATATATCTCATGGATAGATAAATTCATGAGTACAATGAACTTTTTAGTTGATTTGGATGTTGTAGAGGATTTGTAAAAACCACTTCATATCATATTATCATTTCTTGAAAATATATTAAAAATTAAGCAATGAAAACCCTTATACATTATTGATGGTATTTTTAGAAAACCAACATGTTGGTTGAATAATTAGTTATGAAAGAGCCTTGATAAAAAAAAACCAACTTGTTGGTTGGTTAAGGGCCAAAAAAAGGGGGGATTTGAAAACTAGAAAATGGATACTTTTCCCCACAATAATAAAGTTTTACCTTATTATAACAAAGATAAATTTGTACTTGATTGATCTTGATTGTCTATTCTCTTTCAACATTAAATAACCTTTACTACATTAACATGAATAAAGTAAGGATGACTAGGAGTAAGATTTAAGTATCTATTCTATTATTTTATCTTTAAATATAGTTGTAATTTTTTTGAATTACAATTAGGTCAACTTGATGAAATTCCTGATAAAATAATATATATTAAAAAAAAAATCTCCCCATGAATGAGGATATATATGAAGTTAAGTTTGGGGGATAGAGAGTAAAGATTTAAAAACAAGTAATGGTGGCTATTTTAAAAACTGAGTAAAATGCATTGCTAACTTCAAAAGAATGTTCAATATGATTTTTTTCAGTTCAACTTATATGGTTTTGAAAAATAAATGAGATGAATTAGATAATGAGGATTCCAATCTCCCTAGCTAATTCTCAAAGACATATTTTAGTAGAGAAAGGGTTTGTTGTTAAAATGATCACAAAACACAAAAATGTGGATAGAACTAAGGTATAAATATCCACTACTACTCCCAATCCCATGATTGGCTAACATAATAAATCAATCATATGAAAATTTTGAAAGATGGGAAATATAGGGGACATGTTACTTTTGGATAAAATATGTGGGTAGACTTATAAACATAATATGGCTGTAATAAATTATTAAAAAATCTAAATCTAAATGAAAACTAGTAACATGCATGATGATATGCATGAAGTTAAGTGTGGGAGAGATGATGAGATCATAATATGTCTCATTTATATGTCATTTTATCTTCCTTATATTAGGTTTTAAAGTGGACTTATATTTGGTTTCAATAGCTTATGCTTGTTTAGTTTTACACACACACACACACACACACACACACACACACACACACACACACACACACACACACACACACACACACACACACACATGTATGTATACATATGTATATGTCACACACACACACACATATACATATGTATACATACATATATATGTATGTGTGTGTCTGTGTGTGTGCGCGCATGTGTGTATGTGTATATATATATATTTCGTATAATCTCTACAAGTTATTATAATCTAAATTATTGATGTTTTATAATTATTATTTATAAATAGATGCCAAATATTATATATATATATATATATATATATATATATATATATATAGATCATTATAAGTTATCCATGTAGATAGTAAATTTCATAGCATCAAGGGGTAGTTATAAAGTAGTTATGGAGTGTTATAAAATCTTCGAAGTTCCATAAAAGTATTGGCATTGGGTGAATAATGGAGGAAAAATAGTAAAAATATATCTAATATAAAAAACATGATTTATTTATGTATAAGGTAATCTTAAAAATCTTACTAAAATATGAGTTGGTTAAAAAACCAACTAACGGGTGAAACTACTCGAATAACCAAAAAAAGAATTACATAAACAAATTAAAATATTAAAAACAACTTTGAATCATGAAAATAATCCAACAAAATCCCCCTTGATCCAAAGGGGTATAAAATATTTGGAGTAATGAATCTGAAGTCATCAAAGGAAATTTATTGTAACTACAATTGGTGCACTATACCTCTGGCACTGACCAAAAATTGATGTCACTCCATAAATAAGCCTACCCCAATGAGTTGTGGAAAAAATGGCTGACAAATATGATCATAGTCTACACATACTCAATGATCATCATACCACACTACACTATAACACAATCAAGCATATCCAACTACATTGATCCACATAAGGTGCCACACAAGAATCCATCCAAATGATAAACTCATACTATGTATGGCACATCTTCCTAATTTCTAAAAAATGTTGATGACATTTGCTAACACTAAAGATGATAGCAACCCATGTCAACTTGTACTATCATCGATGACTAATCAAAATTCAACAAATGCAATATTTTCTCCCTTATTAGGTGAGAGGTGAGAAGTTGTGCATCAAGAAAAGAAAAATCAAACAATCCTATCTACTCCATGACATGAATATCAAGTATGGAAAGCCAAAAATCTAACTAAAATCAAGAACACAAGCCAAAAAACCTATTACTACAACAAATCCAAGTATTGAGCCTAGTAGCTTGCATAAGATGGGTAAATCATTGAGCACTCAAAAGATGGTGTTAGTTCCATCAGGACCATAGACCTCAACCATATATGATACCCCCTAATTAGAGGATGTGTTAGAATAATTAGAATAACTAAAAGATAAACTACTATAATGATCCACATAATTGGCCTCATATTTATTTTTATGTAGAGAATGGGGTCATCAAGAAGGATAGACATATACAAGATGTCCAATACCACCACATTTGAAACATTTTAGGTGTTTCTTATACTAATAAGATCCATAAGAATATGAATAACTAAAAGAACTTTAGGAGTGAGAAGAATGTTGATAGTGATGTTTGCATTTGGAAGACCCTGTAAAGTGATGATGCAAATGTTGTGGTAACCATCAAGAATGATGTGGAGAATGGAGTTGAGAGTGTTTTAGATCATGCTTCTCAAACTATCACTATAAATGGTGATGATCTATATGTTGGGACCTATTCTTTAATAGTGATCCTCTTCAATAGACATACTTTTCTTCTTTGCAAATTGTCTCTTATGTTGAGTTAATAACTCATAGATGGGGTCAAATGTGGCACCATTAATCTCGTCACTAAGATGTTGCATTTCAATAAAATTGGTGTATGTAGAATTAATACCATTAATTGTGATATAAATCAACATGTCATCATCAATTTTTCCAACAAAATACATCTTCATTATCAGCTAGTTTATTATTCAAAATTTGCATAAGAAGGTCAATCTTCTTGTATGCAGGTTGCTTGTCATACAAATATTTTAATGTTTTCCATGTTTTCCATGTGCCAATTTTAATTTACTTAATATGTATGATAAATTATTCAGTGAAAGATGATATCAATAGGGTGAGAGAACACTTATCATGTTTCTAATATTCAACTACTTTCACCACTTCAGTTGGTGGTGTTATTTATTTTTCAATTATTTCCCATAAATCATTAAATATGAGATTTTTATGCAATTAAAAATGCATCATGTCTATAAATCAATCTTGGATAGGATAAGATAGAGCATACCTACACTTCTAATTAGGAATACAATTTTTAAGAAGGATCATGACCAATATGGGCATCCACTAAACCTAATTAGTTGATCACTTGTCACAATACACCATGCTAGGAAGGGTTTCAAAGCCTAGATTCTAAAATAATTATGAAACCACCTTAAAAGAGTCATATGTTTGATATTCACTCTATTATAATAAAAAATAAATTAAATCTAATCTAGTGCTCACCAAAGCTTATGGCACAAATTAGGGATTAGAAATAAACTAAACTAAACTACACATACATACAAGACATACTCATGTCAATGTATGTAAAATCCTTATGCATGGAAGAGAAACATAATTGCATTATCTATCTACTCTTATATATGAGAAATAAAGTTAGGAATACTCACCTTGAAGATGAACCTGTCGAGCCTCAATCTCTCCCTTGGCCAAGGTGCTTCACAAGAGATTGTTGTGGTATGTAAGGATAAAAAAGACAAATCATCTCTAGGCTACACAACTTATCTATGCATCTAAAATACTTTTCCATAAGATAAGATCCATATCTCCAAAGAAAGTATGGAACCCTAAGATTTATTCCTCAAGTAGAATGGTTAATAAATAGAAGTACATTCATGCTTATTCTTCTTCTCTTCTTTATCCTCAAATGGTTATAAATGAACTTGTATATATAGGTGGATCTTTCCCTAAATCCTTTTGAATATGTTAGTTGTACAGGGTCATCCTAGTTGAACCTATATGTTTTTAGGAGATAAATCACTAGGTCCCAAGGTAGGTTGGTTGAAGGGATAACAAAACTCCAATTGAAAAATATCCCTAAATAGTACAAGGTTGGCCCTATCGACCCTATATAGTAATTAGAGGCTAAAAAGTATATAGTGTCAACCTAGTCAACCTAGTACAATTAACTAGTGAAAGGGGGTCAAGGCAAAAATAAGGAGGATAAAGCATGATAAATTTTTGGAATGGGTGCAACTAAGAAGAATAATCTTAGGGTAAATGGTTTTAGGATATAAGTGGAAAAAGGAACAATAATATTATGAATCACTAATGGTCAGCCACCCCTTTCCTGGTGTACCACTTAAGGCATGCATTTAGAAATATTGAGACTTGATGGGTTCCTACAAGATATAAAGTGTCATTAACTAATAAAAGTTAAAAATATTATGTGTATACACATGCCCCACTCTAAGCTCATCATGTGTCATGTGAGTGCAACACAGGATGGTGCTTTGAGAAATAAAACATGATAACACATAATGTTGATGCTAAGTAAAGTGTAGTAAGCAATAAATAAGATAAATGAAAGGACATAATTGAAAAACACATACCTTTACTTAGCTTTATGCTACAAATAAATAATAAAACTACAAGAGATTTGAAGGTGTCCAATGTGAATAAAATTAGGCAAACCTATAGAAGTTAGTGTAAAAAATAGCCAAAAATTGAAATTTTGGGAATAGAGGCATATAGTACTGTAAAATGACTTAAGGCAAAGATATGAAGGTATTTGGAAAATGGAAAATTAGGATTTTTAAGGCAAGGTGAGAACCAAAATATTAAGGGTAAATGAATGAGAAAATGATGGCAAAAGAATGTCAAATGATGACAAATGAGTGTAAATGAATGACAAATGATTGTAAAATGCATTAAATCAGGTTGGAAAGTATGTAAAACATAAATGAAAAAAAGGAATGTATAACATACTAAATTTCATTGGGAAACATGTAAAACATAAATGGAAAAAAGGAATGTCCATGCTAGAAAACTTGAACAAAGATAGTAAGAAAGGGAAAAGTAAGATCATGTAAGATAGGCAAAAATAAAAACATGAAAGACAAAAAATAAAATGTAATTGAAGATGTGAGACAAGCATGAAGAAGGCATACATAAAGATAAATATGTAAGAATGAAAAATGTCTTATGTAAGATAAGCTAAGTCTACAAAAATAAAATAAGATCACGATGGAGAAATGAAAATCAAAAGATCTAAAGGATGAAAACTCAAACTTAGTGCTTGTTTAAAGACATAATGTAATAAAACACAACCACCTAATGACATGACTAGTATGTTGGGTTTACCATAATGTATGCAATAAAAAATGGATCATGTCTATAAATCAATCATGGCTTAGAGAAGATAGAGCGTACCTATATTTTTGATTGGGAAAACATTTGTTAAGTAGGAGCATGACTAATATGGGGATCCACTAGACCTGATTAGGGGATCACTTATAATAATACACCATGTTAAGAAGGTTTCCAAAGCCTATAGTCTAACATAATCATGTAACAACCCTAAAAGAGTCTTAGGTTTGATATTCACTCTATTCTAATAAACAAGAAAGTAAATCTAATCTAGTGTTCACCAAAGATTTTGGCACAAAGTGGGTGTTAGAAATTAAAAAATAAAAAATAAAAATTCATAGAAGACATATACTTACATCAATATATATGAAATTTTAATGCATGGAAGAGAAGCCCAACTGCATTATCTATCTACTCTTATAAAGGAGAAATAAAGTTAAGAATACTTACCTTGGAGATGAACCTATCAAGCCTCAATCTTTCCCTTGGCCAAGGTGATTCACAAGAGATTACTATGGTATGTAAGGATAATAAAGACAAATTATCTCTAGGCTACACAACCTATCTATGTAGCCAAAATACTTCTCCACAAGACAAGATCTGAATCTACAAAGAAAGTATGGAACCCTAAGCTTTATTCCTCAAGTAGAATGGTAAATATGCATATGTTCATTCACACTTATTATTATTAACTTATATATCTTCAAATGGTTATAAATGAACTTGTATATATAGGGAGATCTTTCCCTAAATCTATTTGAATATGTTAGCTATATAGGGTTGACCCAATCAACCCTGTATGTTTTTGGGAGATAAATCTCTAGGTCTCAAGCTAGGTCATCTGAAGGGCTAACAAAAATCCAAGAAAAAAATTCCATAAATAGTATAAGGTTGACCCTATTGACCCTATATAATAATTAGAGGCTAAAAAATATACAAGGTTGAACCATTTAACCTAGTATAGTCAACTAGTGAAAGGGGGTCAAGGCAAGAACATGGAGGATAAAGCATGACAAATGTCTAGAATGGTATAACTGAGAATAATAAGCTTAGGTGAATAGTTTTAAGATACAATTATGTAAATGTAAAGTGGTAAAAGTGACAATAATATTATGAAGCACCAATGGTCTACCCACCTCTTTGATGGTGCACTCCTTAAGACATGCACTCAAAGATATTGAGACTCGATGGGTTTTTAAAAGATACAAAGTGTCAATAATCAATAAAAGTAAAAAAAATTATGTGTACATAAGAGTGTTCTCCATGTTTCTACTCCATTTTTTGTAGTTTCTAGGTGACAATTTTCCATTTTTAGATATGAGACTAACAATTTTAGGCATAATTATTAAAACAAAATGCTATTGAGGTTTTGCCTTTACCTTCTAAATAGCTTCCAAGTATAATTTTTTTAGACTTATAAGCATATAAAATATTTACACCCTTATTAATCAGAAAAAAGAGTCTCTCATCATTTCCATGTTCATTTTACAAAAAAATTAAAATGGTTAAATGTATTTGAACCCTTAACCAACAAAATCATCTATAAGGTTTTAGAAATTTGAACCTCATTATTTGATGACTAACAAAATGCATAAAACTACTCCCTCTAATTTCATACAAAAAAATAACTCTACTTTCTTTGTGTTATGGGGCCCACACAATTTTTAGGTTGTGAAAATTTCAAACATTTTTTCTAGTGTGGAGTTTGCTTCTTTACCAAATGTTGCCTAGATGTTTATCAAATGAAATGATAAAAAAATAATGTTATCTACAATTATTTCACAGTAAAGGATAATGCATAGGTAATAGATAACTTATTTTACTTGACAAAAAAATTATTTACTTATCTTATGTAGGTAATGAATAAACTTATTCAAAAAGAGTTAAATAAATTTGATTTAATTACCTTTTTATGATATTAATGAGTGTTAATTACTATCTCTAGCTTCCAATAGATTGGACGTGTTGACCAATTTTGCCCACAAGCAAAATTTCAGTCACCTTCTTCCCTTGCTATTTAAAGACAGTCATTTCCAGGTTGCACAAGTTCAAATGCCATGGTTCTTCGATTGGTTCAGTCTTTTGTTTCAGCCCCTTGGTTCATCAGCACTCGATTCATCCATCTTTAACTTCACATTGGCCTGGTTCATTGGTTCAGCCTTGGTTCATCGGCCTAGTCCAAGTTCAATACCCTTGCAGAGGGTAGACGCTTCAATGGAAAAGATAGGGTAAGTCCCAAATTTGTTTAAATTCAAATTGGTTTAAGTCCCAAATTCCTTCAAACTTTTTGTCTAAAGGAATTCCTTTGGACAAAAAAGTCTGAAGGAATTTGGGTGCAGCTCAAAGCAAAGACAGAGATAGACCTAGGGAATTTCCGTAGACTTTTTGTCCTCAGGAAATGTCCATAGACAAAAGTTCACGAAAAATACACAAAGCCCGTGAGAACCCGGGAGACCGTCTGAAGGATCAAAGGACCCACCGAAGGACCTCAAAGGGCAGATGCCCTTATAGGGGACTCTTAGCCAAAATAAAAAATGGCACTAAGCAAAGTTGGGAGGGTGCTAAGACTAAGCAAAGCCACAGAGAACCAGCGAAGGACCCGAAGACATTCTGAAAGCTGTCAAGTTCAACAAAACAAGTTAGCCATTGGTTTTCAAACCAATGACGGCCATATGAACATCAAAGTTAGTGAAATAAAATGGCCATTTGTTTTCAAATTGAGAGAGATCTAAACAAGGGGCCAAAATGCAGTGACCTACTAAGAATTCACCCCCGAGGGCCAAAGGAGCCAGAAGAGACAAAATTGAGAAAAGATAAGGAGACAAGCATGGAATGAACAAGTAGTTAGTCCAAGTGGTGCCAATTTGAGAAGTGACTCTGGTAGGTGAAATAGTTCCTGTGAATTCATCATTGGGGATGTAAATAGCTAACAATGTAACCAGTCTCTCCATTTTACATTTAATGAGTAGACAAACCATGTATTGACCTTGAAAAGGCAGACTTCAAATAGACAAAGTGCATAGCTCATTAATGTTTTGAGTGACTTCTTCTTCCCAATGAAGGGACACGATAAGCCACTTGTAAAAACGGAAACACCAAATGGACCTCCTTGCTTCTCCTATATATTGAAGACTTTTCATTTTAAGAAAGATCTTCTACATTTTGTAAGGCACAACCCTGGCAAAAAATTTCACCTGAATCAATAAATGCATTTTTTACCTCCATCTTGGATAGAGTTTTTTGTGTATGTCTTGAGTGTTGTTTGTGTTCAATAATTGTTTCTTGATGATTTCATAGGCCCAACACCAACATACCTATTGTCAACAAGGTGCCATTTCTATAGCTGACAGGAAGAGAGCAGTATTTGAGAAATTCAGCATAGAGGAGATTACTTACAGTGTGCATCCCACAACACCATGGTGAAATCTCTATTTTTTTGTGTTTTCATGAAAGCCTCCTTGCCAGTTTCTTATAGCTTGGTCCTTTTACCAAGTATGAAGTGTATGTATGTATTTGTCTAGTTTTAAGAGTGGATGTGAGAAGGTTGACTTATTTTGGTACATCACCTCTTTAGAGTAGTTTATTTCCTTGCAATCTTTCTCCCTTTTCATCCCCCCCACTTTATATATTTATATATGCATGTATTTGCACTTGGTAAAACAAACATGATGCATCAAAGGGAGCTATCCCTTATCTAGAGACTCTCCCCTCCAACTTCACTAGTCCCATAGGTGAGAGGGGAGTTTCCATAGTTTCAAGGAAAAGGTAGGAGCTTAGCCTCCTGCCAAGGGTGCAATTTCCTACGTCAACAATTTTGGCATGCCTGGTGGGACTCAATTTGACAACTCAATAAGGTTTAGGATTGATGTTGGTCCTGTCATAGCATTTAAGTTTTCCAACATCTGGGGACTCCACTAGGGAGAGCTTTAGTTTTCCAATTAAGACTAGTCTCTTAATTTTCTATGCCTAAAGTCACCACAAGGTCTGCTTCAAAAGGGGTTCCTTTCAATTTCGTTGAGTTGCCTTTGAACTCTATAAAACAACTATGATTTGAGAGGACCCATCCTTATCCAACAAGCAATCCTCCTAGACTTGTTGTAAGGGACACAAATGAAGCAGAGACCTAGTTACAACCCATCCCAGCCATGGCACTACCTTTTGTGGCTTTTCGTGGTCAGAGCCCCTTGAATCTCCCATGCTATGATCCAATTTTGGGAACAGCCCTAAAAAATGTGCCTTCTTTCGATGGAAGGGGCCCATTATATTCATTGAGCATATTAGGAATATTGCTAACCTTTGCAATATTCATAATGTAATAGAGGAAAATATCACCATCAGATTGCTAGCACTATCTCTCAAGGGCAAGGCTCTTGACTGGTACGAAACTTTGCCTATAAATTCAATACATTCTAGGAATGAATTGGGCACTCAGTTGATAGATCATTTTGGGGAAAAGAGTGATGGCCTCTTGCTTGTTGAACAACTGATGACCATAAAGAGAGCTCCACACAAGTATATGTAGGATTTCAACACGTAGTTTCAAAAGACTTGGGATAGAATTCCCATCTTGGTAAGATCGACTCCCATTTATGCTTTCTTATATTATTTAAGATCTTTAAATAGTGATATTGCTATGATGATCCAATCCATGGGAGGGCATATACTACCAGCTACTTATGACATAGCCATAGTACTGAAAATTACTTAGTACAGGCTGGGAAAATAGCCCCTAGGCCTCACATGCCACTTTTCCCAAAAATGTTGCCTCTGATTCAGACCATTGCTCCCACATTGGCCCCTCTACCTAGCATTGGAAAACTAGATATTGTTCCATCCAATGAACTTCATGAGGTTAAAAGTCTATTGTAGAGCATGTCAAATGAACTTGTAGCTCTCAAAAGTTAGCAAGCTCAAAGCAATAGGCTAAACCAAGGATATCAACATTATGGTCAAGCCCCTAGACCCCCTTTTCAAGGCTATAATCAAGGATAGGGTTAGATCACTCAAATCAAACCATTTAAAAACTATAATTCAATCCCCCCTTCATCATCTAAAGTCATGGTGTTGATTCAGAACAATCTAGTATAGGAGCAGCCAAGTTGTTCAACCATGGGATATGGTCAAGAACAGGCTGCTTACACAAATGAGATGATGAATTATTTCTAGAATGTAGAGAATTAGGTAGCTATTAATTCCCAATTTTTTGAGGCTCCAACTCAACCTAGCACGAGTAGCAATCAGGCCTAGTCAGATTTTACCCTCATGAATCATATGGAAGGGGAATTTTATTTAGTGAATTATGTGGGTAATGTAGACAAATAGGTTGACTGTGTTGCAACCAACACAAGATTTAAGAGAAGCGCAATGGGAGAAAGCCTAGGGTACCACCCAAGCAGTAGTAGCACCTTTTCCATTGCACTCAAATTTGAAGGCCCCAAGCTTTAGATAGTCATTTGTACCTTTAGCCCCTCAACCTATAGCTCAAGTTGGAGTCGACCCTAAAGAAAGCTTGAAGGGAGGCATTCCCCAGGTTAATATAGTGGACTAGAAGAAGAAGCTACATATGAACATCTCTTTATGGGATTCATTGTCTCTTCTAAGATAGAAGGATGTATTAAAGAAGGAATTGCATGAGTTGGATCAACAAGTTGTCCCAGCAAGCACTGATAATGTCTTGATGACAAACGAACAACCTTCCACTCCAAGTCAGGTAAAGAAGGAAGAGAAAATTCCCCCTTTCTATGTATCCTTGGTCATAGGGGATTTCTTGGTACATAATTGCATAATTAATAGTGGGGCTAGCAGCTCACTAATGCCCAAGTGCATAGCTAACAAGATGGGACTGAAATATGAAGAGATGAACAAAGGAGTCCTACAACTAGATGGGACACCTACAAAAATAGTTGGGATTGTGAAGGGTTTAGGCTTGACATTACATGTTTGCCTAACCTTCTCAATTCCCCATGATATAGTGGTAGCAAATGTTCCTCCTTATTTTGTAATTTGCTTGTCTAGGGACTTCACATCAAAGATAGGTGGATATCTAGCAGTGAATTAGTCATATCTAGTTTTTAAAACCAAGTATGGGACCAAGGTAAAAATTGAATTTGAGCCACTCTACAAGGACCATCTTGAACCATACTCACCCAAGGCAGTAAATATCAATTACACCATTATCAACCCAGAAGAGTCCCAGACAGACCAATCTCCATCCTCTACTCTTGAAGGAGTTGTAGACCTACTCTTGGATGAATGGGGAAATGATAACTTCGAACATGATCCTTACAAGTTCATTGAGGAGGCAGACCTTAGAGTCTACTATATACACGAAGAGGGTGCCTTCATGCCAAATTTAATGAAGGCCAACCAGGATGACCTTGGTCTATGGCAGCTATACTTTGACAGTTCTAGAAGTACACTAGGCATTGGTGGTGGGGCAATGTTGGTCTCCCCTTTAGAGGGATCAAGGAGTTGCAAGTTTTGGGAGACAACGAGCTGATTGTAAATCAGGTGAGAGGCTTGAATCTAACCAAGAATTCCTTGCTGAAATCCTACAAGCACAAGGTTTGGGACTTGGTGGAAGATTTCCTCACTTTCAATATCACCTCCATTCCCAAAGAGAAAAACAAACAAGTGGATAGGCTAATATCAATTGGTGCTTAGTTCAATGTTTCCAAGGAAATAAGTTGAGACTGTGATTCATGCCACTTGAAAGTGGTGGTTTGGCCCTCTGTCTTGGACAACATTACAAATTGGCAAGTTTTCAAAAGTGACTAGCAAATAGCTTTATTCCTATAGGAGGAAGCTAAGTTCGTAACACAAAATCAGGTGAAATTGTAGCAGCAATATAGCAATCAAATTATTCAGTTGAAGAACAATAAGCTCCCTAAAGGTTTGGTCACACTTGAGAGCATATTTAATGGAGATGACCAATTGAGAAATGACAAGGCATGCATCATAACCAAAGAGGAGAATTACAAAAGGGTTGAGATCTTCAAGGACAAGTTACTTGCACTTGGAAAAGTCTACACGATTCAAGAAAGATGAGCTTTCATTTTGCTATGTTAGGAATTCATAGATGTTTTTGTATGGGATTACAATGACTTAAAGGTCTTTGACCCAAGACTCACCTAGCACACCATTAGATTAGAAGAAGGTGCCAAGCTGGTCACATAGAAGTAGAGACTTGTCAATCTGACAATTGAGCCCCTCATGCAAAGGGAACTAGCCAAATTGATTAAGTCCAAAATTATATTTCCAATCAAACATTCCTCCTAGCTGGCCAACCTTGTTCTTATTAGAAAGAAGAATGGGGAGATTAGGCTATGTGTTAACTTTAAAGACCTTAATAAAGTCTCTTTAAAAGACCATTATCCCCTCCCAAGCATGGAGTGGATCCTCTAGAAGGTAATAGGTAATGAACATTTCTCCCTCCTGGATGGTTATTCAGGGTATAATCATATTTTGGTGCAAGGCTGTGATTAGCACAAAACGGCCTTCACCACTAAATGGGGAATGTTTGCCTACAATAAGATGCCATTCAGGCTATCTAATGCTGGTGCTACCTTTCAACGAGCCATGGACAGGGATTTTGGAGGCTTGATAAACAACAACATGCTGGTCTACCTTGATGATGTGTCAGTGTTCTCCAAGGAAGTGAGCTAGCACATAAAACACCTCAGGCAAATTTTTGAGAGGTGTAGGGAATTCGACATCTCTCTTAATCCAAAGAAGTGCATGTTTTCTGTTCATGAGGGGAAACTCATTGGCCACATTGTGTCTAAGGAAGGCTTATCCACTGACCCTGAGAGAGTTCACTCTATCTTAGAGATGTCCCTACCAAAGCACAAGAAAGGCCTACAGAGTTTCTTTTGTAGGATAAACTTCATTTAGAGATTTATTCTAAACTTCATAGAAATAGTCAAGCCCCTAACCTTTATGCTGAGGAAGGGTGAGGAGTTCAAGTGGAAAACACAAAGAAAGGATAGCTTTGAAGCCATCAAGTAGGCCATAACCTAGGCTCCTACTTTGATCAACCCCAACTTCAACAAAAACTTCAATCTCTACACTTTCAGCAATGAAGAGGTGATCTCTGCCATGCTTACCCAAGAAAATGGTGATGACCTTGAGCAACCACTTGCCTTTTTTAGCCAAGGGTTAAAGGATTTCAAATTTAGATACATGTATGTAGAGAAGCAAGTCCTGGCAGTAGTGTAGAGCCTGAAAAAATTTAGGCATATGTTATCTAACAACAGGATTCACCTCATGGTCCCACATCCTAGTGTCAAGGATTTCTTGACCAATCGAGACCTAAATGAGAAGAGAGCAGGGTAGATCACCAAGGTGATGGAGTATGACAGAGACATCAAGATCACCAAGCTGGTGAGGGGAAGAAGCTTACTAATTCACAATGTAGCCACTATAGAAGAACCAGCTGTCATAAAGGATTGGACATTGGACTTGAGGCATTTCCTTCTCACTAGTGAGTGCCTACAGGGTCTTGATAAGACTGGTAGAAGGTATTTCAAACTCCAATCTCTCCCTTATGTTTTGGTTGATGAAGTATTGTTTAGGAAGGATCTCTCTGGGGTTCTAAGATGCATTGACCCAAACTAGGTTGATAAGGTACAAACTGAGTTCCATGATGGGCCAGTAGGTGGTCATTTCACTCCTAGAGCTACTGGAGCAAGGATAATGAGAGATGGCTATTTCTGGCCTACTCTTTTCAAGGACACCCATGCCTAGGTAAGAAAGTGCCAGAAGTGTGCACTTTTTGATGGGAAACAATAGTTGGCTAACATGCCTCTATAGCCTATTCAAGTGGAGCAACCATTCATGCAGTGGGACCTGGATTTCATAGGGATGATTAATCCTCCCTCTAGTGCTGGACACAAATGGGTCTTAATTGCTATGGACTATTTCACAAGGTGGGTGGAGGCTATTGCTTTAAAAGAAGTGAATGAAAGTGTAGTCCTGGAGTTTTATGAGGACCTGGTAACAAGATTTGGGGTCTCGGCCACCATAATCTTAGATAATGCCTTGGCTTTTTTGGGAACCAACACAAGTGAATGGGTGCTAAGGTATGGTATATACCTCAGCACTTCATCCAATTATTACCCACAAGGGAATGGGCTGGCTGAGTCTAACAAAAATTTGATCATAATCATAAAGAGGACCATGGAAGAAAATTAGAGGACTTGGCATGCCAAGCTGAAGACAGCTCCGTGGGCCGGTCAAATCACTCTAAAGAGAGCAATAAAAAATTCTCCATATATGCTCATATATGGAAGGGAAGTTAGGCTTCCCATTTCACTTGAATTTCCAAGACTGGACATCACTCACTAGCTCCAATTAGAAGGAAGTAGCATGGAAGTCAGGCTGTGTGAGCTGATGGAGCTCCAAGAGACAAGGGACTGGGCTATGGCTTCTATGACCAGTCACCAATAGCAAGTGAAGAGACACTTTGATAAGAAATCTTTAACAAAATATTTCGCTAAAGGAGACATTGTCGTGAAATGGGATGAAGACTGAGCTAAGCCTAGAAAGCATGCAAAATTTGATGCCCTATAGAGTGGCCCATACATAATCACTCAGTGTAAGTAGCATAATGCTTTCCAACTCTCCAAGTTGGATAGTGAAAAATTATGTATCCCAGTTAATGGGATACATCTGAAGTATTACCACTGAGTCTCTCTTTATCTTTATATACTTTCCTTGTTTTCTTTCCCTATTTTCCCTAAGTGTTGTTGCACAAGTAGTAGTTTTCTTAGTCTTGTGTGTGTTTTCATTTCCTTGGAGGTAGATCTACATGACTGGTTCTAGATTTATCAGAGTTATTACTAGTTTTCCAAGTTGCAATCTAACTTTGTGCCTAATGGTTTTTCTAAGGCAACTAGTTTATAAGCATAATAGGCATGCTTCCCCTATGAGTCACCAATCTATTGACCAATTTTGCCCACAGGCAAAATTTTGGTCACCTTCTTCCCTTGCTATTTGAAGACAGTCATTTCCAGGTTGCACAAGTTCAAATGCCATGGTTCTTCAGTTGGTTCAATCTTTTGTTTTAGCCCCTTAGTTCATCGGCACTCAGTTCATCCATCTTCAACTTCAGATAGGCCTGGTTCATTGGTTCAACCTTGGTTCATCAGCCTAGTCCAAGTTCAATACCCTTACAGAGGGAAGGTGCTTCAATGGAAAAGACTGGGTAAGTCCCAAATTTGTTTAAATTCAAATTGGTTTAAGTCCTGAATTCCTTCAGACTTTTTGTCTGAAGGAATTCCTTTAGATAAAAAAGTCTGAGGGAATTTGGGTGCAGCTCAAAGCAAAGACAGAGACAGACGTGGGGAATTTTTGTGGACTTTTTGTCTACGGGAAAATGTCTACAAACAAAAGTCTGTGGAAAATACACAAAGCCCACGAGAACCCGAGAGAGCATCTGAAGGATCAAAGGACCCATCAAAGGACCCCAAAGGGTAGATGCCCTTGTCGGGGACTCTCAGCCCAAATACAAAGGGGCACTAAGCAAAGTTGGGAGGGTGCTAAGACTAAGCAAAGCCACAGAGAACTAGCGAAGGACCCAAAGACATTCTGAAAGCTGTCAAGTTCAACAAAACAAGTTAGCCATTGGTTTTCAAACCAATGACGGCCATATGAACATCAATGTTAGCGAAACAAAATGGCTATTTGTTTTCAAACTGAGAGAGAGCTAACCAAGGGGCCAAAATGTAGTGACCTGCTAAAAATTCACCCCCGAGGGCCGAAGGAACCAGAAAAGACAAAATTGAGAAAAGACAAGGAGACAAGCATGGAATGAGCAACCAGTTAGTCCAAGTGGTTCCAATTTGAGAAGTGACTCTGGTAGGTGAAATAGTTCCTACAAATTGATCATTGGGGACACAAATAGCTAGCAATGTAATCGGTCTCTCCATTTTACATTTAATGAGTAGACAAACCGTGTATTGACACTAAAAAGGCAGACTTCAAACAAACAAAGCGCATAAAACATTAATGTTTTAAGTGACTTATTCTTCCTAATGAAGGGATGTGATAGGCCACTTGTAAAAAGGGGAGTGCCAAATGGGCCTCCTTGCTTCTCCTATATATTGAAGACTTGTCATTTTTAGAAAGATCTTCTACATTTTTTAAGGTGTAACCCTGGCAAAAAATTTCACCTGAATCAATAAATGCATTTTTTACCTCCATCTTGGATAGACTTTTCTGTGTATGTCTTGAGTGTTTGTTTGTGTTCAGTCATTGTTTCTTGATTCTTTCACAGGCCCAATACTAACATACATGTTGTCAACAAGGTGCCATTTTTGTAGCTGATAGGAGGAGAGCATTATTTGAGAAGTTTAGAATAGAGGAGATTACTTACAGTGTGCATCCCATAACACCTTGGTGAAATCTCTATTTTTCTATGTTTTCATGAAAGCCTCCCTACCAATTTCTTGCATCCTAGTCCTTCTGCCAAGTGTGAAGTGTATGTATGTATTTGTCTAGTTTTAAGAGTGTATGTGAGAAGGTCAACTTATTTTGGTGCATCACCTCTTTAGAGTAGTTTATTTTCCTACAATCTCTCTCCCTTTTCATCCCCCCTAGTTTATATATCTATATATACATGTATTTGCACTTGGTGGAACAAACATGATGCATCAAAGTGAGCTAGCCCTTATCTAGAGACTCTCCCCTCCAGCTTCACCAGTCCCACAGGTGAGAGGGGAGTTTCCATAGTTGTGAGGAGAAGGTAGGAGCTCGGCCTCCTACCAAGGGTGCAATTTCCTACATCAACAGGACCATAATTTCTCCCTTTCATAACTTGTGCAATACTCAACTATAATTTACTAATTTAAATGGGTCTCCCATCTATTATTTACTATTTTTTGGTCATTTTGTATCATACATAATCTAATGCATAGATTTTCTTCATAGTGATCAAAATATCATTAACTATTAGGTATTTTCCCAAGACACAAAATTAATTCAAAAGTATCAATACTGTACAGTCATTAACATCTCATTCTCCTCCTAAGTATCATATAGGTTTGTATTGAAGATAGGTTTCCTCAAAAAATTTGTGGAATCTTCTTTAAAAAATAATAAACAAATCCATTTCTAATTATATCAAAATAAAAACACACTATAACCACTTGGCTGCAGTCTGACAACAATAGGTTTAGCAATCTTATTACTACAAGATCATTTTACACACAGCCACCATGCCCTCAATAACGAGACCAAACATAACATGATACTAGGGGCTTCTTTAAAATATTTTTGATGAGATATTCAATAAATATAACTACATACACTCTATCTGATGTCGTTACCATATCAGTTTTACATTTTGGTTGAGATTACCACAATTTATTTATGCAACAAGTGAGTGTTGAAATTACAAATAAGGAGAACACTTAAAAATTTAGTTCAGTCAAATGTCACCTTCAGCTAGACTCTAAATTCTTTAATCCTCCTCTTTAGATAACCTATGCTCCAATACCACTATTGGTGTCAAGTGAATAATGGAGGAACAATAATAAAAATATATTCAATATTAAAAACATGATTTGTTTTTGTACAAGGTCAGCTTAAAAGGTTACAAAAAGATGAGTTGGTTAAAAATCAAACTAATAGGTAAAACTACCTGAACAACTAGAGAAGGAATTACATAAATAAACTAAAATATTAAAAACAACTTTGGATCATGAAAATAATCTAACAAAAATAATATCTTTCAAGATGTAAAGTAGCTCCTAAGATCATCAACAACTCCAGAGATGTAAAATAGTCATATAGTCAACTCATAAATATCATATTAAAAACTTTTGAATTCCTATAGGTAGATCATGAGTATATATATAGTTATCTCTTGAGTGTCCATACAAAATATCTCCAGATATTAGCTCTATTGTCCCATATAATGTAACTCCTAAGTTCCTTAATACCTCCAAAGATCTATAGACCACCTCTTGATTTGGAAGTTATTGGGACAAAATAAGGACTAAATCACTTATGTATTTTTAATTACATTAGAGAAGAATAATTTTCAAGAAACTAAATGGTTTCAAGTAAGTTAGTTGAATTTATCAACCTTCCATGCAATCTAGGAATTCATTTCATATGTTGAAGGGATAAAATGGATATATTTCAATGTAAATAAAAAATGGTCATCAATAACATTCGTCATCCTAAATATTATTACATATTTGGATTCCTCATGAAATTAGTGAAATTTTACAAAATAAATCATCTTGATCTGAGTCTATATGAAAATGTCATGGTCATTTAAACTAGCTCTAGAAATGCATTCAATCAATCTCTTAAGGTCATTAGTCTAGCTCTAGAGGTCATTAAAACTAGCTTTGGATGTCATTAGAATAGTTCCAAAGATGCACTGAATTAACTTTGGAGTATAATAACTTAGAATATTCATATGAGAAGACCAAAGTAGGAATGAAATATTATTTTAGGATAAGTTTTATAAATATTCTATATATAAAATTTATAAAAAAATAGGCTTTTACAGAAATCAACAAGATATTTATATTACTTCAATTACTATGGATATCTCAAACTATAATTTATTTAGATGTCAAAAAGAAAATGAATTTATCAAAATCATAATTGATTCTCTCCAATAAAATAGAATTTGGTGGAAAGAAACCAAATCACACTAGATTCTTTCTAACAAACTAGAAGATAATGGAATTGTTAATCTAGTATTTCCCACTATTTCTCTTTGAATAGTGGGAATTAATATTATTCTTGTAATGAAATTACTTCAAGAATAAAGTATAATATCAGAAGTAGATCCAAATATGACTGAAATATATCCAAATATATGATAATAGATAAGACACTTTGAGGGGGCAACCTCCACAAGCTTCAATAAGAGCAAAATTCACAATATGATGCTAAAAAATTACCCACTAACTCATATATATAGTCTATCTAGGCCATGGTTACTCCATAGGCTGACCTACTAACCAAATGAATGCATAGAGAAATGTGAAATAATATCAAAGAGGGATAAGTAAGCCACAAGTTGGCTATTCCTATCCTCATATATGCAATAGGTTAGGGCCGTAGCATGCCCTTCCCCTTCAAACCAACATTGTCCTCAACGTTGAACAACTCTAGATGTTGTAAAAAATATTCACCTTTCCAAGTTGCATCTTCACTGCTCAGGTTCTTCCATTTGATCAAATATTCCCTAATCTCTCTAGTTCTTAACCTCTTAGTACTTGTTTGGAAGATCTTCTCTGGTTCCAAAATGACTTGTCCTTCTTCATCTAGTTTTGGGAGTTCTATCTGGGCTGAAATTGTCTGTCTAATGACCTTCTTCAAACATGAAACATGAAATATTGGGTGTATGCAAGATGAATGAGGTAACTTGAGCTTATAAGCCATACTTCCAATTTTTTGCATAACTTGATAAGGACCATAATACTTAGAATCAAGTTTGTTGTCCTTTTTCTATTGCTTTAAGGACATCTACTTATAAGGCTGCAAACGTACAAATACCTAGTCACCCACCTCAAAATTTTGCTCACTACGATGTTGATCTGCTTGTTTCTTCATCCTATTTTGTGTCAATGACAAATTCTCTCTCAAACTAGCCAAAACCTCTTGTTGATGTTGAATATGCTCCTCCACATTTTGAACCTTGGTTTGCACCTTTAATGAAGAAATGATGGAAGGTGGATGGTAACCATATAGTGCTAGAAATGGAGACATTTCAGAAGAGGTATGGAAAGATGTGTTATACCACCATTCTATAAGTGGTAGCCATTTAACCCAATGTTCTTGTTTATCTAATACAAAACAATAGAGATACCCTTCTAAACATTTGTTAGCCACTTTTGTTTGTCCATCAGATTGGGGATGGTAAGATGAGATATGAGCTAGCTGAGTACCCAAATAGGAAAATAGTTCAGTCTAGAAATTACTAGTGAAAATAGGATCATGATTACTTACAATTATTTTTGGGGTTTCGTGTAATTTTAGAATTGCATCCAAAAAAAATAGCTACTACTATACTTACTAAAAATGGGTGTGAGAGAGCACAAAAATGAGCATATTTTGTAAGCCTATCCACAATGACCAAGATAACATTCTTATTGTCAGAACAAGGTAGTGATGAAACCCATGGAAACCTCCTCCCACCTTTGACTAGTAATTGATAATGGTTGTAACAAGCCTGAGGTCTTAACTATCTCACCTTTATTGTGTTAGCATATCAAGAATTCTACCACAAAATTTTGTACATCTCCCTTGAGTCCTTCCCAAAATAATTATTTCTTAATTTTGTGATATGTTTTCAAGAACCTTGAGTGTCTCCCAATTGGAGATGCATGAAAATCTACAAGAATATTATTCTTAAGCTATACATTTTTGCACAAGTATAACCTACCCTTATACCATAGGACATTACCTTTCCATTCAAATTTTTCAGAGGCTAAAGTACCTTGCTAGAGATTTTGAATCAAAACCTATGTATCCTTGTCTTGCTCCCAGTATAATCTGGCTTCATCCACCTAATGTGCTTACAATATGGATATTGCACAAAGTAATGCTTTTGTGGATGTATCTCATTTGGATAGTGCATCTACTACTACATTATCTTTACCTTTCTTATAGATGATTTCAAAATCATAACCCAACATTTTGGTTACCCACTTTTGTTGTTCCTCAGATGATAATCTTTGCTCCAAAAAGTATTCGAGACTATCATGATCGGTTTTTACCTTAAAGTGTCTACCCATCATATAGGGCCTCCATTGTTTAACTACATGAAGAATAGCCATCATTTCTTTCTCATAAATAGGTTTTTGTATATTCTTACCTTTGAATTGATGACTCTCAAATGTAATGGGTCTTCCTTCCTGCATTAGGACTGCTCCCAACCTAGATCCAAAAGCATCACATTCAACAGTGAATGCCTTTGAAAAGTTTGGAGTAGCCAAAACTAGAGTGGTGCACATAGCTACTTTTAGTTTCTCAAATGCTTTGGTGGTGGCATCATTCCAATGGAAGGCATCCTTATTTAGCAATGCAGTGAGTGGAGCTACTATGCTGCCATAACCTTTCACAAATCTTCTATAGTAACTTGTCAGTCCTAGGAATCCTCTGAGGTTTTTGAGAGTTTTTGGCATGGGCCATTCCATCATATCTTTGATCTTATGGGGATCAAATTTTACACCTCCATGGGAAATAATGTGACCTTGGTACTCTACCTCTTGTACTCCAAAATCACATTTGGATGGCTTCGCATAAAGCTGATGCTTCTCCAAAACTATTAACACCTATTTCACATATTATAGATATGCTTCCCATGTCTGATTATAAATCAATATGTCATCAAAGAAAACCAACACAAACTTCCTTAAAAAAGACCTCAAAATAGTGTTCATCAAGCTCTAAAAAGTAGATGGTGTATTTGTAAGAGCAAAGGGCATTACAAAAAACTCATAATGACCCTCATGTGTTCTAAAAGTAGTTTTATGAACATCTTCATCCTTGATTCTAATTTGATGGTACCCTAAGAAAATGTCTAATTTTGTGAAATAATTAGCACCATGTAACTCATCAAATAAATCACCAATTATGGGAATAGAAAACTTATCTTTTATGGTGTACTTGTTGAGTTCACTATAATCTAGGCACATCTTCCATGTGTCATCCTTCTTTCGCACCATGACCACTGGTGATGAATATGCACTTTGGCTATGCCCAATGATCCCTACCTCTAGCATCTCATGGACCATTTTTTTGATTTCACTCTTTTATGCATATGGATATCTATATGGTCTGATATTTGGTGGTTGACTCCCTAAAAGTAGTTGAATGGCATGATCATGTTCTCTTTTTTGTGGTAGTCCTTTTGGCATGGCCCCAAAAATAGATGGGTGGTCATCAAGAATCATCTATAGATCAGGATGTGTAGATGTGTGTGTGGGTTGAACTTCTATGGAACATAATAATGTAATAATTACCTCTACCTCCTTTTTTAGTATCTTGGTCATCTGATGTGAACTAACCAATTGTGGAGATTTTTCCTATAATCCACATAGTTCAATTTTCCTACCTTCAGAATGAAAGTGCATGAATAGTTCCTAGAAGTTCATCTCAATGGTACCCAAGGTTATGAGCCATTAGACTCCCAAAATAATGTCTATGTTACCCATGGGAATAGAAAACATAGAAGAATCTATATTGTAATCACCCATAACAAGCTGAATACTATGGCATTTGCTTGAAAAAATAATTGTGCCACCATCTGCAATCATGACTTGAAATTATGGTGTTAGGTAGATGAAACAATTCAATCAAGTGGCCAAATTATGGTTGATGAAGTTATGTGTGCTTCCTAAATAAATTGGCACTATCACCTTTTATTTCTTGAGGAAACCCACCACCTCAAAAGTTTGTGGAGTGTTAATACCTGCAAGTGCATGACAAGAGATTGTAGGTTGGGAATTTTTAGGTACCTTCTCTATCTCTTCCTCATCATCATTGGAGGCATCATCTTATTCTCATATTCATTAGATCCCTCAATGTAGAATAGCTTATTCTCATCACATCTATGTCCTTTGCTCCACTTGCTGTCACAACTAAAACATAATCCTTTTGCACGCTTATCTTTAATTTGTTGTGTGGTCAATCTGATAGGTGGAGGAAATGTTGGTGTCAACATGCTATGATATTTAAAGTGAGTGAATGTATTCTTCTTGTTGGCTATGAATTTTTCCTCAGCTCTGCATGCCATGATAATATAATTAGAAATCTTAAGTGGATTCAACATGCGTACCTCATGTTGAATGTGGTCCTTGAGTCCACCCAAAAATAGGTCATTCAAGCTCTCCTTAAAAATTGTCTCCACACATAAGGATAGGTTATAAAAATGATGAATATAATCCTTGACAAAGATAGTCTATCAAAAAATTTCCATTTGGCTAAAGTAATCATTTGTCACACTATTGCCATAGTGTAATTGAAGATCCTCTATAAAAACTGACCAAGTGACATTGAGAGTCATCTTTTTCTTTTGAGCACACAACCATCGATACCAAATGAATTGATCAGGTTCAAGATACAAGGATACCATGGTAACCTTATGTCCACCTGGGATCTGATGTAGATCAAAAAAATTATCCATTTGGTTGATCCAATTGAGTGAATCTTTTCCATCTAATATGCGCATATCCACCTTTGGTAATAGGTTCCTCTGTGGCACTGTAGTTAGATTTAAAGTACATTGGTTGGGAGAACCACCCTAGTGGGGCTATGTAATAGTGTTAGCTAGATGATTTTACTGATTATTTTTTAAATCCATTATGATATCTACCAAACTATCTTGTATGGATTTCATATTAGATTGTATGCCTTACACCTTACTTTGAATGCCTTGCACACTATAGTCAAGCTGGCTCACTTTATGATCTATGTCAGAGAACCCTAGTACAAAGGATCTAGTACATCCCCCTTCTAACTTCATCTCTTCCTTTTTAGGAGTTTTACCTAGATTTTTAGCACCCTTTCCTCTGCTTTGAGTTTGTGGACTTGCCATAAAAGGGCTTTACGATGTCAACCCTGATTGGCACTTTTGACCCAGCTTTGATCAAGTGATTTTGGAATTATATCAGCATCAAATAAAAGCATACAAAGAACAAACCCTAGCCAAATTTTTTTAATCTTTCCAAAAATGTAAATAACTTAGAAAAATTCTTTTAATTGAGCACTATAAAGCAATTTTATGAAAACCCCTAAAATGGAGATAAATTTTGTAAAACGGATCCAAATGATCTAAAATTTTAATGGAAGCTTAACTTAATTATTTTTCACCTCCAGTAAAAACATTTTAGAGAAATTCACAACCTTTTTTATAGATATAGCCAAATTTTAAAAAATCAGGGTTTCACCCAGAAGATTGCCCAAATTGCAGCTCTGATACCACTTGTAATGAAATTACTTAAAGAATAAAGTATAATAGTAGAATTAGATCCAAATATGAATAAAATATATCCAAATATATGATAATAGATAATCCACTTCGAGGGGGCAACCTCCACAAGCTTCAATAAGAGTAGAATTCACAATATGATGCTAAACAATTACCCACTACCTACTATATATAGTCTATCTAGGCCATGGTTACTCCATAGGCTGACCTACTAACTAAATGAATGCATAGATAAATGTGAAATATCATCAAAGAGGGATAAGTAAGCCATAAGTTGGCTATTCCTATCCTCATACATGTGATAGGTTAGGACCGTAGCAATTCTCCAAATAATGTATGAACTTAATTTTTTGTATTATTAGTATAGAATAAGAATCAATTGTAAATTGATTTTTTAGGTTGTTAGCCTATAATAATAATAATCAATTTAAACTAATTTATTAGGTTGTTAGTTCTAATTAGGAAGTTATTGAATAAGTTTATTATAAATACAACCTTCTCATTCATAATTAAAAAAATGGAATTACAAAAAGATCAGATTAATTATTGAAGATTGTAAGAGTTGAATTAAATAAAGCATTTTCTATTTAATTAGGTAAATAAGTAGGTTTTACAAGGATTCTACAACCTAAAAATTAAAAAGGTATGAAAATATAGAAAAGTAAACCCCAAGGGCTAAAAACTAGGCTATAAGCAAAACTCTAAGAAGAACAAACAAAAAATAAAAGTATAAGGCAAAATAGATAGAGCAAAAAGATCGTACTACTCAGGGGGCGTAGTGTCCTCTATGATTTCCTTATTAGGAGCATGATCCTCCACCTTGTCCTTCAGCTTTACCTTGGTGATTATTTTATGAGTCCTATTGCTCAGGACTTTAGTAGTGTCCTTTGGGAAGATCATCCTCGATTTCTTCTAGACCTCCTTTTTAGGGTTATTCTTAAGAGAGTTGTAATGTACCTATATAGGAGAATAACTAATAGAAATAGTAGCATGTAATAGTAATATACTAGATGATTAATCCCACATACATTAGAATAAGGAGATGGGTAGGTAATAAATAATATGAATAAAGGGACAGGTGATGTTATATATCATCCAAGAAAAAATATTGTAATTGAGCATTATTCTTAATGAGGTAGCCCTTTTCAAAGTGGCAAGTGACTATGGAGTGATTCCTTCCTACCAAAAAGGAATATTTATTAATATATTCAATATTTGTATGTATTTTGAGTATGTGAGATAGTAGGTTTCTTCTCATCTGGTATCAGAGCACTTTCCAAGACCATTTCTATGATCATGATTTCTATTGCAAACATATTTGGGAGCTTCATGGAGCAAGTATAAGAAGTGTATATTTTCATTTTTTATCCTAAAAAAACTTGATTGTTCTTTAAATTGCTCACAAATGGTAACGAATTGAGCCAAAAAATTTCTAAGTTTTGTGCTTCTTTATCTTAGCTTTCTAGAAAAATTTTAATTTTTTAATTTAATTTTGTATTTTTAAAGTTATAGAAATTTTATTGACTGTTAGTTTGTAAAAAAATCAAAAAAAAAAAAAAAAAAAAGAAAAGAATAAAAAAAAGGAAAAAATGAAAAAAAAGAGCCATGGATCCTTTAATTCTATCTAAAGAAATGCATTAATTAAATAATATACACAATATTTTTGATAGAATTAAGCTTCACTTCCATATAACCAAACAATATGATGGATAAATTAATGCATCGTTAGATTGGGAGCATAACTATAGTGAATGGTATGTGGATTCCTTTCCTATAGTTGAGGAATATGAAGCAAAAATAACTACATAGATGAAATTAGAGGACATTTACAGAGCATGGCATGAAGATCTCCTTCACTTAGATGATGGTGATTTATTTAATATTATGTTAACTTATTTTCTTCTTCCCTCTAATGATTCCAATATTTTAGTGCATTCTTTGGTGGGGTTAGCTACTCCAAACACAATGTGTGGAAAGAAAAATGTTAAGGGGGATGGCATGCATCCTTAATTATCTCACCAAGTAGACTATTTTGAGCATCCTTGTACTACTTTTAAGATGATGATCATGCATTGTCAAATTTCATTACTCAACTATAACCTACATACTGACTTATTTCTATTTGAGGTTATTCCATTCATCTATCTCTATGAACGTCCACCTCATGCTCTAGTGATTTAGCTCCTCCTATTATTATACATGCTCCTATCAAAGGAAAAGAAGAAGTGTAATCCAAAATGGACACATGGGCGTCTTCTACATATTTTTGATATTTATGGTCTAACATTCATTTGGTCCTCCTATTTCTTATCATGTTTCAAAGGTAAAACATATTTAAGAGGGATGGAATGTAATGTACCTAGATAAGGGAATAACTAGAAGAAATAATAGCATGTAATAGTAATGCATTAGATGAATAATCCCACATGCATTAGAATAAGGAGATGGGTAGGTAAGAAATAATATAAATAAAGAGGAAGGTGAAGTTATAGATTATCCAAGAAGAAATATTGAAATTGAGCATTGCTATTAAGGAGATAGACCCCTTGAAGTGGCAAGTGATTATGGAGTGATTCCTTCGCACCAAAAAGGAATATTTATTAATATATTTAGTATTTTTATGTATTTTGAGTATGTGAGATAATAGGTTTCTTCTCAAGAGTTCACTAGAGAAAGGGGTTCGGGGGAGGGTTTAGAGGTGTGCTAAGTCAATGCCTTATCATCTCTTTGCCTACTAAGGGGGTCATCTACTTCATTTATCTATGAAAAATATTGAATCACCTTCCCATCTTATTTATTAATTGAGTTCCATTCCTTAATCAAGGTACCTAGACTAATACCCACTTTATGGAGTATGTCATTAAATTCCTTCAGTTGTCTTTTATTTTTCTAAATTGAATCTATCAGAATGGCCTTTCCCTTACCTAAATAATTGATCCCATCCTCCTCTTCCATAAAAATGGGTTTAGGTTTTTTAATAATGATTTTAAGGGGGATGTCTTCGATGAAGCTTTTAATATTAGGGCTTACTAGGGGGATGGGAAGAGGGTGGGGAAAATCTGAATATAATTTTACATTGGGGGATCCTTCCTTCATAGAATACCCCCTCAATAGAGATTATTTATCTCTCATGGAATTCCCATCCTTTATTAATATAAATCTAAACCCTTGATGAATTTTGACATTAACTTCATTGATTTGGAAGGCAAGGGAAGTGATCTGAAGGGATTTCAATAGAAAAATGACAAGCTAATTCTATAGCCTTGGAAGTGATTTAACAAAACGAATTGATGTGAGAAGATGAGTGTGAATTTACCTTCCAAGGTTATGTAATTCATAATTTGGAGGCAATTGTCTACCCAATGCTTTGGTAAATCCATCCTCAAGAACCCTTTCTTGTCCATTTTTAGGACCTCATTTGTTTGGAAAAAGTTTTGTATCATCTTTATCTTTTTGGATTGATTCTTGAAATCCTTAGCTCCCTCACATGACATCCCTATAACCTCCCTAATGAGATCATTCATAACATAAATTATAATGCCTCTCATTTCCATGGTTTGTTTATTCTAGGCTAAGATGAAGTCTTTGGCAAGGTCTGCATCATGTCCAGTGGTCTACTACATGTAATTGGTAATCCCTCCTTTACACAACTTCCTCCATACCTTTTTTTTGGCCTGAGACTTTGTGTAGGATAGTGGATCTAACATATCCCTATCTCCTCCCATGTTACACAAACCAGTGATTAGATTATTTAGGTGGTGGGATAAATCTATTTTTTTTGGATTTACCTACTAGTGTTACTGAATTTAGAGTAAAATTGAAATTCTATTTCCCATCTCATGGAATTAATGTCCCATTTCAATCGATGATGACTCAACATGAGTGTTAAGGCATGACATATGGGGTGTATGTTTCACACATGTGGCCAAATCTATCACTTGATTAGACATGATTGCTTCATTTTGAATAGATTTTTTAACATGGGGTGAGATGTGGCTAATTTCATGCCAGATGGATAAAAAGGAGATACCAACCCCTACATTGGCTAATAGGTCAGCCACCCTATTTCCCTCATGGTAAATATGGGTGATATAAGGGTTTCTTAAGTTTCTAAATAGTCCCTTGACATCATCAATGAAGGATTTTATCATGTGAGAGGGGGTGGTCTTCTTAGATAGATAATTGAGGATGTTTAGGGAATAACCTTCTATGATTAATCTATCCTTTTTGATCTAATATTCTATCTAAATTCCCCAAAGGGCCCCTTTTAATTTTACCACATGATTGGTCTGAATCCCCATAAAACTAGCATAAGTAGTGACCATCTACCTAGAAGAGTTTTTTTATCACCCCTCTACTAATAGATGGGCCTAGATTGAATAAATAATTTGAGTTTTTAAGAATTTATTGATTGATTTTTTCTAATCTTATTCCAAAGGTAGAGTAAAGGCCCATTCAACCTTAGGAATACGGACAACATTTATGGTATCAATAGATTAGTTTTATCTATATTTTGGTTTCATTTTTGAATATTTATTTTATTCTTATCATATAATTTTCAAAATAACTTGATCCATAGAGATATAAAAATTTAGTTTCATTTGATGCAAGTGTGTTTCAATTCCTATAATTTAAATTATTCAAGTTTTTATTCCATTATTCAAATTGTGTTTGATTTATGCAATTTAAATTTTTATAAAGTATTTTTTTAATTCTATAATTTCAATTCTTACAATTAGATTAGATTTGTTTTATTTCCATATAGACAAGAATTATTAGCTAAAATCTTTCTTCTCCCTATTGCATATATCTTTTAGACACCAATCCTATATTGATACTATTATTAAATGAAGAGGATTGATGAAAATCATTAGTTATATTATTATTTAAAATTTGAAAACTATATTCTTATTTTACTATCTATAAAAATTATCTTATATATTTCTATATCACATCAGTCATAGATGCACATATCACACTAAAATTATGGATGAAATTCCTATAAACACTTACTAGTCCATGAAAACTAGGTATCTAAAATGTACTCTATTATGAAAACAATTATAATATAGCTTGCACCTTCTTTGGATCCATTTTTAAAATTTCTTGAGAAATCACAAATCCTACATATCCCAAGTATTTTTGCATGGAACCGTATTTCTTCACATTCACATGTAAATTTTCATCCTTTGACCTTATTAGTAATTTTCATAGATGTTTCAAAAGATATTCATTTATTTTTAAAAAATGACATATCATCCTGCTACACAATGACAAAATTACTCAAAAATGGATTAATAAATTCATTCATCAATCTCATGAATGTACTCAGTGCATTCATCAAACCAAATGGCACAACCAACCATTCATACAAACCCTCTTAAATTTGATATTTTATTTTGCATTAATTACCATCTCTTATACGAATTTGATGATATTCACTCTTAAAATCAATATTTATGAAGTATATCTCTCCACTAAATAAATACATAATATCATCCATGCATAAAAATGGAAATCTATACTTTATATTAATCTTGTTAATGGATCTAAAATAAATGCACATTATCCATCATCCATTATTATTAGGCATTAGTACTCTTGGTAATACACATGAATTAATTTTTTTTGTAATTAAACCCTTATTTAATAACTCTTGAAATTATGTTTGTGCTTCCTCATTCTCTTTTAAAATCAATTTATGTGCTACTTTGTTTAGTAAAATAGAACCATGTATCAAATCCATGTAATGAAATATGATTCATATTAGTGGTAATCAATATGGAATATCATCATGAGAGCTTATCTAGTTGTTGGTTCATCTATGCTATGATTAGACACAACACTTTCTTCATTTGCTTGTGTGATTTGAGCATTTTCATCAAGACTTCTATTTATTATAGTATTCATACGTGGATTTTCAAATCCTCTATGTCTAATCTCATCACATCTATCTCTACCTCATCCAGATGTATAGGATCATATTCCTCTAAAATTTATTCTAATTTATAGGTATTAACACCATTATGTTACAAAGTACTTTCCTTACCCGCTTGAATTTTCTCAAAATAACCTTTTTTAGTTCTGGGTCCATGCAAAAATCTTCCTCTTCCTCTTGGTGGTCATCCTTTTTGTTTTTTTAACAATTTTTCCTCTACCTTTGGTGTAAATTTATAGGCTTCTTTAATAGATCACAATATGATCATGCCAAATTCATCTTTAATTTCCACTAATAAATCTTCATATATCTTGAGATATTCTCAACATCATCTTACACATCATCCACTTTGATAGTAAGTTTATATTGTTCTTTACTGTATTATTTGACAATGATCTCTCTTTCCCTCAAATTTTGGAGATTTTGTAACAAACTCATATTATAATCCATATTAATAAATTTCAATTTTAACTTGTCAATAAATATATTCCATATCTTAATATTTTTATTACCTTTGTATACTTTCTCAGTTTGTATATGTTCCCACTTTGGATATTCCATACTTTCATACTCAAATAATTTCTATAACTTATTGATCTAGTCAATGAGATATTCAGGATTCAATCTTATATAATAATTGTAGGTTCTAAATTTATTTTACTTATCATTATCACAACTCATAAGAATCTATCTTTAGGTTCATCAACCTCTTCTTCTACACCCTGATCCTTAGGTACTTATTACAAAATATTTATATCACTTTTATCTTCAAATGCTTCAAATTCCAGATGATGTGTAGTTTCCAAAACCTCCATTTTATCTTGCATTTCCATTATCACTTCTTCCAAATTTTCTACTCTAGGCATTCTAACCAGTTGGGATATTCTACTACCTAATCTTCCTCTATGTGCCATCTATAAGAATAAAAGATAAACTAAGAATATATACATTATAAATCACTTACACCTTGCACTTTCTCCCTAATTATCTCATTGAAATATGTTTACATCTAATTTATACAAATACTTATAAAGGTGGAACACAAAAATCAATAACAACGAATATAACCTTGCTTTGCTACTAATTGATGCAGTCATGGTTAGGGATCTCAATAAGTAAATGCCTTCAATCATGCATCTCTCATAATGCTCTATGTAAATTGTAATAAAATATAATAAAATAAATATATTATTATTATTATTATTTCAACTAAAATTAAATAGAACAAACACAATGATAAAATCACATCGCAATCTCCAATGAGATTCATTACTATATTAGATTCATAGATCTTAGCTTTGTTAACTCAGTCTTTGAAAAATAACTTGTCTAATTTAATCTCTACATAATCTCCCATTTATTAGTCCCCTAACATAATTGTATCATCATGATTATATAGATGTGTGAACCACCCACTTAGATTAAATGCTTTTACCCCACTAAAAATATTAACTCACTTTATTGACTCCTAAACCTTAAATCTCACCAATATTAAAAGTCTTCACATTTCTTAGGAAAAATAACATGTTATATCTCAATGCATCCCAACATATGCTACAAAAATTATTAAATAAATCCTTATTAACTTCCATGACTTTTGAAATCAAATGCTAATCAATCAGAAATGGTTCCAAATACATAGAAAGTCACACACTATCATTGGTATTGAAAATAAGTGAACCTATGTTTTATGAATATTATGTCTTTTTGAGGATGATAAATAACACTACCATTGTTTATTTAAATGAGTTGAAACACAACACATAACTTGTATAATATATAATAGATAATCCCAAGAAATATCTCCTACTCCCTTTGTACTTTGGTGAAGAATCATCTCAAACAAATACTCCTCTTCAAGAAGTGTAACTATTTAACCCTAAATTTTATATGGACCAATATAGTATAGGGTTAAAAATATAAAAATGATAAGCACAAGGGTGATAAATAGATTTATAACATGTTAATTATTTTTTAAAAACTCAAATAAATAATATTATGAATTTAAATGTTGAGATATGCTAAAAATAAAAACTATAATTATTGATTATTATTTAAATGAATTGAGAACAAGAGTACTTAGTTGGTTTACTATGCATATGCCTATCTAGTCTAAAACAAGTTGGAAGTGGATTGGATATAGATCCTAGATCAATCATCATATTCTATAAACTTGTAATTTATGGCCTTAAACACTTGCATAAGGTCTGGATAGTTGTGTCGATGTTAGTGTCTAAGTTGAACATAAGTGTCTAATATGGAATAATGACTAGATTTAGATGTAACCATATAAAATCTTCTAGATTTTTCATCATCTTTCTTTTGGTATGTTTAGATCATGTACATAGGATGCCACTCTTTGTCAAATGATCAAGCCTTAGCTTCCTCACCCTTAGAATGACTATGTGAGAAATGGGTTAGTGGGTACACAATGTTGAGTTACCCCAAGGACCATTCTATCAATAAACACTACCTACGTAGCCAATACTTTGAAGAGGGTCTCAAACTTATGTATTTATCTACTATGTGTTAACTTATGTATGCATAAGGATGCAATATGTGATAAGAAAATACATAGAGTGACCTAGATTGTAACTTAGAAAATATGTCTCATGGGATGCTCCTTCAGTACTTCATACCTATGATAACATTTATCTTATGACTAATATATAAATAGGGATGAATAGGGTATATTTACTCATTTGAATTTTTGATTGAGTTTTTTTGGTAAGTTGCCTTGTGAGTTGATAAGCCTTATCTAGGTGAGGAATGAATGAGGATTGATTATGCATATATACCAATAATTTCAAGAAATATATTACATTAAATAACTTAGGTCAACCATAAAAACATGTTACAATTTCGAATTTTATGACTTTATGTCACTTGACACTTAGTTTGCACATGACAGTTGCATCAACATAGGCATATAGCTAGGACACAAGTGTTTAGGAAGCTACAAAATAAGTACATGTTCAAAACTTATAAATGATGATAATAAGTAGGTTTATATAATTTTGAGCAACATAAAAGTCTAGGCCATTAGAATAACATATGGTTGGATTAAGAGATAAAAATTATGCATAAGAGATAGAGAATGTGATCCTTTTAGTGGTGAAAAGTTATATGAACTAAAGGGTACTACCATGAGAAGTAAGTTCTAAGTATACAATACTAAGGTTCTATATAATTCAGATTTAGTATCTACAACTAAAGGGTACTACCATGAGAAATAAGCTCTAAGTATACAATACTAAGGTTCTATATAATTCAGATTTAATATCTACATTTTCCACCCCTCTAATATAATAATGAAATTACTAGTTTAAAGGAAACAAAATGTAAACTTGGGTGTGTATAACACACCTCATCTGATTCCTAATTGAGTGATATAATGGTGAATGACCTAAAACTAAGAAAATGTTACAATTTATAATGAGTGTGTTATAGGTACAAACCACTAAGAGGGGGGTGAATCAGTGGTGGTAAATAATCCAATTCAATTTCTAGACCCTTTAAACACTTAAGCATTTAATACAACCACTCATGAAGCATTCAAGGTGTTTATATCAATGAATAATAGATCATTGAATATCACACACACAAAATAAGATTTATGTGGGAAACCCTCTTGGTGAATAAAACCCTCTCTCAAGCCTAAAAACACATGGACTACTTCTCCTATAAGAATTATGAAAACATGCGACTTTAGTGAAACACTTGTTCTAAAAGGAGCACCTACCCTTAGAATGGTCAAGTCCTTTTGACTAGAATTTAGTAAAACACCTACTTCATAAAGAACACTTAACCTTTAGATGGTCAATTAATTATGACCTAAATTTAATGAATCACCTATTTCACAAGGAGTACCTACCCCTAAATATGGTCAATTCCTTCTGACCTAGATGTTGAACACCCTTCCAACACCTATGATATGAACATCTCCACATTTAAACTGATGTTTTAAACACTTGATGATGGACCTCTAATTTTATAACCTCTAAAAAACACACTTTCTATCTCATGCAATCCTCTCACATAGTCATGTCATAATATCTCTTCCTCTTCACTCAAACTACCCTCATATACACACTCAGACTTGTAAATCCTTCTTCTATTTGCTTCTCTCCTCAATATCCAAACCTATAAGATAACTATTATAACATCAAAAATATGACCTAAAATTCATAAATATAGTCATTAACCTATTCTACTCTATAACCCATCCACTGGGCACATACCCTTTCTTCTTTCCTTTGCTCCACAACACTCACATACACCCCTTCCTTCAAGTCTAGAAATTGCCACCTTTGATTTCACCTTTTATAGATCCTTCATGATTATTATCTTCTTAGTCAGAAAAAATACTTTCCTTAGCCCTTAAAACATATAAAATAGCTAAATATCATCCACATAAGTTAGCCATAGCATCCATGGGTCATAGTTAAGTAGATATGTCTTTCAATTAGGCCTTAATAGTCTTCATAAGTGTCATAGAGACCTATTCACCCATTTATCACTCCATCAAGTAATTTAAAAACAAAAGACCACTTACAAATACATAGGTCCACTCCTCATAACCTTTTAGACATCCTCAAATGATTACATTTTTCATTACACATCTCTGTGTATGTTGAATCTACTCAAACATTAGCCTTGTACACAAGAACACTATGAATGATCAAACAATCAGATTCTAAGCATTTTTTCATACTGAATATGGATTGGTCAAACCTCTAAAATATATACAAATCATCTTTAGGGAGTATATAATACTCTCTAATAGCTAAGTCCTCTTGAAACATCAAAATACCATCAGAATAGCTCAAAATATCCTTCTCAGGTCACTTATAGAACATGGTAAAACACACAATCAACTTTGGAGCTCAATAAATTTGACTATACAAACATTCATACATTTTAACTAGATTTAATAGATGCATCTTGAAGTTATCTAAAACTCTATTTTCTACTATACCTTAGAATTTGTCCTAGATCAAAAGGTATGGCTCAAATACTATAGACTAGTTTTTCCCTTTGCTAAATTCAAATGTTAATAGTCACTTTTAAACATCGAACACTTTTCCATCATCTTATGTCCTCAAATATTTTGATTAAATATGCACCATCGATATCTTTGAGAGTACCTTGATCTTTAACTATGCTAAAAATATGTTACTTTGACCTTATCTCATGCTCCTTGGCAATTTTGACCAAATATGTACCATCAATCTTCTTAGAAGTAGTTCAGTCTTTACCTTTGCTCATTGTTAAGCATCAAGAACTTGTTATCATCTTGATGCTTCTTGACAATTTAGAATAAATGCAGTCTTTTGATCTCTTTGAGAGTAGCTTGGTCTTTAACATACTTAAACATCAGACACTTTGACCTATTTGACTCAATACACATCATTGATTTGCATTTGTATGAACACCCACTCATCATTAGATCCTTATCTAGTCTTGGTATTTACCTTTTGAAAATTCAATTAAGTATGGGAACCACTACAATCTACCTAGAATTCCAACTTTGAACCTAAATAAATTTTGCTACACTTAATTGTATGTCTTGAAATTTAAACCATATGATCTTCTTTCACAGGGGAATCCATCCATTTATCAAGATACTCCTAAAAGTTTCATGCATGTGAAATATGACACCATCAAACTAATTACTTGGATCTACTTGAACTTAGACATTAAGCTCAAATTAATTTCACACTATATATCTATGATGTGATTTTGTGCATCATTAGATCTCCCTTTGCAAATTTGGCTAAGTATGGGAAAACATTAAAAACTTCTTAGGAGGACAAATTTGCACAATTATATTTTTTTCTATACCAAACATCATGACCTAAAATTTGGAACATAGAAAATTAGGAATAATGTGATTCCACCCATATGACCAAATCTACCTGACTCATCCATACATGGCAATGGTGATGTTACCAAACTATCTACTCATATTTTTCAATCATAGAACCAACTATGCCAAGGTGAAAATACTGAAGAACCAGATGAATACCATGCACTTCCACAAGTTATCCAAACATAATTGACCTCTTATAGGACCCCTCACACATACTCAATACTTCAAACCCATCCCTAATCATTCCAAAACTAAAGATAAACCAAGCCTACTTTAAGTATACTAGGATAAAAACACTGCACACTTTGTCATTGACACTTAAACTATTAAGACACTTCATCTACTCACCTAGACACCTCCATGACATCAATAAAAACTCTCTAACAATATTCCCCTTTGTCACTGATGGTAACACCCATCATACGACTCACCTTCCTTCTTTTTATTCAAGCACTCTCATAATAGAAACATTTTCCCCCTTTGACACAATGATAAAGTGGGCACAAACAGATCCTAAGGACCTAAAAATCCCACCAATATGAGAGGACCACCCCAAAAAGATGATAAACCTCCCCCCCCACCCCCTTACCTTGAGCCTACCTCTTCTTACCTTGACAACTTCCTCTTGCTACATGCTAACACTCTCTTCAACCAAGCACTACAACCAATGAAGAAAATATAAAAAATAACTAAAATATGATTTAAATCACCAAGAAACATTTGATAGGGACTCCTTCTAATATATCTAAACCATTCCACCTCTTCAACATCTTTAGATCTCCACACACCATGAAGAACCACCACACAAGCTTATTAGCCTTCTCTTAAGCCACCTCAAGGATCACTAACATAAATTCATGCTATTTAAAAAATAGGAAACATGCTCTAAACCAACCTAATAACTCACATTGAAACACTCATCCCTTTCTCTTTTGGATAAACTAAGCAAAAACATCAAATCTTCACACTAGGCATGTCTAGACTCCTTATATCCCTACCTAGAACTTATAGAGTCCAAAAATTTCAATAGGCACACCATCAAGACCTAAAAATTCATATCTAGATCACTCTCATATTCCCCCTTAATCACACAAATTTTCATCACCTAGATCCTCCTCTATAACATACTCCCTTCACAAACCTACTAGCTAATTAGGCCTCCATCTTGACAAAAACTTGAATAATTTAAAAACCAAAAATCTTAAAATCTATATGAATCTTGATCTAACAACCCATTTCACCTATTCAACCTAATAATAATCTTTAGACCTCAAATCATAAGGTAAATTAATTTTCTAACATAGTTCAAAACTCTAGAATCTTAAAATGAACAAGGTCAACAAACCTCCTTCTGGTCAACTCCCACCTTTGAAACTTCCATCACACCTCAAGACAATTATCATAAAATTATATAACAATATTTTAGCCTCCATACTTTGGTAACCCATTTTAGTTCTGCTTGTCCTTAAGCCAAAATTTAGAAAATTGAGAGCACTAAAAAATCTCCAATTTGATTTCAACATACCTTCAGTCTACAAAACCACCTAGATTATGTCAAAAATAAGTGTATATACCTTTTTGAGCACCAAAATTATTATTTACATTCCATAAATCTCATTATTCCACCTAAAAACACCCATTTTTATCTTATAGACATTGCATATACAATAAAAACACCTTATGACATCACTTTAACCTCATCAAAGCACTTCTCCCATCTTGACACACCAACTCCAATTGGAAACACTCATCTCTTACCTTCTATGACCTTATAAATAACACCATAACAAAACTTGCTTCTCCACTAAAAAGAGTCTCTTAATAATCATAGATAGAGACCTCCTCTACACCACAATGCTCTTAAAATAAAGTGCAGCTAGGAGTGGCCCACATCTCCTTAGTAACCACTAGAATCCTTTTGTAGTTATACAAATAATTTTTCTTCTTCTTCTTCTTCTTCTTCTTCTTCGTATAATTTATAGAAATAACTTTCTCATCCACTACAACATTCTCCTTCTCATCTAAGACTATATTGACAATACATGGGGATAACATAGATTTATGGCATACCTTTTTAGTTGAATAATCTTCCTTGCAGTTAGGAACTTCATTACTAGGTATTAAAAACTAATTTTATTTGCATGAAACTTGCTTAGAAACATTAGGATGTTCACTTATATCCATAAACATCTCACAACTAGCCTCAACCAACACCTTTGTCTTCTCCTTGAGCTTGGGGTCTTCATTCACAACATGAGTAGAAAATGAGATCCCTTGACACTTTTCAATTTTTGTATCATTATACACCATAGCAAATAGATTACTTGGACCTACAAACTCATCATGAATCATACTTACCACCTTTAGTTTACATGAGTTAACTTTCCTTCTTATTGCACTCTAGGATCTTGATTAAACCTATTCTATCGTGTAGGCCTTTTAATTTTAGAATCTAATTATGTGACCTCTATGTTGACAGTAGAATCCCACTATACCTTTTATAAGAAGCTTATCTTTCCTTTCTTGATTAGAAAAAAATCTTACAATATGTCCATTATTTTGACAATTGAAACAAGCTACTCTTTTTGAAGAAGACTCACCTTTTGAATGATGACCCCCATCATAGTTCCATGCAAACTCATTTATAATAGGTCTCTTGCATTCTCCATTTCTATGCCAAAAGTAATTACATGTGTAACAATAACCATTGAAACTTTCATACCTCATGGTATTTGGTTATCTAATCTAATTTGTATTCACTCTACTATCATATTCATTCCTTAGTTTATTATTGACCTTCAAGGTTTGATTTACATTAGTCTTCATCTTGTCTTGAGTTCCATTTTGTATTTCTTCTTTGTATCCAAGACTAGTTCTATCACTTTTATGCTTTTGACCACTCAGAATATTGTCTAGATCATTTGAGCTCTTTTCAGATCTCACAAATGACTTCATCTTACTATATGTCTTCTCTAACTTGGCTTTTAATGACTCATTTTCAATTACATACATTAAACATTCATCTTCTTTAGCTTTCAAGCTTGTAAATAGGATTTCCAATTGATAACTAAGATCTTTGACTATATCTTCATGTTCCTGGGTGTCTTCATTCATTATTGCTTCAAACAAACTAAATTTCTCCTCATAGTCCTTAATTTGTGACTTCATCTTATTGTTAATCTTTAATTCTTCTAAAGCATTCATCAATTCAGTCTCACACCTCATCTTTATCATCAATGAAATCATTCCAAATATACTCATTTTGATATGAACAACTTCTTTCCTTATCAATGAAGAGGGATTTATCTTCAATTTATCCCACATTTCCTTGGTAGATATGTAATAGATGAACTTGGTGTATTTAGTCTTTGAAAGACCACAAGTGATAGCATTAATTTCCTTAGAATTTTTCTCAAACAAATTCTTATGTATAGCACTGGATGGAAGAGTAGTAGGTATAGAATAACCATCCACAATAGATTTCTAAGTGTCAAACCCTAAGGACATGATGTAGGTCCTCATCCTCACACTTAAAAAATCATAATTGGATCCATTGAACATCGATACTTCCTTAGTGAAAAAACCTCCTTGAATTTGATGCTACCCATATTGTACCTTGAATCTCATTCAAAATGTCAAGCCTTTATCAACGGACAAGCTTTGATACCAATTTTTAGAGGTACAAACCACTATGGGTTGAATTAGTGGTGGAAAATAATCTAATCTTATTTATAAACCATTCAAACACTTAAGCATTCAATACAATAATTCATGAAGAATTCAAGATGTTTATAGCAAGGAATAATAGATAATGTAAGATCACACACACACAAAACACATGATCTATGTGGGAAACCCTCTTGGGGAATAAAACCCACTCTCAACAATACAAACAAATAGACTACTTATCTTATAATAAGTATATAAACATGAGACTTTAGTGAAACATGTGATCCACAAGGAGTACATACTCTTAGGATGGTCAAGTCCATTTGACCAAAATTTAGTGAAACACCTACTTCTTAAGGATCACCTAATCTTAGGATGGTCATGCCCTTATAACATAAATTTATTGAAACACCTATTTCATAAGGAGCACCTACCCCTAAGGATGGTCAATTCCTTCTAAGCTAGATGTTGAGCATCTTCCGAACACCTATGATATAAACATCTCCACCTTTGAACTAATGTCTTCATCACATAATGATGAACCTCTAATTTTATAACCTTTGAAAAGCACCCTATCTATCTCATACAAGCCTCTCACATAGGCATGCTACAATCTCTCTTCCTCTTCACTCAAACTACCCTCATATACACACTCAGACTTATAAATCCTTCTTCTATTCACTTCTCTCCTCAATATTAAAACCTAAAAGAATAATGTTCTAACATCAAAAATATGACCTAAAATTCATACAAATAGTCCTTAACTTACTTTACTCTACAACCCATCCACTAGGCACATACCCTTTTTTATTTCCTTCACTCCATAACACTCATATACATGTCTTCTCTCAAAACTAGAAATCACCACCATTGATTTTACTTTTTATAGAGCCTTCATGATTATTATCTTCTTGGTCAAAAAATACTTGAACTAGCCATTAGGACATATAACATATCTAAATACCATCTACACTATTTGTCCCTAACATCCATGGGTCACACTTAAGTAGCTGTGCCTTTCAATTAGGCCTTAGTATCCCTTATAGGTCTCATGAAGACCTATTCACCCATTTAACACTCCATTGAGCAATTTATAAATATAGGACCACTTATAAATACATAGGTCCACTCCTCATGACCTTTTAGACATGTTAAAATGATTACAGTCTTCATTACACATCTTTGTGTATGCTCAATCTACTGAAACATTAGCCTTGTATATAAGAACACCATGAACAAACAAACATTCAAATTCTAAGGATTTGTTTATAGTAGATATAGACTAGTCAAACCTCCAAAATCCATACAGATCATCCTTATGGATTCTATAATACTCTCTAATATCTAAGTCCCATTGAAACATCCAAATACCATTAGAATAGCTCAAAATATCCTTCTTAGATCACTAACATAACATGGTCAAGCACACAATCAACTTTGGAGCTCAATAACTTTGATTGTACAAATATTTAGACCTTCTAACTAGATTCACTAAATTCGCCTTGAGTTCCTCTACAAATTTAATTTTAATACACCTTAGAATTTGTCCTAGATTAAAATTTATGGCTCAAACACTATAGATTAGTTTATTCCTTCGCTAAATTCAAATGCCAATGGTCACTGATAAACTTTTAACACTTTACCATCCTCTCATGTTCTCACATCTTTTGATCAAATATAAACTATCAATATATTTAAGAGTAGCCTAATATTTAAATATACTAAACATATATCACTTTGAACTCACCTCATTTTCCATGGAAAATTTGACTAAATACATGCTATCAATCTTCTTAGAAGTAGTTAGGTCTTTACCTTTACTCACTATTAAACATCGATCACTTATTATCATCTTACTAATTCTTGATAATTTGGAAAAAACACACTCTATAAATCTCTTAGAGAGTATCTTAGAATTTAACTTGCTTAAACATCAGACACTTTGACCTCTTTGATTTAATATGCATCATCAATTTGCATCTATATGAACACCCACTCACTATGAGATCCTTATCTAGTCATGGTCTTTACCTTTTGAAAATTTATCTAAGTATGGGAACCACTTTAATCTACTTTTAATGTTAATTTTAACCTTAATAACTTTTGTTATACTCAATCGCATGTCCTAAAATTTAAACCATATGATCTTATTTCATAGGGGAATTAATCCATATATCAAGCTACTCTTGGAACCTTCACACAGTGAAATATGATTCCATCAAATTGTTTACTTAGATCTACTTAAAATTAGACATTAATCTTAGATTAATTTCATGTCATAGATCTATGATGTGATTAAACGTGTAGTGTTAGATCTCTCTTTGCAAATTTGGTTAAGTATGGAAAAATATTACAAACTACTTGGGAAGCCAACTTTACACAATTATATCTTTTGATATACACAACCTCATGACTTGAAAATTGAAAAATATTAAATTGAGACTAATTTGATCATACCCATATGATAAAATATCCCTAACTCATCCATATATGGTAATGGTGATGTTAGTGAACTTCCTACTCATAATTTTCTACCATAGAACCAACTATGCCAAGATGAACATAATGAAGAACCAGATGAATACCATACACTTCCATAATCTCTCCAATAATCCTTTACCTCTAATAAGACCCATAACACAAGCTCAATACTTCATAACCATCCCTAATCATACTAAAACTAAATATCAACCAATATTACTTTAAGCATATTAGGATAAACACACTACACACTTTGTCATTGACACTTAGACTATCAAGACACTTCATCCACTCACTTGGACACATCCATGACATCATTGAAAGCTATCAAATATAGTACATATAATCTAAAATTTAAATAATAAATGTTTGAACTTAAAGAGAGTAATTTCAGGAGTATACTTATGCATTAATGCAACCACATTGACTTTTGGTAATTTGGTTTGAAGAGATACTTTCTTATGAATATTTAAAACTAAGATTAGGAAAATTTGTAAAATTGGCAAGTTCATATATATATATATATATATATATATATATTAGAGGAAAATTTTCCCCCAACCTTGGAGAAAAGGTGAGTTGTCACCCAAAAGTTGAGGTTAACTCAATTGTGAAATCAAATCATACTTATAATTTGGGAGTGTGAGTGATCCAAGTCAACTCACACTATAAATCTAATGAGGGTGGATGATTTGATCACTCCATCCTATAAATGTAGTAATAATAAGTGATTTAATCACCTAAATCATGATAAAAGTGAGCCAACTACTATAATATATCGACTCAATAATATTCTATAAAATTCCATCTTGGTGTATGCTAAAGTCTATAGCTTTATTTGAAATCCAAAACTGATTTTGATTTTGTAATTTAAGGTACCCTTTTTCATGGCATATGCATCTCATATATGTCTCAAACTGAAACTTGGGTATGAAAATGGTTCCAATGTATAGAATGTTATAAAAAATTATGTATATGAATCATATAACTATGAAATTTGGTTAATTTAAAATTTGTATTTGTCTAATTTAAAATTTATACAAGTGTGGAAGACATGTTCCCATGAAATTATCCAACTAAATCTAGAAAAATATGAGAACAAGTGTATGTGTGGAGTACATTTTTTCATAATATACCCCCACTATAATATTAAAATGTTGAGTACTAAATAAATGTAGAAGTCAAGCCTATTTTCATATGCCCTCACTAAGATCAAAAACTATGAAGGTGTGAAATCCATGCCTCTATGACATGCCCCCACTTATATGATCCCCTTTTGAGGTGAGGGGAAGTAGAAATTAATAGTTACCTTACCTCAAAAGAATAAGATAATTGTATAATCTTTCTATAGAATTAACATGTATAGTTAGATATAATAATGAGGTACATAGTATGTGATCACATCAAATCCTAATATGCATGATATGAATCATGAAAATGTATAGATAGTAATAGTGCAATATCAACAAGTAATTAATCACACACACAAGAGAACTCAAAATAAAATCAAAATAAAATGGTTTAGGGAGACTTTAAATAAGGTTTATGTTTAAATTCTACACAATTAAAGGAACATGACTTAGTCAAATGTAAACAAGGTAAGCAATGACATATTCAAATGTCAAAATAGGCAAACAAAGGCCTTAGAACTACAATAAAATGAACATGCTCAAATGATGAAATAAGTAAGGTAAGACACTCATGAAAGTTCATGAATGAAAAACATGGAATCATAAGAAACCAATATGAACATATCATACTAGTCCTGGATATATGTGTTAGCAAAAAATGCTAGGTACATAACATATCAAGTACACTATGAAAGATATAAGCATGGATATATGAATATTTAAGTATATAATCTCAAACATGATAATAGAAAGTGATCATATAATGATATAACTTATGTGTATTATGATCAAATAAGTAGATGCCTTCAATGTCCATATGACAGGAGTAGAGGAAAGGTCCAACATATGAAAGTGCATAGATCACATGGCTAGGTATGCCTATATCACACCCAAAAGATGCATGAAACATATGTGTATATATAAAATAGATGATATGTTATCTACCAACATGAAAATAACAACATAGATGCCAAGGAGTGAATAGACCATGTAAATGTTGATTTTTTTTGGATTTTTAATTTTTTTGATATTTTATAATATTAAAAAAATATACTTTCATATGATCTCATCCAAAAGATGCACATAGGTATATATCCTTTGGGAACCAAGTGCAATAAAATAGTGGTACTACTAAGAAGGATGTATAGGTGTAATAGTTGGCATGATAGGATCTATAATGCTTTATGTACTTGTAATAGGACTCTATGGTCATGAAGAGATAATAGCAGGAGTAGGGGTTTATGAAACCCATCACTAAATGATCTATGGTTTATTTAAAGTAATAGTAATAAGAACATGTTTAGGTGCTCTAGATATATGAATATGGTGTATATTAGATAATTATTCTATGAAATCCACTATGTATCTCTAATGCAATGATTTATCAAGTAATGGGCACTTAAGAAAGGGGATTGCTTGTTGTTTACCCTTTCAAGAAAGATTAACATTACTAGGTTTTCTAGTTAACTACCTATGTATAAACTTCTCTTATTCATGTGGGTATTTATATGGACTTATATAAATAATAATTACCTAATTGGCATGAACATATTTAACACAACCATACACTTTAGAATGTACTTCACATAGTGTATGTACTCAAGGTCATCTCAATGACATATAAAAGACTCATGTGTGGGGTGTAACTATGAATTTAGTGACCATATGTGATAGGCCAACCTGTAATGGTAAGCCAATCTCACCAAGGGCCTATTTTGAGGTTACATAAAATGATTTTAACACTTTGGTTGAAAGGTGTACATAATTATGTGTATATCCCAAGTGTATATGTAATGCCATGGTGCAAACATATTTCACTAGCACCATTATCAATCATAATAGTGTGTATAGGTTGGTGATCAAGGTATGCTCAAATTAATAAGGAATGAAGATATGAGTCATCATACATAATCTCAATATCATCAAAAGTAATAGAGGGTTTCTAAACAATGTGAGGTGTATGTCATGTATAAGTATTTATAACCCCATCTAATGGATGTCAATAATGTGATGGAGGAGAATGTGAATTATATACCATTTGAACTTTTGGTTCCTTATTATAATGGTCTTGCAAAGGATTGACGAATATATTCCAATTCTAGTTATCACTAGGTTGTAAACTTGATTCCTTTAGAGGATCATCAAATGTAATCTTTTGGTCATCAATGAGATCTTAGATTTCATGCTTCAATGTAAAACACCAGTTCATAGAATGCATAAGGCCTTAATGACAATAATAATGAGAATTTGAATCATATTATTTGGGTAGAGATTGACTTAAATCAACCTCTATATGATGAGGGAGACATATCAGGTGACACTCCAAAAGCATCAAAAGTAACAAAGATAGAGACTCAAGTAAGTGTGTAAATTATCTCTTTGGTACATTAGATTAGATAAGTTGATTAGGGTGTTATGACACCACATTAAACATAGTATTTTTTTCATTTTTAGGTTCTGTTGGTTTCACCTTATAATTTTATTTGATAGTAAACTTAATAATCAATGTATTTGGTGTGTTTGTTGCATACTTAAGTTTGTTCAAGGAGATAAGTTTCACTTAATGATCATGAATAATATGGCATAAGTCATCAAAATATTTTAAAATTTTAAAAATAATGGACTCATGTAATGGGGTAAGAGAACTTTACTTAAAGATGCCCTAAATCTCTTTATCTATAATTGTATTTGTAATTTTATCCAATATTGTCTTGTACCTTAAGACATGCATTGATAGGTTCATTGGTTCCTTGTTTGACATTTGTAATTTAGGCATATGAAACCTTTTCATTATTATTGATAGATAAGTGTTCCAATAACTAATCTATAGGAGGTTTAAATTTTTTTATTAATTATACTGTTAAGTCATAAAACCACCTTAGACCATAGTATCGAGGCTCCTTCAAAATAGTTTAGTCAAAAGTTTATCACTGTTTGCATAATAAAGGCATTTTGGATATAAATTATCAAAGAAACTATTTAGGACCACCCTTACCATCATAAAATGTGAACTTAGGTGCAATAAATCTAATTGGAAAGGGGTGCAAATATATATTAGGTGCAATAGGGTTATGCAACACCTATTGAGAATCAATAGAATAAGGTGATTTCATAGAGTTATGTTCAATATTTTTAACCTTGGATTGAAAAAGTTTTATAATTTAGACAAGATCTTGCACATCTTGGTCATTAAGGTTTCAAGTTTGAGAAGTCATCAAAGGAGGTGTATTCATAGTTTGAGTGGATAAAGGCATTAAAACTAGTAATTGGGTTGAAGTATTAATGTTTCCCATGTAAAATGTAGCAATAATAGTTTTAGCGAATAAAGATGTAAACATAAATCCTCCACACCCATTAGAATTTTGAAGCGGTGATGTGATCACATTAGGTTCACCAAATGTTTATCCATAAATTTGATATGGATTAATATAGTATAGGATTTAAAATATATAAATGAATAAGCACAAGGGTGATAAAGATATCTATAGTTATCCAATTAATTTATAAACTTAGATAAATAATATTATGAATTTAAATACTTAGATATGTTAAAAATAGAAAGTAAAACTATTGACTAATATTACAATAAATTAAAAATAAGATTACTGAGTTGTTTTACTATGTATATGTATATCTAGGCTGAAACAAGCTAGAATTGGACTAGATTTGGATTCTGGATCAATCATTAGATTCTATAAATTTGTATTTTTGTGGCCTCAGATGCTTGTATTAGATCTAAATAATTGCATCGATGTTGGTATCTAAGTTAGACATAGGTGTCTAATTCATAATAGTAACTATATCTATATGTAACCACCTATAAAATTCTATGTTTTCTATGACCTTTCTTCTAGTATGTTTAGATCATGTGGACAAGGTGTTGTTCTTTGTCGAATGATCAAAACCTAGCTTCATCAACCTTGGAGTGACTGTGGGAAAAATTAGTTAGTAGGAATGAATATATAACAATAATTTTGGGAAATATGTCACATTAAATCACTTTTTATGACCATAAAGACATGTTATAATTGAAAATTTTATGAATTTAGGGCATTGGATACTTAGTTTGGCACATGAAAATTATGTCCACATGGGCATCTAGCTAGGACAAAAGTGTCCATAAATTCAAAAAATAGGTACAATTCCAAAACATGTAAAGGATGATAATAAGTAGGTTATAGCATTTTTAGAAATATATAAGACCTTATCGATAGAATAACATACTAAGAGATAATAAATAACTACAAGAGATAGAAGAATGTAATCCTTTTAGTAGAAAGAAGGTATAAGAATTGAAGGGTACTACCATAATTACTTAAAAATTATACAATACTAAAGTTTATATAATTCAAATTTAGTATCTACAGTCACTAAATAAAAAGCACACACTTAAAATCTACACAAAACTATGTGGTAATAGAATATTATTACTACAATTCACATTAGATCTCTCATACTCATTTAGACAGTTATTTTCTCTTATTATGAAACAAAATATACATGGATCATTATAGACATAAGTTTTCTCAAAGGCAACACAACACAACACTAAAAAAATTGATCACAAAGGATAACACAAATAAAATCAATGCAACAAAGAAGTCTTACACAAACTCTCAACAAAACATATGTGTGGAAATAAACCTTACACAACACCACACTAAGAAAAATACTAAACTAACATATTTTAGGTTGATTGAATATTTATCATGAACCTAAATGATCTTTCATCACAAATCTTATTTTTAAAGCAAAATATATATGAAATATCATCTTGAAATTGGCTCCTCATATGTGAACAAACTAGATCTAGAGGATTACTTGGCTGATTGCATAGATAAATTTGAAGTGTTAAGGTGAGATTGGGGTTGGTTGAATTTGGGTAAGATCAAAGCCTTCACTAACACTTGGGTGCCAAAAGAAATGGTATATGATGGTATAAAATTAATCAACTCATCTTAAACTAAGAGGGTCATATCCTCACTGCTACTAATAATAAATTGGTCCACATGAGAGTTCATAGATATGTAGCTTCAAACCAATTATATAAATATAAATTAATATTGATAACTAAAATTAAACACTTGTGATCACTCCTTATATATACTTAACTCATTCCTAATTCTATAATATTTTGATTGCCATTCCTTCACTCCTATGTGGATGACCTATTTCTATAAAGAACTAATGATCTGAAAATGTCCTTATTTCTCATTCCAAATAGATCAAGCTTACTCTTTTAATATTCCACACTTATATCTCAATTTTATTTGATCCTCAAATGAGGCTGAACCATTAAGAAAATCCCTCAAGCATTATCTAATTCCATCATCCGTGTCATCCCACCAAATAATAACTAATTTCTTAAATTCAAATGCACCAAATGGGTCATCCTACACATTTCAAAATCCCTATTTGAAGGAATTCTAAAATGAACACTATAAAGCCACATTTTCTAACCATTATCCACTAGAGGATCATATGATTGAAAAACACCAAACTATCTAACTACAAATTGATTAAAAACATCTATTTTTTCCAACTTAGAGTCCAAATAACTCCAATACCATTGAGATAAGTCTAAGTACACCTCCAAGGTCACAAGTCATTGTTGAAGCACTTAATAACACCAATATTGTATCAACATTTTGAATTTCACCAATATTTCATGCATACCACCATAGTATGGGATAATTACATGAATTTTAATTCATATTTAAAGTATTGGTAAGTAGGCAACACTCCATATAGAGGGTTTTGAGGTCAAGCACAAATTTAATTGCTAATCCCTTTTTACCTTATGATTACATTCATCCTCTTATGTTCTTGAGCTAAGTTTTAGTGAAAAATAAGGTACACAATGTTATAGGTACAATTATTGAAGGGGGGTAAATCAATGATGCAAGATATTCAATCCAATTCCAAACTCTTCAGACCCTTAATCATTCAAAACATACATTCATGAGGCATACACATCATTCATAACAATGAATAAGAAAGATAATGAAAGATTAAGTACAAAACACAAGGAATATGTGGGAAACCCTCTTTGGGGATAATACCCACTAAAACCTATAATTATACTACTATACTATAATAAAAAGATCCAAATTTAGTGAGACATCACACAAGGAGCTAAAACCACAATCTAGCTGAGCACCCACACAACTAGACTTTTTACAAGCTTCACCTTGCAAAGAGGAACCACCCCCTAGGAAACCAAGCACCCACTTAATGACATTTAAAATTAGATCACCTTGAATGCCTATTTCTAATATTCAATATATGATTACCTCCTTTTTTTTCATTCTTTCCCCTTTACACTCACTCTAGCCTTCACACCCTCTTAATGCATCTAAAACCACATTTTGGATCACTATACACTTCCTTGCACATACTCAAATAGAAAACTTAAAAAAAACTTATCATAAAATCAAAAACATGAACAAATGGTCATGCATGCATACTTCATACTCCTTCGATCCTCAATCCATCCACCAAGCTCACACAATCTTCACCTTTTCTTTGCTCACACTACACACACTCTCTATACTTTGCTCATCCTCAATCTTCAAACCTACATGATAATTATTAAGACATTATAATTATGACTTATATTTCATACACACAATCCTCAACCTACTCTGATCTTTAGTCCATCCACTAGCCACACTCACACTTCTCTATTTTGTGCCATTCAACTCTAGAAATCAACACCTTTTATTTTAATCTTTATAGAGTCTTCATGATTTCCATCTTATTGGTATCCATAATACTTGCCTTAACCCTTAAGGACTATATAAAACTAAGACATAGCTCAAAATCACACTCATAGGTTAACCATAGAATCCATGGGTCACTCTTAAGTAGCTACACCTTTCAATTAGGACTTAGTAACCATTATAGGTCTCATGACATATTCACTCATTTAGCACTTCATCAGAAAAATTAGGAGCACAATACCACTTTAAGTGCATAGGTCCAATTTTTATGACCCCTAGGTCACCTTAAAGTGATTATATCCATCACTACACTCCTTTGTATATACACAATCTACTCAAACATTAGTCTTGTACATAAGAACACCATGAACAAATAAATAGTCAGATTCTAGGCATTTAGTCATACTAAATATGGATTGGTCAAACATCTAAAATCCAAATAGATAGTCCTCATGGATTATACAACACTATACACTTGACAAATCATCATGAAACATCCGAAACTCAACAATACAGACTCAAACATTCTTCTCGAGCCACTTATAGAAGATGGTCAAACCTATAGTTAATTTTATAGATCAATAAATGAAACTGTACATATAGTCAAACCTTATAAATAATTTTTTTGGATATAACTTGGAGTCATTTACAACAATTATTTTTACATCACCACAAAATTCATCATACATCAAAATATATAAACAAAAAAATGAACACTAGTTTTCTTTTGTTAATTTGAAAATTCAAATTCCAAAGGTAATTATGTAATGTAAAAGCTTCAGACACATGTCTTCATCCTATGCCCCATATAAACTTGATAAAATATTATTCATCAATATCCTTAGGATTATTATAGTTATTAATTTCAATTGCTGTCATTTATCTTTGATTTATGCTTTTGATATTGTGACACTTGGCAGCCCCACATGCCTTCTGTGTACTCTACTGTTAGTCTCTATTCAGTTAATGCACTTATGCCACTTGGTATCCCCACATGAAATATAATATTATTTACACCACTTGGTAGCCACACATTAAAAATAAGCTTATTTACACTACTTGAAATCCCTAAATGCCTTTTTTAACCTTGTTGCTAGTCTACAAATGTGTTTATGCCACTTAGTAGTCCTATGTGCAATCTAGGTTTATTGATTTATTGAATTCATTTACACCATTTATATCTATTTACATGGTTTAATTCATTTCATTAATCTCCATTTTAATTATCAAATGCACACCATTGATCCACTAATTCACCATGTTTGTAAGACATGTCACCATCACGTGCAATCTCAGGATGTTTTGATTTATTAACCTCCTATTCATCGTTAGATTTCCATGTATTGTTAGATCTTCATATACACAATCACCCACATGCCATTTGTCCTTGAAATGATCAAGACAGGGTTCAAAAATTGGTGTCTCCATGTTCATTTTTTATCCTTTATTAGATTGAGCAATGTTTTAACACTTGACAGTCCTATATAAAGGTCACTCGATATTGTAAATTTGGCTAAGTATGGGAAATATTGCAATCTACCTAGAAGGCCACCTTTTCACCTTGATATATTTTTCTCCACATAACCTCATGACCCAAAACTTGGACCAAATAAACTAATCACAAACTTTAATACCACCATGTAACCATTTCATTGTAAAACTACCACACATGCATATGATGATGTCATCAATCTACTCTTGTAGCCTGATTTGACAAGATGACTAGGAGAACCTAAACATTCATATGACTGATTTTATGAATTTATTTCACTTACACAAGCACTCCAATCACTAATAACACCCCATAGGGTATCTTTAACATGACCACACCATCAATAACATCCATCAATTGCCTTACTAAGTCAAACACTGAAGAACCATGTAAGAACATTGAAGCACATTGAAGCACACTTTTTCATTGTCATTCTAACACACATGACACCTAATCAATATTATTGGAGACCTTGGATACATCATCTACAATTTTCCAAACATCTCCCCTTTTTTCATTGATATCAACACCAATCATAAAGCTTATGCTCACACTCTTTCTATTTCTTCAAGCACTTTCTCCCCCTTTGACACAATGACAAAGTGGGCTCTTCTTTTGATCTGGAGGATATAAAAAGACTTTAAAGACAAAAAATAGTAAAGGATCACCTATGAGAGATTATACAAACTCCCCCTCACATTATGCATACTAATGCTTACCTTGAGCTTCTCAAACATGCTCCAAACACAAAATTCTTCTTGACTATACACAACTCTATGAAGACAAAACACACATAAACACCAAAAACTATTTTAACTCACCTTGAAGACATTAAGAGGGACTCCCCATAATTCACCTAAGTTTAGGCACCCTTATATCACCTTTAGACCACCACAAACCATGAAGAAATAATGCAATTGCCTTCATACCTTCTTTCTCAAGCCACCTCCATGATCACTAGTAGATTAAGAAGCCAATCTTCAAACAATAAAGATTCTCAAAATCAACTACATAGTCCTTTGATCCTGGGACTTAACCGTTTACAAATATCCCTCTTTATTTAGGCATTAGGATTCATTACATTATCAAAACACCTAACTTAGTTTGATCAAGATATCATGTCAACATGCTTGAGTTCACATATATATCACACTTCTTCATATATCCACCATGATTGGATGAGCTCACACATGCTCCACCTCACATCATGCACAACTCTTCAAGCCTTTCAAACTATCGAAGTTAGCTACCTTAACTTCATGCTCTACCTAGACCATGACATCTTCAACAAGTCTTCTTAACCAATTCTATTTTGACACCTAAAAACTCCATACTCTACCTACAGACCTTTAGGACCAAAATCCCTGAACACACCTTGAGCACACATACTTGCTTCTTCACAATAAAGATGTCTCCTTAAAAAGCATAGGTAGAGACATCCTACCCTATAATGTCCTTGAATAATGTAAAACTAGGAGTTTCCCATATCTCCTCATATTCTTTCTCCTTCTTGGACATCTAAAATTTATAGTTCTTCTTTTCATTCTTTTGCTTAATAGAAACAACTTGATCATCCACTACAACATTCTCCTTCTCTTCTAATATTTTACTGAAAACACATGGGGATAAAATATATTCATGACATACCTTTTCAATTTAAGAAACAACCTCATCACTAGGCATTTCTAACTGATGTTATTTGCATGAAGCTTTCTCAACAATAACATGATGTTTACTTAGATTCATATACACCTCAAAACTAGCCTTAACTAGAACCTTAGTCTTCTCCTTAATTTTGGTCTCTTCATCCACAACATGAGTAGACAATGAGATCTCTTGGCATTCTTAAACCACTATAACATTCTCCACCATAGCAAATAGACCACTTGGACCTACAAACTCATCATGACTTGCACTTTCCAATTTTGGTTTCCATGAGTTAACTATCCTTATTCCTTTCACTCTAGGAGACTAAAAGAGCATGCTTTTACTTGATAACCTTTGCTTGTATAACCTAAAAATGTGACCAATCTTCTCATAGTTGTCGCAAACCACTCTTCTTAAAGGAAATTTAACTTACCTTAATTTATTTGGACAATGTTTTACAAAATGTCCCACATAATGATAGTTTAATAACTTAACCTTCCTCACACAACTTGACTGATGATTCCACTCATTCTTAGAAGGTCTTCTACACTCTCTATCCCTATGACCAAATTGATTGCAAGTGTAATAATAACCATTGAATTTGGCATATCTCATGGCATTTGGTTGTTTGCTCTGATTTTTCTTCATTCTACTAACATCTTTATTCCATGACTGATTGTTGACCTTCAAGGTGTAATCCTTCTTGCTCACATTATCCTTCACATTGTCTTGAGTTGCAACCTTTTGTTCTTCTTTGTAACCAAGTCCATTTCTATCACTAACATGCTTTTGACTATTCAAAATGTTGTCTATATCACTTGAGTTATTTTCAAACCTCTTAAATGACTTTACCTTATTATATGTCTTCTCTAATTCAAATTTAAATGACTCATTTTCAATTACATACCTTACACACTCATCTTCTTTGGATTTTAGGCTTGTAGACATAGTTTCCAATTAACTATTGAGATGCTTAGATACACCTTCATGCTCCTTAGAGTCTTTATCCATTCTATCCTTATATATATTGAATTTCTCCTCATAGTCCTTCATTTGTGACTTCATATTCTTGGTCTTCTTCTTCTCAATCTTCAAATACTCAAAGGCATTCATCAACTCACTCTCACAATCCACCTCATCTAAATCACCACCAAACCATGTAAAATATTGTTGATGTGAGAAAATTCCTTTCTCAACCATGAAGAGGGATTCATATTCAACATGACCATCATCTTCATTATCAAACTTAGAATCACTATCTTCACTCTCAACTGTTGAGCTATAATCTTCATTGGTGTAGAGACTCTTCTTGTCCTTGAAGGACTTTCTCTTATTATCGTACTTTATGAATCCTTTCTTCCTCTTATGAAACTTGAATCTCTTCTTGCCTTTAGATTAGCCTTAACCATGGTCTTCATCATCATTCTTATTATGTTTATGATGTTACTTGATAGTAAAGTGTTATACTTATCCATAATTGAAACATTTTAAGGGTAGTTTACCCTTATACTTCCCTAAGCCTATTTTCAATTTACTTATAAATAAAGCTATTAGTTCATCATCATATTTATCATCATAATCAACTTCCTTACCTTAAGTTTTTATTTTCTTTGGATTCATTTATATCTTGAATGCTAATTCCTTCTTAGGTAGTTTATCCTCATTGAATATCATCTCACAAGAAATAAGGATGATTTAATTCATCCATCTTCATCTGAGTAAGATCATGACTTTCTTCTATAAAAGACACTTTTAAATCAAAATTGAGGGAGAGATACCTTAATACCTTTTTTACTAAAATATATTCTTTAATATTCTCTTTAATACCTTTGATAATGTTCATAATCTCATCAAATCTCTACAGAAAGGATGCCACAAAATATTCTTCCTTCATCTTGAGACTCTCAAATTGTCTTCAGTGAGTCAGAAAATTGGCCAACTTAACCTTTGAATCCCTTTCATAAATTATATATAGTTTTTACCATATCTCTTTGGAATATTAAAATGGATTACCTTAGTGTACTTAGTCTCTAAAATACCACAAGTTATGGCATTCATTTCTTTAGAATTGGTCTCACACAACTTCTTATTAGTTTCACTAGTTAGAGGGGCAAAGGGGTAGAATATCCATCCAAAACATATTTACAAATATCAAAACCTCATAACATGATTTAGGTCTTCATCCTCACACTCTAAAAAACATAATTATATCCATTAAAAATTAGTGCTTCTTAGTGGAAAAGCCTCTTTGCATTTGATGACTACCCATATTATGCCTTGGATCACCTTCAAGCTGTCAAGCCTTCACCAAATGACCTAATCTAATACCAATTATTATAGGCATAAACACTGAGAGGTGGGGTGAATCAATGATGCAATATATTCAATCCAATTATAAACTCTTTAAACCCTTATCATTCAACACATATATTTATGAAGCATACACATCATTCATAATAATGAATGAGAAAGATAATGTAAGATTAGTACACAACATAAGGATTATGTGGGAAACACTTTTGGGGGATAAAACCCACTATAAACTAAAATTTTACTACTATAATATAATAAAAAGATCTAAATTTAGTGAGAAACCCATCCCATAAGGAGCTAAAACCACTATTTAGCTGAGCACCCACACAACTAGACTTTTTGCAAGCTTCACCTTGTAAGGAGGAACCAACCCCCTAGGAAACCAAGCACCCACTCAACTATATTTAAACTAATATCACCTTGAATACCTATTTATAATTTTCAATATATTATGACCTCATTTATTTTCACTCTTTCCCCTTTACACTCACTTTAGTCTTCACACCCTCTCAATGCATCCAAAACCACCTTTTGGATCACTATATACTTATTTACACATACTCAAATATAAACCTAAAAAAACTCTATAAAAACATTAACAACATAACCAAATTTCCATACATGTATACCTCACACTCTATTAATCCTCAGTGCATCCACCAAGCTCACACATTCTTCACCTTTTCTTCACTTACACTACACATTCTCTATACTTTACTCATCCTCAATCTTCAAAAATTTATGATCACTATTACAACATCAAAATTATGACCTATATATCATACACACAATCCTCAACCTTCTCTAATCTTCATTCCATCCACTAGGCACACTCAAACTTCTCTACTTTTTGCCACTTAATTTTAGAAAATAACACTTTTGATTTTATTATTTATAGAGTCTTCATGATTTCCATCTTCTTCGTCAGCCATAAGACTTTCTTTAACCCTTAAGGATTCTATCACACTAATACATATCTAAAAATCAAACTCATAGGTTGACCATATCATCCATGGGTCACTGTTAAGCAACTACACCTTTCAATTAGGCCTTAATAGCCCTTATAGGTCTCATGGAGACCTATTCACTCCTTTAGCACTTCACCAAGAAAATTAGGAACACAAGACCACTTTAAAATTCATAGGTCTGCTCTGTATGACCCATAAGACACCTTAAAATTATGACATCCATTATTACACTCATCTACATATGCACAATCTACTCAAACATTAGTCTTGTACATAAGAACACCATGAACAAACAAACAATCAACTTCTATGAGAGGATCCTCTTGCAATAATTAATAAATTTGAAAAGATTAAATTGATAATTAGCCAATTCAAGTGTAATAAGTATTTTTAGAAATCTCAATATAATAAATTCATGGATGCCTTCATTGGCCTCAACACTTATATATGAATTCTAATCTAAGCAACTATTACTTCTCATGAATGTGGGATTTAAAAAATGCTCATGAGATGACTTATGAAGCATATGTGTCTATATCAACTATTATACTAACAAGTAAAGATAATATATATCCAAAATTCATAACATCCCCTCCCTCTTAGAAAAATCTTTGTCCTCAAAGCTTTAGATGTGGGAATTGGTGTTGAATCTAAAATTATGGTTCTCATGTTACATCCTTTGGTTGCATTTTATGCTACTAAATTAAAACCTCAATGATGGAGTGAGAGTGAAGACAACATGTGCACCTATCCAAGATTGCCTCTGGATAAAGAAAAATGTATCCTTCATTATCAAGTTCTAGTAAATAGTTTGCACTCTAATGTTTGTGCCAAGAACTTTCTTTAAATAAGAGACATGAAATACTAGGTGAATTTGTGAAGAAGGTGGGAGCTTCAACTTATAAGAAACCAAAGCAATATTATAAATAACCTTATAGGGCCCATATAAATTAGGAGCTATCTTATGACACCCTATTTGAGTTTTAGTAAGGATTTGTTGTAAGGATGCAGGCAAAGAAAAACCATATCACCTACTTGAAAAGTGTTCTCAAAACAATGTTGATCTGCCTATTGTTTTATTTGATTTTATGCCATATGAATATTGTCTTATAGGGTATTGAGAATCTCATCCCAAGTTTAAATAATCATATCAAATTATTGAATTTATGAACTATTATGGGTGTATAGAAGGAGCACTAGTGGTTCTTAATTCTAGACTGCTTCATATGAAGTCATTTTCATTGAAGTGGGGTAGGAGGTATTATACCACCATTTAATGAGAGGAACCCACTTTGTCCATTAATTTTTTTGTTCTAAGGTGAAGAAATGAAGGAAGTTTCCAAGAATTTTTTGATAATTTTAGTCTAGCCATTCATTTATGGATGATACTTGAAACTCATCTTCAGTTGGGTGCCATTACATCAAAATAGTTCTATCTAGAAATGGCTGGTGAAGGTTGCGTCATGATTTGAGATAATAGATGAAGGAATGCCATGAAGATGGAAAATCTCATCCAATAAAATTTTTGTGACTATGGATGTGGTAGAGGGATGGTTGAGGGCACAAAAATGATTATATTTGGAGAGGTGATCAACCATAGATCATCATTTTCCCTCCAAATTTAGGGATCCCCTCAATGAAATCCATAAAAATATCTATCAAAATCCTAGTAGGGATGGATAAAAGTTTGAGAAACCCAGGGATGAGTGTTGATTCACCCTTATTGCATTGACAAGTATCACATTCAACCACCATATGTTGAATTTCCTTTTTTATTCCCATCTAAAATAAGTTGTATCATGCCCACTCATAAGTTTTGAAAAACCCTAAGTGTCTTGTGGATGGAAAAGCATGGAGATCATAGAATATAGCTTGCTAAATATTTATGCTCTAGGGAAGCACTAGATGACCTTTATATCATGGAGAAACACCATCTTAGGAATAATGTTGTATATTCAAGGGCTAGTGTCCAACTATTGAATGATTTGAGATAATGAGGAGTCATTGACATAACCCTACTATATATCATCAGGCATAATATTATCCTTACCCTTATTGTAAGTGATCTCATTGTCATAACCCATGATATTTTTTTTACCAATTTCTATTGTGATGGGGTGGAAACCCATTATTTTAGGAAATATTTTAGATTTTGGTGATTAGTTTTGATGTAAAAATGAGTTTCTAGTAAGTATGGATGCCACTTTTGTATTACATGCAAAATGGCCATTATTTCATTCTCATGAGTAGAGAGTACTAAATTATTTATAGAAAGGGATTTGATGGTGAATGAAATGTGGAATCCTTCTTGGAGGAGAAGAACACCAAGTCTATTTCTACAAGCATCACTCTTGATAGTGAAGGTTTTACCAAAATCTAGCATAGCTACAATACGTGTAGTACACATAGCTTATTTCAATTATATAAATTCACACTTAGTAGTGTTTGTCCAAGTAAAATAATTATTTTTTAACATATCTATCAGTGGAGCTACAATCTTCCCATAATCCTTGACAAAATTATGATAGTATCTAGTTAGCTCTAAAAAACCATAGAGGCTCTTGAGTGTCTGAGGATGTGGCCAATTTATCATGGCATCTATATTTTTATGATCCACTTGAACCCCTTGGGTTGAAAAAATATACCCAAGATACTCCACTTCATCTTGGCCAAAAGTACAATTAGACTATTTTGCACAAAGATGATGGTTAGAGAGAAGTTACATGTATTTTCTAATGCTCAGACCATGTTTTACTATAGATGAGGATATCATTGAATAAGACCAAATAAATTTTCATAGGTAAGGCCAAAATATTTTATCCATCAATTGATAGAATGTTGAAGGAGAATTAGTGAGGCCAAAGGGCATGACTAAAAACTCATAGTGGCCATCATGTGTGTGAAAAATTGTCTTAGGGATATCATCCTCATGAAGTTGGATCTAGTGATATCTAGAGCATAGGTCTAACTTGGAGAAAAATTGAACACCATGAAGCTCATCAAGAAGTTCATCAATAACAAGGATTGAGAATTTATCCTAGATTATGAGGTGATTAAATGCATGGAAATCAATGCAGAGGCACCATGACCCATCTTTTTTCTACATAAAGAGAATAGGGGAAGAATATGGGCTAGTACTAGGGAAAATAATGCCTTAAGTAAGTCTTGAATGAGCATCTCAATATTGGTATTTTTATGAAATGGGTAGTGATAAGGCCTAATGTTGGGAGAAATACTTATAGGAAGGAGCTGAATACGATGGTCCTCTGGCCATGAAGGTGGTAATCCCATTGGTTCAACAAAGACACATGCATACCTTTGTAGAAAGGTTTATAGATCAGAAGGAGACTATTGATGGTTGAATTTTAATGGAATGGAGCTGGGAAATGGTGCCATGTGAATTATTTTTAAGAAGATTTTCCATGTGATTTGAACTTATGATGTTGAGAGATCTTGATTATAAGCCTTTTAATGTGTGTTTTTGCTTATTATCTAAAAAATGCATCCAAACTTTAGCAAACTTTCATAAGATGGGTCTAGGTGTGCATAACCACTGAGCTCCCAAAATAACATAACATCTACCTAAGGGTAAGGTTAACATGTTGGAGTAAAAATTAAAATCTCCAATAGAGATACACATATTGTGAAAATTCTCTTTTCAAGGTAATGTGCTTCGATTGGAAATCATGACTTCAAAGTTGGAGCAAGGATGGATAAAACAATAAAAATGTTTGGTAATCTAAGTATGAGTGCTACCAATATCAATGAGTATTATGAGAGGGAGTTGCTTTAAGTAACCCTGAACCCTCATGGCTTATGGGGTAGTGACTCCTATGAAGGCATGGAGAGAGATATCTAGTTTCTCTTCTTAGGAAGTAGGTTCTATAATCATCTAAGCTTCTTTTGGATCATCTATTATATCTTAAACATATTCCCAATTTTAAATTTTGGGTGGAGAGTCCACATTTAATAGGTAGAGATTTTTCTCAATATATCAATGTCCTCACATGAATTTATCATCACAGCTATAGCATAGTCCTTTTTATCTATGGGCTTGCATCTCTACTTCAGTCAAATGCTTGATAAGAGTGGTTTTGGGGGTTGGCATTGTTTGAGATCATTTTCAAGCTATATTTTGAATGGAGCAAAATTTGATTTGAATCACTACTAAACTGTGATCTTATCCTCTACCAACTTATCCAACCCTAAGGATTTCATTATCATGTTGGGCCAAAATATTTTAACCTCAGATCAAGTTTCATCCTTTAGACCACTGACAAAGCAACTCCTAAAGAATTCATCAAATAATCCCTCTATGTGATTGGCCAATTTTTCAAATTCTATTTGATATTCTCTCATGGTTCTTGTTGGCAAAGTTTAGTGAGTGCTCCAATGAAGTCATCAAAATTAGTAGGGCCAAACCATTTCAAAATAAGGGTGTAAAAATTGGTTCATATGGGTTCATCATGAGCCTTGGTAGACCAATGATACCTTTGAAGGGATTCAAGTTCCAAGTGAAAGGATGCAAGTAGGACCTTATTATCATCAAAAGTATTATGTAGAATAAAATATCATTTTGCCTAATGGATCCATCTAGTTGGATATACACTATTGAATCAAGGAAAATTAAGCTTCATCCCATGATAATTGCTAGAAGAAAACCTAATGTCTAAAGAAGACTCTAGATGTCATTTGTTGTTCATGGTGGTATGTTGAAGATTGAGATCAAGAATTTATTCATCAAGATATTTGATGTGGGTCTTGAGGGTGGAAACTTCATCTTCCATTTTTTTTCTCTTATTCACGTTACTACCATGACCGAAATAATACATTTTTTTTGTAATGGATGGGAAAACTAGAGTTAAGACATGTTTAGTAAGGAAAGTTTTGAATTTGGGTGAAAATGGAAGGGGTAAAGGGGATTTTAATAATTTTTTTTGCATACTAGGAGTATGATTGATGAAGAAAAGGGAAATTTTAGGAGTGAAAATGGCAAAACTAAAAAAAAAGTCAAAGAGGGACAAAGGAGTAGAAAGAGATGATGAACACTATGGAAATTTTTGGAGGCAAATGAATAAAAATAGAGGTTATGACAAAACCCAAAAAGGGAAAATTAATATTTGAGGGAATTAGGAGTGGAATTGGGATATGGGACCTCAAAGAAGAAAATTTATGGAATGGAATTTTATGTGTTTGGATAAAGTTTGAGGATCAATGAGGCTACCGATGGAGAGATATTGTAAAAAACAAAAAAAAAATTGCTCATTTTTTTTCTAGATTTCTCTTTTCTATTTTTTATCTATGGTAAGTCCTCTCAAAGTCTATTGATACTCTATGAGTAGTTTATATATTTTATTTCATGTCAAATATCTCCATATAACTCTTCTAACAATCAACATATACTCTATTGATTAATTTTTTTGAGTTTACTAGAAATATTCTAAAATTGATAGAAATAGGCCCCAAGTTTCAATGGTTGCCTAAGGATTTTAAAAATACCACTCTAGCTACCAATGATATCTAAGTGAGTACCACTCTCCAAAAATTTTATGACCATGAATTTACCTCTTAGCAATAACTCTTGGTTTTCCTTATGGATGGGAACTACTCAATTAGGAAGGGGTTGTTGCCCATTTTGTTGGTAGGTCCTCTCAATGGGCTAGCTACTTTGGGGTTCTTGTGGTACTCCTCATGATGAATTTTATGGATTTCACCCAAGCACTTCCCATATTTATGTGGTTAGGTTTTACCCTGATTGAAAATAGATTACAAAAAATTATTTAATTGAGTTATGTAGTAGAATAGAGTTAAGATTTTCTAACAAATTACTGAAATGAATTATGCAATAGAATAGAGTTAAAACTTTTTGAAGGAAAAAAATTGTGGCCCTAAAAAGTGATCTGATACCAAATGAGAGTATCCTCCTATAATAATTAATAAAAATGCACAAATAATAGGAATTAACAACATGAATTAATAGATTTAGATAATTAGTAGAACACTTGAAAATATTGAATTAATCACTGGCCACTTCAAGGGGGCAACCTCCTTTGAGCAATCTCAATAAAATAAATTCATAGATGCCTTGATTGGCCTCAAAACTTACTTATTTATCAATTTTAATCTAAGTAACTAATACTTTCCATGAATGTAGGATAAAATAAAATGCTCATGAGATGACTTATAAAACATATGCATCCGTAGCAACTACTATACTAACAAAGTAAAGAGAAGAGATATCACATGTTCATAACATTCTATGAATTTGTTCATACTAAATATTTATTGGTAAAACCTCTAAAATCTACAAATACGGTCCACATGAAGTATACAACACTCTCCAATTTATAAATCATCATGAAACATCCATAATGCATCAATGCATACTCAAACATCCTTCTCAAGTCACTTGTAGAAGATGGTCAAATCCATAGTCAACTTTTGAGATAAATAACTACAAATATACAAATAGTCAAACCTTATAAATAATTTTTATAGATATCCCTTGGAGTCCTTTACAAATTTTATTTTTACACCACCATCAAATTCATCATACATCAAAATATATAACCAAAATAATGATCATTGATTTTCCTTTGTTAATTTGAAATTTTGAGTTCCAATGGCCACTATGTAATGAAAAAGATTCAAACATGTGTCTTCATCTAATTCACCCTATAAAATTGATCAAATACACTTCATTGATCTCCTCAAGAGTCTCTTGGACTTTACTTTCAATCACTGGTCATTACTCTTTGATTTGTGCTTCCATGATTATGACACTTGGAATCCCTGCATGCCTTCTATATACCCTACTATTGGTCTCCATTCACTTAATGCACTTATGCCACTTGGTATCCCCTCATGCAATCTAATCTTATTTATAGCACTTGGTAACCCTTCATGCCTTTTGTGTACCCTACTATGAGTTTCTAAATGCATTTATGCCACTTGGTAGTCCCATGTGCAATTTGGGCTTATTAACTTATTGACTTGATTTACATAGTTGATCTTCATCTACATAGTTGAATGCATATGATTGTTCTCCATCCATATGATCAAATGCACACTATTGGTCCACTAATTCACTATGTTTTTGACACATGTTACCATCATGTACAATCTCAAGATATTTTAACTTATTTACCTCATATTTACCATTAGATTTCCATCTATGTGATTTAACATGCACTATTAGATATTCATCTTCATGATCAATTACATGCTATTGATCCTTGATCTGATCAAACTATTTTTTGACAATTGTCAAATCCACATTCAATATTGATCCTTGATCCAATCAAGTGAGGTTTTGATACTTGGAAATACTATATACTTTAATCATCCTCAATTTTCAAACCTATATGATCACTATTATGACATCAAAATTATGGCCTACATGTCATACACACAATCCTCAACCTGATATGTTCTTTAGTCTATATACTAGGCACACTCACCCTTCTCTATTTTTGCCCACTCAACTCTAGAAACCAACACCTTTGATTTTACTCTTTATAGAGTCTTCATGATTTCCATCTTCTTGGTCAACCATAAGACTTGACTTAACCCTTAATTATTCTATCAAAATAAGACATATCTCAAAATCACACTCATAGGTCAACCATATCATCCATGGGTCACTCTTAAATAGCTACACCTTTTAATTAGTCCTTAGTAGCCCTTATAGGTCTCATGGATACCTATTCACTCCTTTATCACTTCATCAAGAAAATTAGGAACATAATAAAAATTCAAAATTTATATATCCACACTATATGACCCCTAATATCCCTTCAAATTATTGCATCCATCACTACACTCCTCTGCATATGCACAATCTAGTCAAACATTAGTCTTGTACATAGGAACACCATGAATAAACAAACAATTAATTTCTAGGAATTTTTTCATACTGAATATGGATTGGTCTATTGTGGTGTGGAGCTAAAAGCTTCAACCGTTTGTAGACATAAGAGGAAGGATGCTGAAGAACTAGAGGAACCGGTGTCGGCAGCATGACCGACGTCGGTCATAGATAGTGGAGAAGGAAACCGACGATGGCAGGGAGTCGGCCGACATCGGCAAAACCAGACAAGCAGGGACCGGTGTCAGTCGCCTATGCAGTCCAGAACTGTTTGTTGCATGAACAGTTAGTTGAACCGAGTGTTTGCATGCTAAGGGGCTAATTTAAGTCGCGGGCTGTGTGTCTAATTTTAGTAGTTAGAGTTCTATTTTTATAAGCATGGGATTCTATTTAAAGACCCATAAGGCATGTATTGTAATTATTCTAAGGCAAGTAAAAGCATTGAAGCTAGCAAGGTCAAGAAGATCTACAGGTGTAAGGTCAAGGAGATCAGCTGAAGCATTCAAGGAGGGATATCAACTCAGGCTTTAGAGTTGTTGTGTTGAGCAAGAGAGAGAGGGAAGAAGTTCTTGAGGTGTGGCAAGTCTTTGAGGTGGAGGAAGAAGTGGCATCTTCCTTATTGTATTTTCTTCTATTAATTTCTAATACAAGAGTGTGTATTGTCTCTCAAATTCTTTGCTATCTCAAGTTTCTAGCTACTTTATCATTCTGGTATAATTCTGTGTTTAATTGCATATAAGAAAGTAATCAATTGTGCTCTAATTGGTAGAGCTACAGATCCCATGACAAGTGGTATCAGAGCTACGGTTTGCAGGAAGCAGGGTATTATTTTTTGATTACAGGTCATTCACAGGGTTTTCTAATTGAGTGGGAGTTTAGCAATGGCAGAAGAAAGTAGGCTACAAATGGAGAAGTTTAATGGCAAGAATTATCAACATTGGAGGATGCAAATTGAGGACTATCTGTATCAGAAGGATCTGTACTTACCATTGGGTGGGGTTGCATGCAAGCCCACAGATATGAAGGATGAAGAATGGAACGTTCTTGATCGGAAGGCTCTCAGTTCCATAAGATTGAACCTTGCATCGTCTGTGATTTCCAGCTTATCACAATGCAAGACAACGGAAGAGTTGATAAAGTCCTTGGCAAATTTATACGAAAAGCCCTCTGCTTCTAATAAGGTATATCTTATGAAGCAGCTATTTACTTTGCAAATGCAGGAAGGTGGATCGGTACATACTCATCTCAGTGATTTCCATGGTTTGGTAAACCAATTAGCTTCAGTCAATATTGTTTTTGATGATGAGGTAAAGGCTCTCTTGATTTTATGTTCTTTGCCTGAAAGTTGGGACGGTATGGTTATGGCAGTAAGTAATTCTGCATCTGCTTCTAAAATCTTAAAAGTTGATGATGTTGTGAGTGTGATCTTGAATGAGGAAATACACAGGAGAAGCACAGGTGAATCATCAGGGAATGCTCTAAGTGCAGAAAGCAGGGAAAGGCAAAGGGAGAAGGTTGAGCAAGGGAAATCAAGGTTAGGAAGGAGATTCGAGTCCAAAGGTATTACCTGCTAGTTTTGTGGAAAGAAAGGACATACAAAGAAGGAGTGTTGGTTGAGAGATAAAGAGAATCAACATGCAGGTATGGAAGAAGCAAAGGATGCAAATATTGTGATGCAGGATGCTCTCATACTTTCTTCAGATAGTCAGGTAGGATCATGGATTTTAGATTCTAGTTCATCTTTTCATGCATCCCCAAATAGAGATTTGTTCTACGAGTATGAACAGGGAGACTTTGGAGTTCTTTATTTAGGGGATGGTACGCCTTGTCAGATAGTTGGCAAAGGGAAAGTGCAGCTGAGATTGCAGATTGACAACACGTGGGTGTTGAAAGAGGTCATGCATGTTCCAATTCTGAAGCAGAGTCTGATTTTTGTAGGAAGGTTGGGAGATGAGGGATGCACAATAACCCTCACAACGGATTCTTGGAAGGTTACCAAGGGAGCACTTATTCTAGCAAGAGGTAAGAAAGTAGATACTCTTTATCTGTCTACTTGTATTACTGATTCTACTTCTGGTGTAGATTCGAAGATGTGGCCTAATAGGCTTGGTCATAAGAATAAGAAGAGAATGGAATTTCTTGATTCAAAAGGTATGTGTTCAAATTTGGAAAGCACAGATACAGTTCATTGTAGAAAGAGGAAATTTGATGCTTTTGACAGGAACAAAGAAGCCTTGGTGTTTTTGGAGGAGATGAAGGATAGAGATCAGTCACAGGGGCTGAATAAGTGTGAGCAGGGCAGCATGGATAGAGGTTTGATCCAAGAAGAGCTCACGGATGAAAATTTCATCACTTACAGGAACACACAGACACCGATGTCGGTAGCTTGGCACCAACGTCAGTCATCCAGATACTGACATCGGTCATGTGCAGACCGGCAGGGTCGGTAGGTCAGATAGGAGAAGTCCGACGTCGGTCATAAGGACTGACGTTGACAGGAGGGACACCAACATCGGCCAGGGAAATGATGTCGGTAGTCAGGGTCAGTGCAAGGAACCAACATCGGTCAGGAACAGACTGGGAGATGGCCTAGATCGGTCACTAAAATGGATGTTGGGTGAATTACTAAGTTTCAAACACCCATGTGGAGGTCAGGAAAGGTATGTGAACCTCATATTCGTTGTTCACCTTCTTTATATTGCTTACTGATAGTCATGAACTAGGAAGATAGAAGAAGCAATGCAGGTAGAATCCAGAAATAGTGGGAGCTTGGCATGGATGAGGAGTGTGAGTCCTTAGAGAACCAAATAGGTATTTGTTGCTAGTGTTGTCAGCTGGAAGAAAGCACTGGATAGAGGGATGGATTCCCATTTTAGAGAAGAGAGTGGATGGATACATGAGATAGAAGGCTATGGTATATAGTCTTGATTATGCTGCAGAACAATGGAGGTTTGACCATTGTATTTTATCTTTACCAGGTTGGATAATATGAGCTACATTATCCTGTTACTATATTGTGTTACTTGTTGCAGGGTTTCATATACAGGGAGTTTTCTGAGCTAAGGGTAGAGTTGGTTCAGAAGTATGTCATGGAGAATTTGGGAGCAACAAAATTCTTGTGGCATAAGATACAGGTATTGCATCACAAGTTTGCATGGTGGTTGGTCTTCAAGAGTGACATTGAAGAGGGATACAGAGCCTAAGGAACAAAATAGATGGTGTACAGGTATAGGTACAAGTTGCAGCTATTTATTTCCAAGTGGGAGATTGTTGTGGTGTGGAGCTAAAAGCTTCAACCGTTTGCAGACACAAGAGGAAGGATGCTGAAGAACCAGAAGAACTGGCATCAGTAGCATGATCGACATCGGTCACAGACAGTGGAGAAGGAAACTGGTGACGATAGGGAGTCAGCTGATGTCGGTAGAACCAGACAAGCAAGGACTGGTGTCGGTCGCTTGTGCGGTCTAGAACTGTTTGTTACACGAACAGTTAGTTAGTTGAACCGAGTGTTTGCATGCTAAGGGGCTAATTAAAGTCGCGGGCTGTGTGTCTAATTTTAGTAGTTAGAGTTCTATTTTTGTAAGCATGGGATTCTATTTAAAGACCCATAAGGCAAGTATTGTAATTATTCTAAGGCAAGTAAAAGCATTGAAGCTAGCAAGGTCAAGAAGATCTACAGGTGTAAGGTCAAGGAGATCAGCTGAAGCATTCAAGGAGGGATAGCAACTCAGGCTTTAGAGTTGTTGTGTTGAGCAAGAGAGAGAGGGAAGAAGTTCTTGAGGTGTGGCAAGCCTTTGAGGTGGAGGAAGAAGTGGCATCTTCCTTATTGTATTTTCTTCTATTAATTTCTAATACAAGAGTGTGTATTGTCTCTCAAATTCTTTGTTGTCTCAAGTTTCTAGCTACTTTATCATTCTGGTATAATTCCGTGTTTAATTGCATATAAGAAATTAATCAATTGTGCTCTAATTGGTAGAGCTACAGATCCCCTGACATGGTCAAATATCCAAAATCCACATAGATGGTACAAATGCAGTCTAAAACACTCTTTAATTGATAAATCATCATGAAACATCCAAAACTCATTAATACAAACTCAAACATCTTTTTTGGGTCACTTGTAGAAGATGATTAAACCCATAGTCAGATTTGAAGATCAATAAATGCAATTATATGAAAATTCAAACCTTATAACCAATTTTTATGGATATCCCTTGGAGTCATTTACAACTTTTCTTTTTACACCACCTTTAAATTCATCATACATCAAAAGATATAAACAAAATAATGAGAACTGATTTTCCTTTGTTAATTTGAAAATTCAAATTCTGATGGTTACTCTATAATGCAAAAGCTTCAAACACATTTATTCATCTCGTGAACCCTATAAACTTGATCAAATACACTCTATCAATCTCTTTGAGAGTCTCTTAGTCCTTACTTTCAATCACTAGCCATTGATCTTTGATTCGTTCTTTTGAGATTATGACACTTGGCAACCATAAATGCCTTCTGTGTACCTGCTATTAGTCTCCATAACTTAACACACTTATGCCACTTGGTATCCCTCCATATAATCTAAGATTATTTATACCACTTGTAAATCCCATGTGCCTTCTACGTATGCTATTATTAGTATCTAAATGTGTTTACCCCACTTGGTAGTCCCACATGCAATCTGGGCTTATTTACTTATTGACTTGATTTGCATAGTTAATCTCTATCTATACTGTTGAATGCATGCCATAAATCTCCATATGCATGATCAAATTCATGTTGTTGATCCACTAATTCACTATGTTTATGACACATGTCACCATCACATGAAATCTCAAGACCTTTTAACTTATTGACCTCATGCTCACCATTAGATTTCCATCTATGTGATTAAACGTGCACCATTAGATCTTCATCTACATGATCACTTGTATACCATTGATCCTTGATCTGATCAAGCTAGGTTTTTAAACTTTTCATGTCTATGCTCACCATTGATCCTTGAGCTGATCAGGTGAGGTTTTGACAGTTGATAGCCTTGTATAAAGTCATTTGATATTACAAATTTGGCTAAGTATGGGAAACACTATAATTTGCCTAAAAGGCCAAATTTGTACCTTGATATAATTTGTTACACATGACCTAAAACTTGTAACATATAAACTAGACACAAACCTAAACACCACCATGTGACCATTTCCTTTTGACACTACCACATGTGTGAATGCTTATGTCATCAATCTACTCTCATAGCCTGATTTGCCAAATTGAGTAGGAGAACCTAGACATTTGTATGACTCCTTTGATGAATTAATTTCACTTCCACAAGCACTCAAGTCACTCATAACACCCCATAGGGTCTTTTCAACATTATCACACCATTAATAACATCCATTAATTGCCTCATTAAGTTAAACATTGAAAAACCATGCAAGAACATTGAAGCATATTGAAGCACACTTTGTCATTGTCATTTTAACACACGTGACACCTCATCAACATCCTTGGCCACCATGGAGACATCATTGACAATTCTAAAACACATTTTGACTTCTAAAACAAATTGAGAGTTACCACATAGTCAAAACTTGACATATAGGTGTATGTGGATAAGTCATATTAGTCACAAAAAAAAAACCTTCATAAGACATTGATGCGTACTAAAGAAAATAGTGTAGGATGACCTTGTTTGATTCTAAAAATTGTGTCCTATATCTAAGTGAATCCCTGTTATCACATAGTCATCTTTACAATTTTACTTACAGTCATGCACATCTAATTTCTAGCTAAATTTTATTTATTTGGTACTTTTCACTTATATCATATTTATAAATTTAGTAAGTTCCAAATCAGTTTGTATCATTTATTGTATATCTATAGAATTATAATTTTATTGAAAAAATTCTCATATTATGATTAAATAATTCTTAATTATCAAATTTGATAAAACATCTTGGTGAACCTGTGTTTTTATCTGAGCATTGTAAAATCCTAGGTTTCTCTTAGGGTTCAAACCTTCTTTTTAATATTTCAATTTTTTTTTCAGGGTTTCATATCTAATCTCTAATTTTCCCTTGACCTTTCTACAAAACAAAAATTTTATTCTTTGCTCAAAGGTTTCATCCTCATTTATCTATTAGGGGCTTCCTTTCCTAGGCTTATGGCTTATCTTTGTTTAGATCATATATGATCCATAACAACTCTATTTTCAAAATTATCAAAGGTTTTTGTTATTAATATTGAAAAAATCCAAAACCTATTTTTTTCACCAAAATATTATATGAGTTTTCTGGAATTTATAATTACTATTATTAGTAAAATTAACCGAAAGGACTAATGGTGTACCAATTTAAAAATTAATTTTTAGATTTCATTTATTTACTTGTTTTTATCAAAAATCTCTTTTATATTTAAAAAATACCTAATGGATATTTGTTAGTGGTTGAATCTTTATTGTGCGTACCATATAATGGATATATGGGTTACTTTGGTATATACTTTTTTAATTCAATCCATAATTGTTTAAATTGCATGGTGTCAGCTATAAATATTAAATATATTTCATAATTATGTAATAAATTTATGAATATTAATGCACAATAAAATTAAGATTGCACTTAATCATAATACACCTGTTATGTCTATGCTAAATTTTACCATCCCTCCTCAAGATTTTGATAGCTACTTTCCCTCTAACGAGGTCCATGATATCACTATCCTAAGAGGTAAGGTGACTCGTCCCATAATTCTAAATGAAGGTATAGATTTCTTTCCTCAAACCCATCCACGTCCCACATTTCCTCTTGATGTTATTTGTATGTATATCCAATTATAATTACCAAAATTTTGAGATTGTGAAGCACTTCAAGATCAAATAGTTACTATGGGAAGGATAATAGAAGAGTTAAAAAATAAAATCAATATTTTAGTTCAAAGATCACATATTTGGAAAATCAGCTCACATATCCAAATAATTTATAATATGTTTGTTTATCATGCATTTGTATCTTAATCTTTTAAGTTTATTCCTAACAAGAGTTCATATCAATATTGAAATCTAAAATAAAACACATCTATAACTAGTGATTCAAAAAGTATAAAAAAGGATAATAAGAGTTCAAGTGATATTCTAAGAGAAATACTTCACAAAAATTTGTTTCAACTACCTCCTATCAATCCTTTAAGAAGATTAAAATACTATTGTGCATATTATAGAATGCATGGGCACCATAAAGATAGTTATTTGGCTTTGAAGAGAAAAATACAAAATATCATTAATAGTAGTGATCCTATAATATATACATCAATCAAGGAACCCACTCACACTATGATTGCATCTCTTAAAGCACAAGTACAAAAGAGAAAGTATGGATATAAAATATCAATTTATAGGGAAAAAAAGATTCAAGAGGCAAAATTAGAGAAATCAAGACTATAAAATAAATAATATGACAAAAGTCTATTACAAAAAGAATCTATCACAAAGGCAATTCTATATAAGGAATAATAAAAAAGCTAAAAAGATAGGTTCAACCTAAGTAATAAAGTATATTCAAGAATGTATTTATATCAAAATAAGTTAAAAATCAAGAGATACCTAAAAATGTTATTATTACAAGTATGGTTCCAAAGGAGGCAATTACAAGTCTCTCCTCATATAAAGATCCTTTCATTATCACTACTCACATATATGGAAAACAATTTACCAATGTTAGGGTTATGGACTATTAGGAAACAAATTTGTGTTTCATGTCATTTATTATGTCTCTTATATACAAGCTTCAACACTAAGATTAAAATAATGCATCTACAACATGTATGGGATCAATTAATCCAAGAGTTTTATTTACTTCAAAAGAATTCTATCTTACTTTTTCATGTTATTTCTAATCCAAGTGCATACAATATTATGTTTGGAGGATCATGGTTAAAATTAATAAGATAAATTATTGATAAACATAAATTTTGTATTACATTTGAACATGAAGTCAAAGTAATTTCCATTTCAAAAGAGGGAACATATTTAGAAGAAAAAACATATATTAAGCTAATATTCAAGAAAATATAAATAATAAAATATTATTAGAGGCACAAGAAATAGTACATATTTTAAAGTATAAATCATAAAATTTAATGCCACAATATGAGGTAGTTGGATTTACATATCCAAATACAAAATAAGATAAAAGTGGCATCTCATAATTTCAAGATCAAGAAGATGATTATGACCATGATGACTAAAATATAGAATATTGATATGATTCTAATGATACATGACCTATACAAATGCATCCCATTTAAGATATCCTTACCTTATAATATCATCCTTACTTGTACATAGTTTCTTCATGAATTATACTATATATTCAAAAATAATAAAAATTAGAATATTCCATAAAAATAAAAAACTAGGACTTATGCATGCAATTCTTAGTTATTTTACATCAATTGATTTATGCTCTCTCTCTCTCTCTCTCTCTATATATATATATATATATATATATATATATATATATATATATATATATGATTCATAAGTGTACTTGAGTGAGTTTTAGAATATACAGGTTGTCATTTCTAGATGCAATTGCATGTGATGATACTATCTTAGGTGTATAAGTTTTACATAGACAAAACTATTCTAATATAGACAATAACCCATTGTTCTCTTGTATGATTCCACCAGACTTGTCCCATTGAACATAGGATCTATTTTAATAGATTTAAACCAGTCACATGCCTTATACATCTTATATTTATCATAATAAGTTCACTCTGGGCATCCTTTTGCATAAGTTTTATCATTTTATGATTGTCCCTATAGTTCATACTTGAGTACATTAAAATGAATTATTATTAGCTCACTTACTTTTACATTGTTATATTATTGAATATTGAAGTTGCTAAATGTACTAATGTTACACATTCCTAGTGTCGACCAATTTATCTTATTCATGCATGATTTTCATGTTTGTTTTATTGATTCATGTCATGTGTATATTTATCTTGTTTGGATTATGAACATTTCAACATGTCCTTGACTATCACTCTAAGTGTTATTGTGTGATTCTATGTGTGTGAGTGACAATTGAACAAGTCTCTTTTATGTGGCCTTTTGGCTTTTTATTAATTGTTTTATTATATTTTATGTGTAATCTATGTGTGTGTGCATCATGTCCATGACACTTATTTTCTCATTTTACTCAAAATTTGATGCCATGATGGATATCATACATCTTCCCTATTTTATAATACCATGATGGATATTCATTTATTTCTTAGGATGGATCATAGGAATTGATTTGGCATGTCGATAAAAAATATTTACACAGTTTTTCCTAAAAACCAATTTCTATTATTGTTTTATTCAATTTCACATATTTAGTTTATGATCAATTTTTGTTGCATTTATCACTATTAAAATCTTTCTAGATAAGACACTGTATGCTTGGTTATTCATGCATCTTATGTCACTATATTATCAAGTTACTTTATGATGATGTCATGCTCTTCCATGTTATCATTATTTAAAATTCTAAAATTTTCTATAACATAATTCACATAAATTTACTCTTTTGAGCTAAGTTATTAGGTAGGAATCACAACTAACCTCAAAAAAGGGGCATACATAGTGGCTTGTATTAGAGACTAAGTTGTAATAACACATTACATAGAGAAGAAAGTGCAAGTTTTATTCAAATGCTCATAGTCCATACCCATAAATTACCTAGAAAGTAATTTTAGAGGATAAAACTCCATTTAGATGAGGGTATAAGCCTACCATGTCCAAAACAACATGTTATTGTCCCAATAGGCATAAAATAGTGATTTACAAAATTATTAGAATCATAATCAGTTATATAATAGTTTTCAAAAAAAATATATAATCATTTTATGTGTGCTTAGATTTGTCTCATAATGGGGGCATCATGTGTGACATGTGTTACATATTTTTCACATGTATTTAACTCAAAATATCACATGATATTACTCAATTTCAGAATCTATATACACTTAAACATCAAATTAGGGGCATGTGTATGACACATGATCACCTACTCAATCATTTTTATACTAGTTCCATAGATGAAATGGAAATATTTTACATTCTCTATAATGCATATAACAAAATTAGATAACGCTATTTTTCACTAGTTTTGCTCTAGTTTTGTGATATTAATACACAAAAATGAATCTTATTCTATTTTCAATGAGTGATTCACCTTTTTACACTAGGTTTTCTCCAAAAAGATCTATTAGAATTCATATATGGATTCTAAGATAATATAATAATTTGGGTATGAAATGATGAAGTCAATCACACCTTAAATTATTCAACACACTATCTTATCAATGATAATTGGGGCATGCTTAGGCTAATCCATATGTTTCAACAAAGAAGAAATTTCAAAGGGTATCACCCTCTATAATCACTAGATTTGTAGTATGAAACACAATGGTTTGCATACCCAATTAGGTGCATTCATTCATTATTATTATATCTATAATATTATGGTATTTTAATTTCATGTTTCCATCTTAAGGATTGATTTATACATGTTTTATTAAAAGTTTGTATGAAATACAGTTAAGAAATGTGTCTTATATTCAAGACTATTATTTACAGGTAAGTTAATGTATAAACATTTATTTTTACTCTTTTTTTTCACTTTGGTGAATTAATATAATAAAAGGGACCAAATTTAGATAAATAAATTAATATTTACTACTAAAACAATGCACTTGTGACTACTCATTATTGACACTTAGTTCATGCATGATTCCACTTGTTTCATGTAAATTTTCACTTTAAGTTCTAGGAAAGAAAGAAAATAAACTTGATATGGGTGTGGTTGAAAAACATTTTTGGTTGTGCACATGCTAAATCAAAAGATTTGGAAGAGATCCTCTTTGGCTTGGGAAGAAGACCTATAAATAAGAAAGAATTAATGCAAACTTATTTGTTAGACAAATAGTTGGGTAGATTGCCTAGTGATATAGTGATAGCTAGATCTCAGAAGCAAGATATTCCTTAAGGGCTATCAATCCACATGTTTTAAATATTTAAGTTGATAAAAATAGAAATAATTTACTTGTATCAATTAAAGAAGATTACTAAAACCAAACACAAGAATGCTTTTTTAAGAAAATAGTCTAGAAATGATCAAATTAGTGATAAACTAATTAATACTAGTGCTAGAGGGTTGGGGTATGGTTAAAAAAATATAAAAGATGTCTATAAGTGGTCAAAAACATATAAAACTAGATTTGATTGGGTGTAGGTGAGTTAAAATAGGTTGCTAGTTTTTGGTGCCATAGGTGACCATTGATGGTTGGGGTGACCATCGGTGGTTATGCCTGACCATCGGTGGTTGGGTCTGACCATTAATGGTTGACTATGGAATTATAGTTTTGAAAAATAGATGAATGATAGGATCCCATAGATGTATTTTGAGAGTTGGGCAAGGGCTAGGTTGATTGTGAAATAGAATTAAGGCATGTGAATATTGACAAATAAGTACTTGTCTTACCAAAATTTAGTTGGGTGGGTGGTTGATGCAGTTAGCCTATTGGTGAAATATAGCTTGATTATAATAGAGTAATGGTACTTGAGAGCTTTCTTGAGAGGTGATGATAAGTCAAATCCAAATAAGATGGCTGATGATGCTTGATAATGCTAATGATTTTGATTGACCTACAAAAGAAAACTCTTGAATGTTTGATCTCTTGATAGTTATTGTAGATGGATTTAACCTCCTAGGCCCCTTTCTCTTATAGGCAGAAGTAAGAGGTGGAAGTGAAGGTGTAACTGGGCCATCTAAGTATAATTCATCCATGCAAAGGCTCATAACTAGAATTAGACAAGTTATTTTTAGAAAAGCAATGCAGGTGGTTTGCATGTTATTTGTCAAGAGGCGGATCTTGATCATCAATAGTCAGAGGTTCCCAAGGCTGACCATCGATGGTCACCCTAACCATTGATAGTCAAGGTCTAAAGGAAAAGACTCCTCAAGGTTAGGTTCACTTAGCTTGGTGAAACAAGGTGCAGATGGGTTTGATGAGGCTAGATAGGTGTAGTTTGGTCCCAAGGGGGTCCTAGGTAGGTCTAAGGAGATTTTCAACATTCAAAAATGTAGGTGTGTAGATTTTTTTTTCTACATTTTTCCCCTTTTTATTGTGTGGCTTGCATGAACAAGTTGTAAAATAAAAATAGAGTATGGGTCAAGGGTCTAGTTGTCTTGAGGGTGGAAGGAGGTGTTTCCCCTCAAATTAGGAGTCAGTGAGGTGAAGGTGAAGTGGGTATGGGTTTGATAAGTGTTAGATGGTTAGTCATGAGGTGGTGACACAAGGTTGGGTAGATGAGATGCAAGATTTCACAAAAAATATGAAAAAAATGTGTAATAACCAAGATCACACATAGACTAAAATTGTCAATGTTAGGAAAAATAAGGATTAGTGTGAAGAAGATAAGTAACCAGTGTATCATGTGATCGTATTTAGGCATGATGATTGGATATACATTTTATTATTCAAACAAGGGTTTAGTGTTTCTAGTGGGTATCCTAGGTAGGAAGTTCTCCTAGGTAAAAACACAAATGGGTCAAGTGTCATGGGTATTCAGGGTAGGAAGTGATCCCAGTGAGACACAAGTGAGTCAGTATGCATGAGGTGGTGTAAAAGTAAAAAAAGGGCCAACATGGCAATGTTGTCACTATGTTTAAAGGACTAGGCAATAAGTGTCACAAAATTATGCACTAGATGGGACAAAAGAGATTGATGGTGAGGTGATGAGGTGGTCAGGTTGGTGGGAGAAGGTCATCTCAAAAAGTGTTCAAAATCTGGGTTTGATGTGCTAGGAATTAGTAGGATTCAGGTAAAAAGTAAAATGGTGGTTTTGTAGGGTTTCTTGACCATCGATGGTTAGGGCTCCTAGAAGGTGACCATCCATGGTCACCCTGGACATCAATGTTCAAGGGGAACCCTAATAACCCAAATAGGTAAAAGGTAAAAATAAGACTTATTTGTACAATTTGTACTATTTTGCTTTGTTAACTTTGACATGGGTGATTTCAGTGCTTTATGAGGAAGGCATTTATTGAGGTGGGTATTACTCATTAGTCAAAGGCATGTGGGTGATTTCATGGGTCCTAGATATAGGGAGCATGAGGTTGTAGTCGGGCATTTGCACATGGGCTTAGACCATGGAAGAAGTCGTAGAATGAGGTAGGTGTGCATTAAAATTGCTAAAGTGGGCTTATTTTTGTATTATTGAATTTGCTTGGGTGGGTATATTTGGAAATGTGTAATTTTGCTTATATGCCCTAAGTAGGGTTTTTGAGGTTTTTGGGCAAATTGGTGGGTGAAATGGTAGATTGACAAGGTGGGTGAATTAGGTGATATGCTACGTAGCTAGGGTGTTTAGGCTAGGTTTTTGAAGTTTTGTTAATTGATTGTGCCTATGGAGGGTTTGGGAATTATGGCCATGGAATGCCCATAAGTGATATTTGATACTCAGGTTTGATTGTTGATGGTTGACACCTTAGGAAGTAAGGATCTACAACTATCAACAGTTAGCATGATTGTTGGTGGTTGGGTAAAATAGGGTAGGGATTTTGGCTAACTATTTAGGATAGGTTTTTGATGATTAGGTTTTAGGTAAGCTACTTAGGGTGTGGTTAGGGTTAAATTGATGGATTAAGGGTAATGGGTTGGGGTTTGTTTAGGTTATTAGAGTTAGGTGTTTTTCAAAGTGTGTTAAGGGTCAGGGTTAGGTCAAGTATCAAAAAGGTAGGGTAGATAGGCCTATTAATAATAACTAAGCCCAACATTTGGTTTGGTGTAGGCTTGGGAATAGATCTAGATGCATGATCATGTGCCACATATCTTCCCTAAACTTCTCAAGGGGATGAATATAGATGATTGGGCACACATAGATGAGGTAGGGATAGGATTGATGAGGCACTAATAGAATGTGCCTAGAGATGCATCGTTAATAGTAACATTCATCGAGATATGGGATCCTACTACTAATACCTTCTTAAGATCAACTAGGGAGATGAATATTCTCCTAGAGGATGTATATGGGATCACTCAATTCCCACTACATGGTGAGGTGATATACCAGATAGAGTAGGAGGAGTGGGATGAGTATGTTGAGTATTTATATGGAGATGACAGTAACCAAGTTTGATGTCATTCAAGAGGGTTTAGCTACATAGGGTTAAATGAGAGAGCTCTGTAGGATAGGATATTGATGATGATGATGATGATGATGATGATGATGATGATGATTTCTATTACATGCTTTGGGATCCCAAATTTGAGAAATAGGAAGTTTCCATATGTATTTCTAGGTGTATTGGTGGAGTTGTTGCTTATGAGGATAGTGTTTGGTTGGTTCTTAATTTTAATGATTCAAATTTATTAGGAGTTTTGGAAATTTAGACACCATCAAAGATATGGTATCAACATGGGCCTAATTCTTCATTGTTGGGCTTATGAGCACATCTAAGTTCTGAGGTTGATGGGATTACCATGGGTAGGGTACACATAACTAGAGTTACCTATTAGTTTTATGAGATGGAGAGATGACTATGTTGCATCAGGGATAGGAGGTGGGGCACATGATGTCAAGTGGTTTAGGAGTGCCCTAGGTGTGTTGGTAACTAGGGACATCACTTGGAGATCATACCTATAGTTCTTGATCTAACTAAGCTATAGGAGGTAGACCCTTATTATATAGAGTTACAGGTAGATAGTGGGCCACTAAGAGGGTGAGGTTGAGTTGATTCCATTCAACCAAGTATGGTGCTAGATTAGCTTGATACAAGGTGTACCAGGTCCACATCCCCAATATAAGAGGCAAGACTCAGAGGTTTAGTTGTTAGTTCCATAACCTACCTTGATAGTTTTAGATGGTGGTTTTGAGAAGCTTCCTACTAGGGACCTTATAGATGATGTAGGGTACATAGATGGTTATATGTATTGGTACTAGTCAATCTATGTAGTGACAAATGTAGGTGGATATGATGGAGGGGTGAAGCTAATGATATATATCCAAATAACTAGGATGGACAGGTAGGAGAGGCATTGGTTATGGCCTAAGATCATATATAGGTGTTATCAGGATAGGTGGCTACACTATAGGGCTAGACCACCATATTATAGGGTCAATTTAACACTATTATAGGTGAGATGGACCAGACATAGACATCCCTAGGTATATTTATGTAAGAGAGGGACCTACTAAGATAAAGGGTGGGAGTAGGTGTAGTAGTAAGAGGGTTACTAGGGACCGTGCCATGATCATGGTACCTAGCCACCATAGAGGATCTCAAATACTATGAGTTGATGGTGCTAGACTAGTTTCTCCAAGCCATGAGATATGTAATGTATAGAGCTATTTTGGTGGATGGGCCCTTGATAGCTACTCTAGCTCAGTGGGCTACTACAATGGGTCAAGTAGGGGTCCTAGGGGGACCACCACTAGGTACAAGTGAAAGCATAGATAGGGCTAGTGGTAGTGGTGTAGGCCCATGATTATGTATAGATGTGTTATTATGATGTACTATTTTGACATCAGCTTGCATGTTTATATAGTGAGATGTATTTTTTGAGAGAGCTGATACATTGTTACATGTATTATATTTGTGATGATTTGATGTATATGATACATGGTTTTTGATGTTATATATGATGGATTTTTATGGTTCATGTGGTGTTAATGTTTATGTTTATGTTTATGCCTTATGGTTCCTAAATTTTGGTTTATGATGTTAATGTTCTAGTTAATATCTTAGGCATGTGATGCTAAAAAATAGTTATGATGTTGTGATTTTGTTCATGGATATGATAGGACATGTTATTGATGGATGTATGCTATATGATAATGTAATGGATTTATTCATGGTCATATGGATGGAATGGTAAATGGTATATGTTATGATGTCTTGCTCATTGATTTTGTTTATGCTTATATTGGTGTAATGATATGCTTATAGGCTCATATGATGTGATAATTGTAAATGGATAAGTTGATGTTTATGGTCTATTGTGATATGCTTATATTGTGTTTGGCACATAGAGAGATAGATGGTGTTGATTGTTGACACAGTTGATAATGTTCACACTTTTGATGTGATGTTTATTGTCACAATCATAGAGGTAAAATGTACATATGGTTAAAGATGAAAATACATGAATTAGGTAACAAAGTAGATGTGTATGAAAGTGATAATAATCATGAGAGGTATATCTACATGAACTGATGAAAAATAAGAAAAAGGAACATGATGCCTTTTCATTGGTAAGGACTGACATGAAACCCAAAGTTGGATTGGCTTAGTGAAGATAATCCATTTAGATGCTTCACATTAGTGTGATTAGGTTGATAAATAGGTATCTTCATCATAGTGTGCCAAGTAAGCTCATAGTCCTATGTATATGATATATGGAGGGAGAATGGGTGAAACTAAAATTGTTAGTGAGATTAGTATGCCTTTTCTATAGGTTTCTAAAGAGGTATTATAAACAAGTCTATGTTTATATATAAAGTGTAGATTGATCGAGGTGGGAAGTCTATTGAGGAGATCTGATTGTGGCTTTCCAAGATTATTGATTTATGAGAGCTGATTGTGGCTTTCAAATTTCTTTTGGTTTTGTTAGGAGGTTTTTCCTTTTTTTTTTTTTTTCTTTAAGGTTGGGTAAGCTGATTGATATGGGAAGCTTCCCAAAAATTGATAGATTTTGACAAATACTTTACTCAACCATCCTTCAAGGGAGTGGTCTAATTTTATATGCTTAGTTCAAATGCTTTTGATAGTTGTACTTCAAGGGAGTAGTCCACCTTACATTTTTAAATTTCAAAATGATTTCCAATAGTTGTCCTTCAAGGGAGTAGTCTATGAATGCTAGGGATGACCCATAATTAGATCTTGAATTTTTCTATTACTCTTGCTTTTGTTTGATTTTTTTTTACATGGACTTGCTTATACATTCTCAATGGACTACCTTTATGAAGGCAAAACTAAGTTTACATGAAGGTTAAGTAGGTGAAAAAAGGGGTATAGGTGATAATGACCATAGGAACCAATCTCAAAGAGATGAGAAGTACTATGAGAATCATGCCATGGATAGATTCATGGTACCCATAATTCAAGATTAGGTTATGATTGTGATAGATAATCACATGATTCAGTTGTAGTCAGTTGCCCCTAAAAAGAGGGAAGTGAATGTGGTTGTAGGAGATGAGCTTAAGTTAGACAAATGATGATTGTGATCCCTATTTAAAAATAAAAGGGATGTAGATGTGAAACATTGAGAGGCTTTTATTCTAGTTTTCCTTCAAGAGAGGATAAATGATAAGCTCATAATCCATACTTATGGGTTATGATGTAGGGTGCACGCCAATTGAAAGCAAATTCACCCTTTTTTCTTTTTTCTATATTAGTTACATGTTGATTTTACTTGAGAACAAGATCTCTAATATTTAATTCTTAGACTTTCAGGTGTTTATTATAGGCACATTTGATTCATTCTTAATAGACATGGAGATGGGAACAAACAACGCTCATCAAGTAGCTCAAGTTGAGCTAAACATTCTTGATGATAGTCATTTTATGAAACAATATCATGCAAAGATATGTGAAGAAAAGGTATTTGGACTTCAAGAGGCAATACAACCTCAGCTCCAAACATGAGAGAAAAAGGTATAGTGCTTGTAGGGGTTTGGATGCTAGTATGATATGCCCATAAGGTGAAAAGGATGTGCAAGTGCTAATCTTGACCTGAGGCATTAACCATTTTGGTAAGTGTGTTGTTAAGGGTTGTGTTAGAGGCTTTGGCTTATCCATTTACTTATGGGTGATAAGGTGATGAAAATCTATGTTTAATATCAAATACATCACAAAATCCTTGGACTTGTTTATTTTTTAAGGATTTGCCATTGTCAGTGATGATCTTATGGGGAACACTGAAATGTCAGATGATATGGTAGGTGATAAATTTGATAATATTTTCATCTTTTGTCAAGATAAGAGGAATAACTTCCACCCATTTGGTAAAATATTCAGTCATGGTAATGATAGAATGATGTCATTATGAAGAGTGGGGGTTGATTTCACTAATAAATTCTAGACCCCATTATGAAAAGGGCCAAAAGTCCATAGAAATATAAAGACTATTGCTAGGTGTGTGATGTAAATTAGCATGTTGTTGGAACTTGGCACACTTTTTCACATAATTTTAACATTCTTGGTTAAGGGTGTGCCAGTAATAGCCTAGGTGGAGGATGTGCTTAACCACAGTGAGTCCACTAAGGTGGCCCCCATATATATCTGCATGTGTCTCTTTGATAGCATGAGAGGCCTCTGTACCATGGAAGTAATGGAATAGGAGGCCATCAAAACCATGTTTGTAAAGAATTCATCCTATAATTGTGAAATGGGAGGTGCTCTAAATAAGTGCCCAATGGACATTCCTAGAGAGGCAAGAGGGAACTATGCCAAGGTGAAGGTAGTCAAAGGTTTGTTGATACCAAAGGTCAGGTAGAATATCTTACATAATAAAGATGGTTGGAGTGTCTGATTTGGTGTATGAAGGTTTGGTGAGGTAATGTACAATGACTGATAGCTTAGATTCTTAAGGGTGCTGATGGGATTTGAGAGGTAAGAGAAGTCATGGTATCAAAAAACTTGTTGGTAGATCGTAGGGTAGTTTGAATATAGTAGTGCTTGCATGATGCTAATTTTTTTTAACCAGTTACCTATATAGCTACAAAATCTCATTCTTACACTGGTAAATACTAGTGACTTGGTTGACCACAAGTTGGGAATGACTAAATATATTGATGATTCTGAATCCTAAGTCTAAGGTAGTTTAGAGACCTATTACTAGGGTTTCATACTCAGCCACATTATTGGTACACTCAAAGTCAAGTTTAAAAGATAAAGGAAGTGGTTCACCAATAAGGGGGATAAGGATGATACCGCGCCCCCCCCCCTCTAACATTTAGAACCATCAAAAAACATGGTTACATGATTGGTAAAATCCACTTGAGATAGACTTGAAATTTAATCATTTGGAAATTAAATACGTGGAGGTTGGGTGTGTGTTAGGGGTGCATCAACTAATTGGTCAGCAATGATTTGCCCCTTGATCAATTTCTGCTAGAGAAACTATTATCACTCTAAAGAGCACCATGTTTGAAGATGTACAAAGCACACCCTCTCTCCAGATAATACAATTAGAACTTCTTAGAGTGTGGGTGACTCTATGTTGAGAAGAACCTCTAAAAAAGGCTAGTTCCCTTAATATTTATTGATTAAATCTGATCTACTATGATTTTTGGGATGAAAAGGGGAAGGGAAAACTAAAAGGAAATCCTATATAATTGGGTGATGTACTTGAATTGATTATATTATCTAGAAATTAATGAAATTGATGGACATATGTGAGTCAATAAAATTTATATATTTCCCTTAATAATAAATATTTTATATGAAGGATTAATATAACTTTAGATTACAAAATTTTATTTTTACCTCTTCAAATGACTTGCAAAAGGTGAGATAGAAATCAATAGGTGAGGAATTGACCCACCAAAAGGAGATATAATATCATTGGTATACTGATACACAATAAATTACACTCTATTATCTATCAAAACTCATTTATACAATAAGAAAATCTCCTTTATTGATGTATGGTCCATATTACAATTTTTGCTTTAGCTCTAGGAATAAGTCAATAATGGCTTGAAAAGCCAATATATAAGTCTTAAAATCTAATAATAGCCTAAGTGGAGTTTATTTACATGAGTAATAGTTTTTTTTAATTAAATAAATACTAAAACCTTTTATAATTATTTAATCAACTCCCTTTTAAATTATTTACAAAACTCTTAAAAATAGCTTTCCTTCACAAAGCATGCATGCACTCTAAAACCTTGCCATGGAAAATAGGTGGTGGGACCATTGTTTTAAAAGTAAATAATTTTGAATGAAAAAAAAATGCCACATATTTTAGGAATAACAAACTTGAAGTGAATTTTATGAGCCTTGAAGTGTTTGAAAACTTTGCTTGCATGGAAAGTTAAAAATAGATGAGGAGCTTTGACTAGTCAATCCCAAAATAGCCTTCATTTGCATGGAAAAAGATTATAAATGTTGAAAATTTCATGAAATAATCTTTGAATATCAGGTATTCATCACGTGAATCCATTTTCAACTCTTTGATGACCAAATTCCATGCCAAACTCAAACTTAGCAAGTTGATCAATTAAGCAATTTAGATTAATTAGGCCTAAAGGCAAATTTGTGCACCTAGACATCATTGGACCTGAAATATAAGCCATGAAACCTGGAAAAAAAAAAAAAAAAAAACCCTAAAAAATTATTATTCATCACCAAATATTTGATTTTGATGAGAAAACCTTCACCATTTAGTCAATTAGGTTGACTAGGCCTATTTTGTCAAATTTTCAGCACACTCGCCATTCTGATCAAGATGGTTGGGACACTTATGAGATTATTTATGTCCAAATTAAAATTATAGGATGAATAAAAAGTCTTATTTTTTTGTATCCTTTGATTATATTTCGTTGAACTATCTTGTACTTCAATTTACATGTTTTTTCCCATAAAAAAATGATTTATGCCCTTATCCATACATATCCATGCATAAAATTGAAATTTATGGAATAATATCTAATTTTAATTGATGTTTGAACTTTTTAAAGTTTATCCATGATTATTTCATGGAAAGTAAAATTTTTTTCAAAAATATTTTTTTAAGGTTTTAGGTGGGCTTTGAAGCCAAAATTTCAAAATGATGATTCATGAAGTACATACCTCCAAATGCCAAAATATTTCCATTTATGTGTATAAAAATAACCCCTAATATCCTTGAAAATATTGGGTTTCCATGAAAAATATGTTAAAATTTACCACATGAATAAATTTGCCTATGGGGTTTTGACTGCATTCTATGCTACCTACACTCTTAATGATTGTTCATAAGGTAGATCCCATCAACTAATCTCAATTATATATTAATTATAATTAAATAGGGGTCCTAAAAACTGAATAAAATATTTTTTCCAAACTCCACATGTGGTGAAATATATGAGCATTTGAATAGGAGCTAGGAAGGGTGTCTAGAACTATAAAAAGTGAAAATTTCATTAAAATAAAAATAACTCTTCACCTACTTCCCAATGCCTGAAAAAATAATCATGGGGTATATACTATGCTATTAAAACACTCTAAAATCATATTTTTCTTTAAAAGTAAAAAAAAAAACCTTTTTGGCGTATATGCATATTTGCTTACAAAACCCTGTATGAGAATGATTTACTTAAAATTTAGAGTTTTAAAAACATCATATTATTATTTTAAAAATTTACCTATACTTAGAAACCTTTTTGACACTCCAAAATGATGCCTACTCCAATGGTGATCTCTAATGGACATGCTAAGGACTATCACAAAAAAATGAGTATCTCCACATGTTCAATATACATTAAACTTTTTCATAAGGTTATCCAACTCATGATATCCTTGTGTAAAAAATTTGATGTCCTAAAACCAACTTTAGCTCCTAAAATTTTCAATTTTATCTTAAAATTGATCCCTATGCATGAATTATCTACATATTTAAACTTTACAATGCTCTATTGAAATTATAGTGACCCATTTAAAATATATTTTTGATTTGTTTTTACCAAAATTAGTGATTTTAGGCCACAATTCATAGCTTTAAAGGGATATTGAATGGTTTCTTGAAAATTTTGAATGATAGGAGTAGTAATTTGGCCTTGACAAGTCAAATTATTAATAATTTTAGTGACTTTTGGGGGTTGACCAGCGTACTAGTCAAATAACTTAGAAACTTTGGCTTTGAAAAACTTAGATATACACTGAGTATTGGAAGATATTTTGTAGATAAAGACATAACAAGACAACTAACACAAATAAAAACAAACACATGCATGTATTCACTTAGAGGAATGAACAAGAAAACTTGGAAAGGAAAAAAAACAACACTAAAAGCATGTGTAGATATGCACTTAGAGAAAAAAATATAGTTAATCTATTATGTACAAACTAATCTCCACCTTGCTAATTCTCCTGGATCAAAAGGAAAATTTGACAATTCACTTTCATGATGAGATGGAAAATGGTGTACTACATGTTCCCTTGCAATCTCAGTGGTTGAGAAATCAAACATCTTCTTTTCCAATTCCTTTGGCATGCTCATATGTGGAATAGTATGAGAAAAGTTACCTCTGATGTAGACATACTCACTTGGTGGCTCCTTCTCCTTATCAAACTTTATTTCCTCACAATCTGGTTGACTAATCTAAACATAAAATATACTTGTTTTACCTTGTGGAAGCATACCTTTGTCTGTAGGCTCATAAAGGAGATGATAGTCCATTATGAAGATCTGAAACAAGTTTATGTGAATAATGAACTCCTGAGGTGGTAAAATTGAATTAAAACTCACTCCTTTCTCTTTATTTGGGTTGACAAAGTTTCTCTCTTTTTCTACAATCAGACCATAATCCCCTTGGAGAAGAGCATATCATGCTCCTAAAACTTCAAACAAGTCCTCCAATGAGCTTTTTGGTTGATTGGTAATCTTTGGCTACTCTATAAATTGATTAATTTGATTAGTTGTTACATCAATTTCTTCATTTTCTTTATAATATGGCAGCTCACCTCTTCATGAACACTTAAATTCTCCTTAGTACATTCTTCTTAAAACTCATTTAAATCTGCAATCTCTTGCTCTTCTTCTTTCTTATGCATGTTTCGCTGTATGGATTTTCAAGATTGAAATGAGTTAGATTCTTAAAAATGGAGGGCAAGTACCTGAGTAGCTTTAGATTGGCTTGACTACATGATTTGGTTCCAAGATGGGAAAGATAGAGGATCTTTTTTGAAAATTTGATTCTGGTTCTTTTCCTCTTTCCTTGTCATCAACTCCAACTCTCTAATCTGCTTATCAATATTCTCTAAGAATATCTTCTTTTTAAAGTGGTTAGTGGTCTCAATAGCTAAATATCCCATAACCATCTCCTTTCTTTGATAGTTTTTGTAGATAGATCTCCAAGAAAGGAAGGCCTAAGAAATACATGAAGAATTTGGTAAACTCAAAGGGGCTCTTAGAATGGTCTATTGAGGAGAAATGGATGGCATATAAGAAAGTTGTTGTTGAACCTATTATTCCTTGAGGACTTTTAGTTTGTCCCTAATACTTGAATGTAACCACCCACATCCATCATCTCACCAGTGAGATTACCCCAACTGGCTCTCTCAATAAGTGCCCATTCCTCTTTTATTTACTATAAAAACTCTCTCACATAATGGATCTAGTGAGTAGGGGTATCTTGGCCATAATAGTTTTATGAGTACAAATCTAGTTCATGCTTTTCAAGGCTCATTAAAGTTTGTTTAAATGTTGGTATGGATTACATAGCTACAAAATGGCCATGACTAGGTTAGCTAGATGGGTAGGATGGCTCATGATAGGGCTGGTAAGGGACAATATTCTAATGGAATGGCTATTCATAGGGAGGATTTGGGTAGTACTCTTGCATAAATGACTGATATAGATCTTCAAACTCTTGGTGAGGATCTTATTATGGTTGGTCATAATGATCATAGTGAGGATAATATGGATCCATACTAAAATAAGCCATTTGAGACCATTAGTAAGCCAAATACTAAATGTAATCAATATTTGAAAAGATACCTAATGTTCATAATTAGCTTTGAGTGCCTAAAAGTTGCACTGATCTTCTAAATGCCTTCAGAGGCTAGTATGTAGAATGTATGTCCCACTGAGCATTCTAAAAACTATTATCACTCTAGAGAGCACCTTATTTGAAGATGTGCAAAGCACACTCTCTCTCCAGCTGATACAATTGGAACTTATTAGATTGTGGGTGACTCTGTGTTGAGAAGAACCTATAGAGAGGGTTGGTTTCCTTAAGATTTATTGATTAAATATGATCTATTGTGAATTTTGGGATGAAAAGGTGAAGGGAAAAATAAAAAGAAATCCTATCTGATTGGGTGATGTACTTGAATTGCTTATATTCTCTAGAAACTATTGAAACTGATGCACACATGTGAGTCAATAAAAGTTCTATATTGATCTTAAGCATAAATATTATAGATGAAGGATTAATAGAACTTTAGATTATAAAATTTCTTTTTTACCTCTTCAAATGACCTATAAAAGGTGATATAGAAATCAATAGGTGAGGAATGGACCTACCAAAAGGAGATATAATCTACTGATATACAATCGATTATACTCTATTATCTATCAAAACTCATATGTAAAATAAAAAATCTTCTTTATTACAATTTATGTTTTAGCTCTAGGAATAAATCAATAATGGCTTGAAAAGCCAATATATAAGTCTTAAAAGCTACGAATAGCCTAAGTGGAGTTGATTTACATAATTAATAATTTTTTATAATTAAATAAAGACTAAAACCTTTTACAATTATTTAATCAACTCCCTTTTACAATATTTAATAAACTCCTAAAAATAAATTTCTTTCACAAAGCATGCATGCACTCTCAAACTTTAGCATGGAAAATAGATGGTGGGACCCTTTTTTAAAAATTCAATCATCTTGCATGAAAAAATCATGCCACATCTTTGAGGAATAACAAACTTGAAGTGAATTTGATGAGCCTTGAAGTGTTTGAAAACTTTGCTTGCATGGAAAGCTAAAAATAGATGAAGAGCTTTGACTAGTCAATCCCAGAATAGCCTTCTTTTGCATGGAAAAATATTATAAAGGATAAAACTTGCATGAAATCATCTTAGAATAGAAGGTATGCAGTGTGGGAATTTATTTTTAACTCTTTGATGGCCAATTACACACCAAACTCAAACTTAGCAAGTTGATCAATTAAGCAATTTAGACCAATTAGGCCTAAAGGCTAATTTGTGCACCTAAACACCATTAGACCTGAAATAGAATCCATGAAACCTTAAAAAACAAATTAAACTTAAAAAAATATTATTCATCACCAAATATTTGATTTTGATGAGAAAACCTTTGCCATTTAGTCAACTGGGTTGACTAGGCCTATTGTGCTCAATTTTTTAGCAGACTAGCCATTTTGATCAAGATGGTTAGGACACTTATGTGATGATTTATGAATAAATGAAAATTTTATGATGAATAAAAAGTATTATAATTTGATCTCCATTTATTATATTTTATTGAATTATCTTTTACTTTATTTTACATGCTTTTTCCCACAAAAAAACATGATTTTTTCCCTCATTTGTATAGCTCATTGCATAAAATTGAAATTTTTGGAATCCTCTCTAAGTTTAATTATGTTTTAAAATGTTTTGTCTTAATCAATGATTATTTTATGGTAATAAAATCAACTTTCTGCAAAACTAGGTTTTTAAGGTTTTAGGTGGGCTTTGAACCTAAATTTTAAAAATGATGATTCATGAAGTACATACCTCCAAATCCCAAAATATTTATATTTATATATATATATAAGTTACCCCCCTAGCATCCTTTAAAATATTTTATTCTCATGAAAAATATATAAAAATTTACCATGTGGAGAAATTTACTTGTGGGGTTTTAACTGCATTCTAGGCTGCCTACACTCTTAATGATTGTTCATAAGGTATAACCCATAAAATGGTCTCAATTATTCATGAATTATAATTTCATATGGGTCATAATAATATACTATGATATTTTGACCAAACTCCACACGTGGTGAAACATCATCATAGGGTCTTTACCATGCTATCAAAACACTTTGAAATCACATTTTTACTGAAAAGTCAAAAAAGCCCTTTTTTGGCGTATATGCCTATTTACTTGAAAAAGCCTATATGAGCATGGTTTGATTAAAATTTAGAGTTTTTACACTCTTTAAAGTTTTTATTATGATTTCAAAATACCATCACATACTTTCCAAACTTTTACCTAGATTTATAAACCTCTGTGGCACTCCAGAATGATGCCTACTCTAATGGTGATCTCCAACAGACATGCTAAGGACTTTTAAAAAAATGAGTATCTAAACTCATCCAATGGCCATTAAAGTTTTTCATAAGTTTTTCCAACTCATGATGACCCTATTTACAAAATTTGAGGTCCTGAAACCACTTGTAGCTCTTAAAAATATTAATTTTCTCTCAAAATTGATCATTGTGCATGGATTGTTTGCATATTTAAACTTGAAAATGCTCTTTTGAAATTATAATGACCTATTTATAATAATTTTTTTTATATTTTTACCAAATTTAGTGATTTTAGTAGATAATTTATACCTTTAAAGGGTTATTAAATGGTTTCTTAAAAGTTTCACATGATAGGAGTAGTAATTTGGCCTTGATAGTTCAAATTACTAACAAGAAATCAAGGTCAAACTCAGATAAAATCATGAACCACTTATCCATATTCTAGTTTTGGTATGGTATCATAGTTTCTTGATATGTGTGTACCAAGTTTCATACTTGACAAGTGTGTGACTAATGTAATAGACAGCTTGCTCTTTATGTTGTTCATCCTGATGGGAAAGCATTACACCTAGGGAATGGTTAGTGATAGAGATATAAAGGTAAAAAGGTTGGTCATCCTTATGAGTTTTGATGGTATGTGGAGATAGAAGGTACTCTTTGATTGCATCAAAGGCCTTTTGATAATCAATACTCTACTTAAAAGAGATGTCCTTTTTCAAGAGGTGGTGGAAGGGTTGACACCTATTGGAGAGATGGGACATGAACAAGTGAATGGATTGGATCTTCCCCTATAAACTATAGAGTTTCTTAAGATTGGTTGGAGGAATCATCTTGAATTTGGCTTTGATTTTGGTCGGGTCAACCTTGATTCATCGAAGGGAAATGATGAAGCCTAGAATTTCGCCTGATAAAACCCCAAAAATACATTTTTTAGGATTGAAGCAGACATGATAATGGATAAGTCACTCAAAGATAATCTTGAAAATGGTTAAGTGGGCTTTGAAAAGTGTAGACTTCTTGAGAAGGTCATCCACATAGTCTTCAATGATTGTATGGATAAGGTCATAGAAAATATAGGTCATGGCACATTAGTAGGTTGTACCAACATTCTTAAGACTAAAGGGTGTGACTCTATAACAAAAATCCCCCCATGGGGTGATAAAGGTAGTTTTGTACTAATCTTCAGGGGCAACCAAAATATGATTATAACCCAAGAATCCATCCATGAGTGACAACATCTCATGGCTTGTTTAGATCAATAAGTTGGTTGATGTTAGGTAGAGGAAAATCATCCTTTGGATAGGCAAAGTTGAGCTCATGAAAGTCCACATATATATGTAGTCCTCCTATGGCTTTAGTGATAGGCACAATGTTTGAAACCCATTGACGATAATCAATGGGTTGAATGAAGTTAATAAAAATGAGGCATTGGATCTCTTCTTTGACAAAGAGAGATATGTGAAGATGCATTCAATATATTTTTTGTCTGATAGGCTTGGAATTATGATTAGTCATAATGTTATGGGTGGTGATGGTTGGGTCAATACTGGGCATGTCAACATATGACCAGGAGAATACAATACTATGGTTTTTGAGGAAGGTAGAGAAGCCCTACAATTCTTAAGAGGTGAGACTTTCACCTAGTTTGACAATATGAGAGTTGTTTGGAGTGCCTACGTCAATATCCATGGTGGGTTCATTCAACATGGTTGAGGTCTTCAAAGGTAAGGATTTATGGATGGAGGAATTAGGTGCACCACGATAGGTGAGAATGGTATCATCATCCTAGCACTAGATAATGTGAATGGTAGGAGAGTCTTCTACTACCATTTTAGGATGGACTAAAGGGATGGGTACGGGTGTCCCTTCCTTTTAATAAGTCAAGGGGCTGAGGATAATTATGTTGATGAAAAAAAAGTTAGGTGGGATGATATCCTCATCCTCACCCATAGGTGAAGGGGGTGTTGGTGAGGAAGGGGTCTCTTTTTCAACAATGATAGGGGTAGTTTGTTTATATTTCTTCTTATTGGGTAGAATGAAGCCAAGGTCATGCTTCTCATGAGGCTTTTAGGTATCAATTGAGATCAATGTGTGTGGTATATGTCATATCACCCTAAGTCAAATCCTTTCTAGACACACTTGTAGAGGAATAGTTTGGTGAAGTTTAGGTTGTCCAAGTAAGAGAATGTGGAGGTGAATGGTTGAGGTGAAGAGGGGATGACAATAGTGTTAAGGGGATTTTTAATTCCCCATAGATAAAGTGGGTTTGACAACTTAGAGGCCATAAGGGGGTAATGGCACTAATGTTGGGTTCATAACTTAGTTAGTGGTTGAGTCTTCCATATTCTTGGGGAGTTTGGGAGGCTTCAAGGGTGAGGAGGTATTATTATCCAAGGGTAAGGTATTGAAATGTGGGTTATAAAGTATCAATGATGGGTATCTAGTCCATGAGGATAGATGAACTAGTAGATGCCTCAATGTAAGGGGAAGTAATGGCTTTGGATTTTATGGGTGAGGGCTTGGTGGTGGTTGTTTGTAGTGATTTGGATGGAGGTAGGAGAACATCATTAGGTCATTAGTTCATATTGCATGCTATAAAAGGGATATGGTAAAATTTTATGATAACAAATTGACCTTCATGTTTAAAATTGACACAATGATGGAGAGTGGAAGGTACGTAACCCATGGCCCAGATCCAAGGTCTCCCTAGTAAAACATTTTACTATAATTCACCTTCAGCCACATAAAAGAGTTTAGGGAGCATACGAGGTCCTATCTAAATGTGAAAGATGATGGTTCCCAAGGTAGTGGTCATAGTGTCATTAAAGGATCTAAGGATGATTGAAGTTTTATACATGACATTGCCTAGTAGCTTGAGTTTCTCATAGGCTTGGGAAGAGATGATGTTGATACTAGCTCCCCCATCTATCATAACCCATTTGATGTGGGTTTGGTTGATGTGGGTTGTAATAAAAAAAGGGGATATGGGACCTTAGGATGGATATAAGGTATCTTTGTGTCCTTGAAGGTAACAAGGATAGAGAGTTAGAGAGCACCTACAAAGGCCTCTATAGGTTGGGAGTCTCCTAGTCTAACCTCAATAGCTGACATAGCCTCTATCATGGCCTGACAATAGTAGGGTAAGGTGGAAGTGAGCTCATAGAGGATCATCTTAGCTAGGGTATGAGGAAGTTGTTTAATAATGACCCTCTTGATGGATTTAGAGGGGTTGGCCTCCAAGGTACCTAAGATGGTAACTTTGGGCTTACCATAGACATGAAGGTTTGGATCTAGTTTGGTTTATGGTGAGTTGGTGGGTATGTCTATGTAATGGACACTTTGGCCTTCTCTTTTTCCTTTCCTTATGATCATGTGACCACATTAATGGTATGGATAGAGGGGAAAGGTGTGATGGGAGGTTGGGTAGAATCTCCATCACTCTGAGGTGAGAGTGGGGGATTAGGAATGTGTTGGTGACTAGTTGTTGGGTGTATTGGTGGAGGAATGGATGGAAGGTCATCTAATAAAAGACCATCCTCATCATAGAGTTAGTGGATATTGGCCTAGAGAACTTTGTAATTATCTATGTCATGCCCAATGTCCTATGATAGGAGTATATTTGATGATTATTGTACTAGGTTGGCTTCAAATCAAGAGGATCAAAAGGTCTAATAGGAGGTAATGTGAGGTAGGAATTCTACAATAATATTTAAAGAATGGTCATATATAATTCCATTAGAGTTAAAAAATGTTTAAGGATCATGGTTGGGGTTGGTAAGATGCACATGTTGGTGGTAATAGGTTTGGTAAGAGATGGTTTGGGTAAGGTGATGTTTTTGGTTGATGGTTTTGGTTTGGGTATGTTGGTAGTTGGGGTGGCCAAGTTTGATGGTTTGACTAGTGGTAATTTTGTAAGGACCAATGCATCATATAATAAGTGGGCTAGTGTAATCAATGGTAGTGGGTGACATATGTTAAAAGGGGGTTATTTTTTAAGCAAAGTAGAAGGGTGAGGCCCTAAGATAGAGGGCAAGGTAGAGGGAGGTAAAGTCTTATTCAGCAACCCTTCAATGTTTTTGTCCCCTTGGTTGGTGTAGGTTGAGACTTGGGAATAGGCTCGGGTGAGGTTAAATTAACCTTCAAGGATGGGTGAACAAAACTTCAAGAAGGGAAGGAACCAAGAGTTCTGAAAGGTTTGTTTGGTGATGTGGTAATTGGAAAGGTGACTGTTTTAGTTGACTGAGAAGGTGAAGGGTTGGTATAAATTTGGATCGGTTTAAGAGGTAGTGGAGAAATTATGGATTGGTTGGTTATATGCATGATAGAAGGTTTAGGTTTGTTGATGTAAGGAATCCATAACTATTTCCAAAAAGTGGTTTGATTCATGTCTAGTTTCATAGCCATACCTAACTTTTGAATGGGTTTGGAAAAAGGTTTGTATACTAGTCTAGCCTCCTAAGTAGTGGGTGCCAAGGAGATACTTATGTGTTGAGGAGGAGGGTTAATAGCCTCGTTCATTTCCTTAAGTAAAGGAGTTAAGCTTGGGCTAGCCAACTGCTCTGTCAGGGGTGTTTGTGAAAAAGTTGTTCCCCTAAGCATGATGTCCATAGTTGTGGCTTGGTCTATAGTTAGGGGAGATGGTGGGGTAGGGATAGTTGTTTGTTTAGGTTGGATATCCAAAGGGATGATTTATGATTCCAAAGACTCTATGAGTGAAGTTAAGGAAAAATTAACCTCTTTAGTTTGGGCCTCTGAAGGAAGGGAAAGTGACTCCACCACCTCGATAGACAAAGGGGAGGAATCAGGTAGGTTGGATGATAGGCATATCAAGGACCATATTGACCATGTGGGCATCATAAGAATATTTAGCTTGTGTGTCCTCAGCTTTGATAGTGGCATGGTTGGGAAAAGGTTTCCTGAAGATGTCAAGAGCTTGATTTTGAGGGGCACTTAGATTATCCAACACAAGTTCCCCTTTATTGATAAGACTCTAAACAACATTCTTGAAAGTATTACATCAATTGACATCATGTCTAACTACCTAATTAAAAGCATAGAGGTCATTCTCATTTTACTAGTCAAGTGCTAGACGAGAATAATCAAACTATTTGGGAAGTTTTATGGGTAGAAGTTATATAAGGTTATCTTTTAGTAACTTCTTCAGAACCGAGGTATAAGATTCTCCAAGTAGAGTGAATTATTTTTGGTTGCTTCGGTTTGGGTTCCTTGTGTTTTGGTTGGAGGTAATGTGAGAATTTTCTTAATTGACATTAGGTGGAGGAGCAGTTTTAAGTGTGATGACATTCATGGTTCCCCTGGTCTTGGTTTTGGTATTGGTTTGGTTGCATGGTTTGGAGGAAGAGGTTTCATTGGTCTTGAAGGTAGATTTTTTATATTGTAATTAAATTTACCCTCATCCATGGCATAATTTTATATATTACATGCCATGGTAAAATATTCATCAAAATTTATAAATCTTTAGACACAGTATAGAAGATATATGTTTGGCACAAGCTCGTACAAAAATTTCTATAAGTTCAGGTTGAGGCAAGGAAAATGAAAGATGATTAATCAAGCTTCTCCAATGAGAGATGAAATTGTAAATGGACTTATAATCAAATTAATTGATATAATATAGGTCTATGATAGAGACCTTCTTGGAAATGTTAATAGAAAACTGATCTAAGAATACTGTGCTAGTTGGGTGAAAGAAAAGATGGAACGCTTGGTGAGGGAACTATACCACTTGAGTCTTGGGCTGAATAAAGACATGGTGAAGGTTCAAAGGATAAGGGCATCATCATAATAAATCATGTAACATGCATGCCTAAAATCCCTAAGGTGTTGTGTGGGGTCTTCCTTGCTCTAAAATTTGATAAATTTTGGAAGCTCCCATTGAGGAGGGTAAGGTCCAATAGGGACATAAGGATGAATAGGTTTGTTACAAATTTGATCATAGGATAGGATGTTATGAGCCCCCGAAATGGATGACTCAAGTTTTGCCATCTTGTTTATGAACATCTTCATTAAGTTAGTTTGAGGTGGTACACCAAAAGGATTGTAAGATAGATATTGTGGTTGAGATTGGGTAACATATTGGTAATTATTTGATGGTTGAGAGGTTGCCACACACTAGAATCTAGATGTTGGAGGTTGGGTAGGGTAGGTGGATGGTGGTGGTTAGGTAATGTGTACATACCCTTGTAAGTTAGGGATGTATCCTAGATTGGGTGCAATGGGTAACTACTAAGGAGTCCCTGTGGATTGGGCATGGGTGGTAGCTGGGTTAGTGACAATAGGTGAGGTAGTGACCTTTGTGATAATGGGTGGTGAAGTAGAAGGGATAGATACCCATAAGCTTGTTAAAGTGGTATTGAATGATGGGTTAGGTTTGAAAAAGGGGAGGTTAGTAGTGCTAGTGGTGGGTGCTCCAACAACAAGTGGAACATGATGGGTTAATAATTGGGCTATCCTTGAAGTAGAAGAGTTACTAGTAAGGGTAGAAGGTGTAAGGGTAGAGGTTGGTTGGATAGGTTAGTTTTTAGCTATGGCATCACAGGGGTTAGTAGACAAATATTCTTAGGTGGTTGAAGGTTGGGTGGTGATCATGGTAATAGGGATACCCTTCATAAGGTGGGATGACATGCCATAAGGAGGATATTCAGGTGGAGTTGAAACTAGGATATGGTGAGGGGAGGTGTTAAGATAGTGCTAAAGGGAAACTATATTATTGTCTAAAAAAGTGGTAAAATCCATGTCTCCTTAGGGAAATACCTGAGGAAAAGTAGGGTTTCCCAATGGACAAGGTGAATATTTTACCTCAGAGATGTAATCCATAGATGAGGAGGTAGAAGAGGTTGATTTAAGTGATGGGTTTGGCTCTATTAGGTCTCTTTGTTATTGGTGAGTGAGAAACATACAATAAAAGGGGAGAGAAAACAATAACAAACTCACCACTTAAACAAGAAGAAGATAAGAAAATGATCAAGGCAATCAAGACACACACTATGAATTACTCTATGTTAGATACCCAACCAAAAGCTCTGATACCACTTGGTTGGGAAATACGAAAGCACACAATTGATTACCAAGCAACTTAACATGCAGAAATTAACCAAAATACACAAGTAACTAAAATTTAGAAATAACACATGATATGAGAGACAATACATAACTTGTATTAAAACTCTTCCAAAAGGAAATACAACAAAGAAGATTGCCACAGTTCTTCTTCCTTACACACCTCTAGGGCTCCCACACCTCTAGGGCATAAACAGTAAATCTTCTCTCAAAGCTCTCTCTCTCTTATGGTCCCAACACACAACTCAAACATAGAGTTGGTGTTCACCTCCAACCAGTCAGTATCCAATATTGCCAATACTCCAATGCTCCATGCACTCCACAAGTGCTCCACGCACTCCAAGTACATAATCATACTTCAAGTAGATCTCCCTTGAACTTGCAACAACCTGCACTTCAAATGATCTTACTTATGGAAGGAACTACCTTGCCTTCCTCTCTTGCTCTATAACCGAGTACACACTATACTCCAAGTAGATCTCTCCTGATCCTGCTCCCTGTTGTGTTGCTGTCTTCCTTGATCTTACACACCTGCAAATTAATCTAGTTCTGCACACTTGCAAACCTGGATCATGCACACACATACACTTTCAAATCAATGATCTTACTTACCCATGTAGATCTCCTAATATAGCCATGCACTCCTACTGACCAAGATCCTACACACCTGAAGAACCCTTCTGATTCTCCAAAACTAGCACCCACACTTGGTATTGCTGTGGAACTAGGAGGAACACCCTTGCTCACCTCACATATAGAAGGAGCTAACTTTGCTCAACTCAAACTAGAACACCTTACAATACAGCCCATAATTATATTATATAGATCTCATGCAAACAATAATTAGACACCTAATTACAATAGTTAGATCTGTAGCTTCTAGTCTAAATTTGGCTCTTGACATGCAAACACTTGGTTCATTAACTAACTGCCCTTAAAACTTGTAGTTCTAAACCACACAGGCAATCGATGTCGGTCCCTATCTACCTGGAGGTGACCGACACTGGCCAATCCCTGACCGATGTTAGTTGCTCTTCTATCTAATCCTATCGATGTCAGTTGGCCTAATCGATGCTGGTGTCTGTGACACTCAGCAACCTCTCTGTAACCTCCTCCCCTATTTGCATCAGTGAAGCTTTTAGCTCCACAACCTAACAATCTCCCACTTGGAGATAAATAGCTGCACTATACCTATACCTGTACCCCATCTAATCTATTTCTTGGCTTGTATCCCTCTTCAAGATGAATCCTAAAGACCAACCACCACACAACCTATGGTGCACCACCTGTCATCTGAGTAACCTACCACATCTAAACCTACAAACCCATGTAGTGAAGTTCTAACCCTGCATAGCATGAATCCCTACTACTGGTCCCTCTCAGATACCTAAGAACCCACTTCCCCGAATTGGCTCCTAACTCTCTGACAGCTCCCACTACTTGGAAAAACTTAGGTCTATACTAGACCTCATGTGATTTGAAACACTGAGCTATCCAGCCCTTAGTGTGATCTAGTTCTACATCCTATGTATTGAACCTCGCTAACACCTGATTCACATCAGCTCCCACTAGAGACAAAATCAACCTGTGATCTTCCATGTCTCTCATGCCAAAGAATTTTGCTGCTCCAAATTCCTCATGACATGCCACTGAACTAACCTTACCCTTAGCTCAGCAAAACCCTATATGTATAAACCTGCTAGCTGGCATACCATCCACATATAGTAATAGGATAATGTCATGACTCATCATCCACCTGGTAAGACAAACACAATGGTTACAATGACACTGACTAAAGCCCTGCTTTGTCATTCACCTTTCAAACCCTGTACCACTGTCCTGTAGCTCCCTCAAGACCATATGACCTAGCCTTCCATCTCACGTGTCCATTCTCTCTATTCTTTAACTAAGGTATCCATTCATCTCTCAGTGCTTTCTTTTAGCTAGCAACCCTACCAAATATCTTGCTTGGCTATGCATCATATCTTGCCATGCTCCCACTATTTCCTAGATCCTTCCTGTTCTACAGTGAGCAGTGAGTATAAAGAAGAGGAACAACAAATTTGAGGCTTACTCACCACTTTAGTCCTCCATATGGGCATTTGAGACTCCTTGATAGCTTGTTGTCTACCCAAAATCTATTACAGTGACTGACATCAGTCACTACACAGTTTGCATCCGACTGACGTCAGTTTCCATGCACCTGTCCTGACTACCAACTTTGCCAACATCAGTGTCCCCTATTGTTGATGTCGGTCCTCCTGACCGACGTCAGTCTTACCTATTGCCAATGTCAATCCTCCTGACCGATGTTAGTCTTACCCTACTTGACATCACCAGCTTCGGTCTACACATAACCAACATCGGCACCTGTCTGTTCGATGCCGGTTCCTCCTGACCAACGCTGATACCTGTGTTCACTTGTGAATGATGACTTTTTACCCGTGAGCTCCTTTGAATCAAAACCCATGTCCAAACTGCCCTACTCAGAAGTATCTAGCCCCATCCACTGGTCTCTGTCTGTCATTTCCTTCAAGAACACCAAGGCTTTCTAGTTCTTAAGTCTATCAAACACATCTATCTTCCACTTAAGAACATGCATCTCCTTCTTGCTCATGTGACCAAGCCTATACAGCCACGTCTCCACAATAGAAGAAGAATCAGTAATATAAGTAGATAGATAAAGGATACCTACTTTCTTACCACCCGCTAATTCAAGTGCATCTGCTGTGAGAGTTCTTATGCATCTCTCATCACCCAACTTCCCTGAAGAAATTAGCCGCATCTCCAAGATTGGGACTTGCATGACCTCCTTTAACACCCATGTGTTGGCCACCTACAATTTTAGCTTCACTTCCCCTTTACCAATTCTTTGGCAAGGCACACCAGCCCCTAAATAAATCTTTCCAAAGTCTCCAAAGACCTTACCATGAAAAGATACTCTATTTCAGACTGCATAGAAAGAGGCAACATAATTTATAAAACAAGATTCTAGTTTATCCAAGAAACCTCCCAGAGCATCCTGTGTAACAACACCTGCAACATCTGCTTCTTTAGTTCCTTCATGCTGATCTTCAACCAACCAACAATATTTCTTTTCCTACTCTTTCTTTCCATAACATTGTAAGTGATCATCTGTGCTTTTCAATTCCTCCATTCTTAGCTTACTTTCTTCTACCATTGCTCTACTCCCACTCAATCAAAAACCCCTAAGAGTGACCTGTAATCAAACACAAACCTGCTCCCTACAACCTTAGCTCTGATACCACTTGTTAGATACCCAACCAAAAGCTCTGATACCACTTGGTTGGGAAATATGGAAGCACACAATTGATTACCAAGCAACTTAACATGTGGACATTAACTAGAATACACAAGTAACTAGAATTCAAAAATAACACATGATATGAGAGACAATACACAACTTGTATTAAAACTCTTCCAAGAGGAAATACAATAAAGAATATTGCCATAGTTCTTCTTCCTTACACACCTCTAGGGCTCCCACACCTCTAGGGCATAAAAAGTAAATCTTCCCTCAAAGCTCTCTCTCTTATGGTCCCAACACACAACTCAAACAAAAAGTTGGTGTTCACCTCCAACTAGTCAGTATCCACTACTGCCAGTACTCCAGTGCTCCACACACTCCAAGTACATAATCATACTTCAAGTAGATCTCCCCTGAACCTGTAACAACCTACACCTCAAATGATCTTACTTATGGAAGGAACTACCTTGCCTTCTACTCTTGCTCTATAACCAAGTACACACTGTACTCTAAGTAGATCTCTCTTGATCCTACTCCCTGTTGTGTTGCTGTCCTCCTTGATCTTGCACACCTGCAAATCAATTTGGTTTTGCACACTTGCAAACTTGGATCATGCACACACATACACCTGCAGATCAATGATCTTACTTACCCATGTAGATCTCCTAATATAGCCATGCACTCCTACTGACCAAGATCTTACACACCTGAAGAACCCTTTTGATTCTCCAAAACTAGCACCCACACTTGGTACTACTATGGAACTAGGAAGAACACCCTTGCTCACCTCACACACAGAAGGAGCTAACTTTGCTCAACTCAAACTAGAACACCTTACAATACAACCCATGAGTCTATTATATAGATCTCATGCAAACAATAATTAGACACTTAATTACAATAATTAGATCTATAGCTTCTAGTCTAAATTTGGCTCTTGACATGCAAACACTTGGTTCATTAACTAACTGCCCTTAAAACTTGTAGTTCTAAACTGCACAGGCAACCGACATTGGTCCCTGTCTGCCTGGAGGTGACTGACACCCGCTGATCCTTGACCGACATCGATTGCTCTTCTGTCTAATCCTATCGACGTCAGTTGGCCTGACTGACACCGGTGTCTGTGACACTCAACAAGCTCTCTGTAACCTCCTCCCCTATTTGCATTAGTGAAGCTTTTAGCTCCATAGCCTAACACTCTAATCCTAGAGGTTAGTTTTAATCTTGATTTTGGCTTATGCCTTAGTTTATGAGAATGTGTGATAGAAATTGGATTGTAGATCAAGTAATATAGAAGTAGTCTATGGTTGGTTTTAAGTTGTTTAGGTGCTCAAAATAATTTGTATTGGAATCAATATGTGACTTCGTATTGGGCCCTACTCCCTCACTTCAGAATCCTACAATGATAAGGGTGTTGGGTGCTTAGCCAATATATATTGATATATAGATTTTATACTATACTAATTTGGGTATACAATGATGGAGTCAATCACACCTTACATTATTAGGAACACTTCCTTATCAATGAGAATTGGGACATGCTTAGGCTAATTCAAATGTTTCAACAAAGAAGAAATTTCAAAGGGTCTCACCTTCTACAATCACTAACTTTGTAGTATAAAACAAAATGGTTTGCATAGCCAATTAGGTGTATTAATTCATTACTATTATATCTATAAGATTATGGTATTTTAATTTCATATTTCCATTTTAAGGATTGATTTATACATGTTTTATTAAAAGTTTATATGAAATATAGTTAAAAAATGTGTCTTATATTCAAGACTATTGTTTATAGGTAAGTTCAGGTATAAACATTTCTTTTTACTCTAGTAATTTCACTTTGTTGCATTGATATAATAAAAGGGGCCAAATTTAGACTAATAATTTAACATTTACTACTAAAATAATGCACTTATGACCACTCATTATAGACACTTCATTCATGCATGATTCCACTTATTTCATGTAATTTTTCACTTTAAGTTCTAAGAAAGAGAGAAATAAAATCGATACAGGTGTAGTTGAAAAACCTATTTGTTTGTGCATGCATTGAATCAAAATATTATGAAGAGATCCTCTTTGGCTTGGGAGGAAGATCTGTAGATAAGAAAACACTAAATCAAACTTGTTCATTAGACAGATAGTTAGGTGGATTTCCTAATGATAGCTAGATCCTAGAAGCAAGAGCTTCCTTAGGGGCTATTAATCCACATGTTTTAAACAATTAAGTCAATAAAACTAGAAAGAAGGTACTTGCATCAATTAAAGAAGATTACTAAAACTAAACACAATAATTATTATTTAAGAAAATAGACTAAAAGTGATCAAATTAGCTTTAAAATAATTAATATTAGTAATAAGGTGTTGGGGTATGCTTAAATTTTTTAGAAAGAGGTCTATGAATGGTTAGAAACTTAGAAAACTAGATTTGATTGGGTGTAGGTGAGTGAAAATAGGTTGCTAGTTTTTGGTGCCACAAGTGACCATCTATGGTTAGGGTGACCATCAGTGGTTGTGTGGTTGAATATGGAATTATGGGTTTAATAAATAGATGAATGACAGGATCCCATAGATGGATTTTGAGAGTAGGGTAAGGGTTGGGTTGATTGTGAAATGGTATTAAGGCATGTGAATATTGTCAAATAAGTACTTGTCTTACCAAAATTTGGTTGGGTGGGTGGTTGATATAGTTAGCCTATTGGTTAAATATAGCTTGATTCTAGTAGAGTAATAGTACTTGAGAGCTTGGTTGAGAGGTGATGCAAGTCAACTCTCAATAAAATGGCTGATGATGTTTGATAACACTGATGATGTTGATTGACCTAATTGACCTAAAAAAGAAAAATCTTGAATGATTGAGCTCCTAATAATTATTATAAATGGATTTAACCTACCAAGTCTCTTTCTCTTATAGGTACAAGCAAGAGGTGGAAGTGAAGGTGTAACTAGTATATCTAAATATAATTCATCCATGCAAAATCTCACAATCAAAATTAGACAAGCTATTTTTAGTAAAGCAATGTGGGTGGTTTGCATGTTGTTTGTCAAGAGGTAGATCCTAACCATCGATAGTCAGGGGTTCATAAGGCTAACTATCAATAGTCAAGGTCCAAAGGAAAAGAGTCCTAAAGGTTAGGTTCACTCAACTTGGTGAAACTAGGTGTAGATGGGTTTGGTGAGGCTAGATAGGTATAGGTTGGTCCTAAGGGGGTCCTAGGTAGGTCGAGGAAGATTTTAAACATTAAAAAATGTGAGCATGTGGATTTATAGTGTTTACACCACTATATTTTGACCAAAATTCCTTCAATCTTATGTGGATGTCCCATTCCTAAAAAAACTACTAATCTCAAAATTTCACTATTTATCATTCCAAGAAACTCAATCTCACTCTATAAATATTACACACTTTCATATCAATTATACTTACTACTCAGACAAGCCCACATAATTAGGTCTATCCTACTCACAGGTATTGTTTGATTTCATTCAATACATCCTCCTACCAAATAATATTTGGTTGCTCAAATTAAAATTCACTAAATAGGTTGTCCCACACATTTTCAAATCTAAAGAAATTATAAAATGATCACTATAAATCCACATTTTCTAATCATTATTTACCAGAGACTCATATGATTAAAAATCACTAGTTTATCTAGCTAAACATTGAGAGAAAAACATCTATTTCCCCAATTTAGAGTCAACATAATCTTAATAGCCCTGAGCTAAGTCAAAATCATCTATAAGATCACAATTTGTTATTGAATAACTTAGTCACACTAAGATAACACTAGTATTACACACACACTACTATAACATGGTATCAATACTTGAATTTTGATCCCTATTTGAAGTATTGGTATGTAGATGATTCTTAACATAGGGGAAATTGTTTTCAAGCACAAATTCAACCACTAACCCATTTTTACCTCATGATTGTATTCATCCTCTTATGTCATTAATATAGGGTTTCAAAGAAAAATAAGGTACATAATGGATTTAAAAATAGATTGAGATATCCCACATAGCCAAAATAAGACATACAGATGCAATCGATCCTATTATATCAATCAAAAAGATTAAACTCTCATAAGGCATAAATATACCCTAAGGAAAATAACACAAACCACCCCTTTCTGATTATAACATACTTGTCCTAGATCTAGGTGAAGCCCTATTTCTGATTCATAGCATCATCATATATTCATAGATTCTTTTTTATAACTTTGATTATAGTCATGTGCATCTAATGTTTAGCTAAGTTTTATTTCTTTGGTCTTTCCCCTTGTAGTATATTTATAAATCTAGTAAGTTCCAAATCAATTTATGTCATTAATTACATATTTGTAACATTATAATTTTACTCAATTTTTTTTTCTAATTTAGATTAAGACTCTCTTAATTCCCAAATTTTATAAAACACGAAGATAGTATTGGAAAGATCAATGAAATGATTCAATGATAAGCTTGCAGAGTTCACTAGAATTGGTGGATTAAGAAGATATATAACATTATCCCCACCAATAAAATATTTTGTATCGATCCTAAAAACATCTGATATGGATAGTTCTAATGAAATCCCACCAACCAGTTACTACAAGAGGTCATGGAGGTGGAGAATACCCAAATCAACCCAAGCATCTAATTAATACCCATGGTGAGGGATTTTACATGGTAATATAGTTTCGAGCCAAAATATTGGTACACCTATAGTTATTATCCTCTACTATTAGGGATTCATATTTTTTGATTGATAACACTACAAAAAAATATATTTCCTATAGTAAGGGATTGGATTAACCAATAGCTACACATATTATGTTATTTTTTTCAGCTTTAGTATGAATATATCCTATTCTTCATCCTCTCCTCAAATTTTTACTTTGCCACATTATACATCACCAATGCAACTTACACCACCATCCATTCTGACTAATCCTATTAAAAATGTGGTTAGCTTTAGCGTCACTACTTTTCAATGGATGTAATCATTATATATAAATAAGAAAAGGTTAGTTGAGGAATAAATGCCTAATTTTGATGTTGTGGCCAACATCCTCTTGAATACTCATATAAATAAGACTAATACCAATTCAATATTATTTTTTGATCCATTCAAATATATATTCATTAAATTTTTTGAGCTTAAGGTAGAAATGAATGAGGAAATGACTATGTTTGATTATACCCTAAAAATAATTTCATTAGGTATAGCCACTCATGAGAGTGATGGACATAACCTTTGAGGAAACATATAAAGGATGATAAATATGTTTAAGAAATGAGCTAGCATAAAAACAATTATGATATCAGATTTGATAGATTATAGTTTATGTAAATTACATTTTGAATCTAGTGGAGGATCCAACCACACCACATGCATATGTTTCAACTTATATTATTAGTATTAGTAGAGAGGCTACATCAACCATAAGTTAACATAACAACTATGAAAAAAATATTGAAGTTTAGGTTGAAAAAATGTTGCTATATGGTTTGAAATACATTGAAGAGATGTTAAAGGTATATAAAAAGATCGAGTCAGGACAAAACAAGATTGATCAAAAGACTAAATGTCACCAAAAATAACATAGTTTGTGAGAAAGTATAAAATGAAACATTGAATATATGTCAACCATTGATGCAAAGTTACTTGTCAAGGCTAGGATTTTTTAAAAAAGAGAAAATTATTTATCCTATGATAAGTTGGAGAGAATTCTTCATAAAATGGAGGTATTGATCAAAGCAATGGATGATTTGAAGAAGTAGTGGTAGATTATATGAGATAAGAAGACTAGAATTTGTACAATTGTGGGGAATTTGCATTATGAATTTATCAAATAAGATGGTTTCAAATAATACTTAGTGAGTGAGATAAAGGACTAGTTCATAAAGTTAGTCAAATAAGAACTATTCAAATAATGTATATTCAATATTACATCCATGAATGTACTTAGTGAAATTCATGCATCTCTTGAAGAGTTGAACTTATAATTAGCCAACTTGATTGAGGCCCCTAATATGATGATGAAGATATTTGATAAATGGTTAGTACACCACCAAAATATAGTGGCTCCTAGAGGAAATTCAATGGTTGAAGTAGTGATAAAATCATAATGTTTAAAGCATCTCAGGAACAAGAGAATATTTCTAGTCAAACTATCACTTTACCACCTATTCGATCCAAAAATAATTGTTCTTGAAGAAAAGCATCCTATGATGCATTCCATTTATTTTATTAAAAAATTTTCCTTATATTTTGTGAAAGTACTTTTTTTCTACAAAAAATATGAATATAAATATAAAATAGAATAGGTTGAAAATAGGAATACAAGATTCAACTTATTGCCTCCTACATCTATACAAAGGATAAATGACATTTACACAAGGGATGTTCGAGGTATATTATAATTATTATTGAAAGTAATAATAAGGATTTTTTTGTTCACACTTCCATTTGGAATAAAAAAGAAATTTCATAAATATGTGTCTTATAATTTTATTTGTAGATGTGTTATTCTAAAGTTTAATATGTCACTCTCAATCCTCAAGCAATACCTATTTCATTGTCAAAATATTAAACTATGTGTACCATTTCACTTTTTATGCCTAGGATAATATTTGTGTTTACTTGTACATGTATGAATTTTCATCTTCCTTATTTTTTATTTTTCATTTTAAGGATAGAAATAAATAAAATTAAATATCAATTTTTGTCTATAAATATTATAAATCATTTATTTCAATTTTTTTTTAATAAGAAAGGGAGCCTCCTTTTAGAATAGACGACATTTTTTCCCTCTTTACTATTTAAAAACACTTATATTTTCATTTGTGCCAAATATTTTTCCAACATATCTAAGGGTTTTTAGAAAGGAGGAATGTTCATCTTCGATGTTGCACCCACTTAAATACACCTCACTCTTCATGTTTATAGTGAGCACTATATTTTACTATGACATAAATGGTTTGAAAATTTGATTTTTGCCTACCTATTGACCTTGAGAAATAAATATATAGTCCATGGGTAACTGATGACCAAGGAACCTAATTTTTTTTTTACTTGTGTGATTGGTAAGTAAAATTGTTTGAAATTTTAAAGTGGCAAGTCAAATAAAGAAAAGGTTGTCTTTAACTTAGTTCAAAACACTTTATGTGGACATTTTTAAAGAAAAAATGGTAGTGTTAAATACCTTTTATTTCTCATTGATGATTCCTCCCAAAGATATGGGTTTTATTATAGAAAAACTAGGCTATTTTATTTTCACTTCAAGACTTTTAAACTTATAGTGAAGAAACATATCAACTACTTTATAAAAAATGTCTATAAAAATCAAGGGAGAGTACATATCAAAAGAGTTTTAATTTTTTTACACTCAACAAGTGATACAAAAACAATTTAATGCTTCCTACACTTCACAATAAAATGGAGTTGTAAAAATAAATAACCTAATCATCTAAGAGATGATGACATGCATGTTGAAAGGCATGAACATAGATAAGCACCATTTGTCCAAAACAATGATTACATCAGTACATTTCCTCAATATAACATACACAAAAGCATTAAACAAAATGACATCTGAATAATGGTAAAAAAATAATCCTATAGTGAAGAACCTTAGTGTCTTTGGAAGCACAAATTATGTCTACATTTGAATAAATAAGAGAAATAATTTTGATAAAAATAATGCAAAGAGCATTTTTCTTAGGTATAATCATATATGTAAACCCTATCAACTAGTTGATCCTACAACCCATAAGATATACATAATTAAAAAATAGCTCTTTGATGAATGACCACATACATATCCATTGGTAATTCTTCTTGATGATGATATCAACATAATGATAGGAAATATAATAGAAGATGGCAAGTGGATAGCATGAGGATGGTGGTGAGCAAGAAAAAATTCAAATCTAGACTCTAAATGGGAGATGGGTAGTGATGATGGTGATGGAGAGAGTCAAATCATGTGGGTGAGCATATTTGATTACCTTCTAGGGAACCAAGGATAGGTAGATGGAATATTTCTAGCAGCCCCCAATAGATTTGATAAAGAGAGTCTTAGAAAGGTGCTAGGTAAGTTGTCTTGGAGTTTAAAATTGATTAATTCACTGGATAATAAGAAAAATTTTCCTATGAAACTTCTCAAGACTATCATAGATGGAAAAAAATGCATATTCAAGTCACACCCTCTCTCATAAGCTGAGTCTCATCTAGAATGGAATAAGCCTTGGTGGGCAAATTTATGGGAACCAAACCAAACATATATACTTGCAGAGCATGGGCCAAAGAAAAATGGAACCCTAAAGGGAATATAAGCATTATATCCATGGTAAATGGTTTTTTCATGATCAGATTCAATAATCTAGAATATTATGTTAATATATTAGTAGGGGGACCCTAGTTTTTTGGTAAATTAGGACTTTTTTCTTTAAAAAAATGGCATCCAATTTTTTATCCTAAGATAGAAAATATTAATATTATGCTGATTTGGGTATTTATCCTTAACCTACCCATCAAATATTAGGAAGATCTCTTTATCATCATTACCAGGATGTTCAGATACTTGATAGCTTTTAATTTAGCCACCTAAGCTAGATCTAGACTGGTTCATGCTAGATTATATTTCAACACATTTAGGAATCAAGATATTCCTTTTTCAATATTCATTCATACTCCACATGACATATAAAATAAAATAAATAAAATTTGAAAAATATATTATTTTATGTGATAAGTGTCACAAATTGGGAAACTCTTCAAAAGAATGTACTTTTTCATCTAAATCGATACAAAACAAGCCTTATTATCAAAAGAAATGCAGGGTTTCATTCACAAAACTAGATCAACCAGAGGTATCAAAGATTTGTAACAAGGATTTAACAGTATCATAGAATAGGGAGGACAAATTTTTAGACAAGACAACATTATAAATATGTGACAAAGTATCACAAGAAAATGATGGTCTTTTGAATATTTTAGAACCATGCAAATCCAATTTAACACCTAATCAAAACCATTAGTGAACTTCATATAGGGAAGAAAATGCCGTTAATTATCATATTGATAATAAAATTTTAGATAATCTAGAGTTGGTCATTCCTTAGTAACCTAATTATTTTGACATCCTAGTGCATCTAGAAGATATGCAACTTTAAGTTAGTAATAATATTAGCTAAGAAAATTTGGATATGTCAGATATGCTTAACCACCCAATTGAATTTTCTCTTAATATTCTCAAGAAGAAGAAAAGATTCACAACATATTCCTTCCACACCTAAGAATGGTACCAAATAAAATTTTACTTCTTTGGTTGCTACAAGGAGGGGAATCAAAGGCCCTACTTATAAGACAACTCCCAAAGTTGGAAAATCCTCTAAAAAAGAATTTTTCAAAAATCTTACAAAGGAAGATATTGTAAATGGACTTCAAAAAACCCTATCATTCAAAGGAGGTAACTCTTCTAATTAATTAATCATGTTAATTTATTCATGGAACATCAGAGGAATGCATAGTTATTTAAAGAATTTTTTTTTTAGAGATTTCATAAGGACTCTCAAACCTATTATTTTAGACATTCAAGAATCCAAGCTAGAGGAAAACTTTTTTATGAATCATAAAAATAATGATTGGAGTGAAGATAATGCTATATGATTTAGCACTTCAAGGACATATAGAGATCTTATCACTTTTTGGGACACAAAATTCTTGATAGGAGAAGCTATTCTCAAATCTCAACATCATATAGTATTACTCTTCACAGATGTGATAGATAGTAAACAATGGATATTATCTAATATTTATTTACCCATTTATACATCATATCATATAAATATTTGGGAAGATATTAGATATTTTAGGAATAATTAAAAATATTTACCTTGGATCATGGATGCATATTTCAACTCTCCCTTACACCTTGGGGATAAAAAAAGAGGGAACCTAGTATTTTCAGACAACATGAAATATTTTTCATCCCTCATCTTAGATAAAAGTTTTATATATATGAAGTTAAGAGGACCTAAATTCACATGGATTAATAGGATATTTGGAGATAACCTTATACAATGTAGGTTGGATATAATTTTTGTTTCTATGGATTGGTTAATGATCAAAGATTTGAATTTAAAGGCCCTTCTCCAGATTGGGTTTGATCATAACCTCCTTGAGTTGAGTATTGTAGATCAAGTTAAAAAGGAAAAAAAAATATCCATTTAGGATGGAAAACATGTGGTTATCACATATAGACATTCATGATCAGATTTTAGAATGGTGGTCACCTATTATCAAAGGGTCAGCTATGTTCAAGCTAGCTAAAAAAATGAAAAATGTGAAAATCAAAATAAAATAGTGGAACAAACAAGTGTGTTTCAATGTCCTTATGCAAAATAAAGATTTAAAATATGAAATCTCAAATATTGAAGAGGAGGTTTAAAATAATGGGTATGATATTGAAAATTAGAATAAGGAAATACAACTCTTATGTGAATACCATACAATTGTAGAAATGGAAGAAACTCTTTGGAGACAAAAATCCAAAAATATTTGGCTAAAAGAAGGGAATATAAATAGTCATTTTTTTCATATTTCTAATTTAAGCATAAAAATCATAATTCCATCAAGGAAATCACTGACAATGAAGGACATCTTGCATTTGATTATGATCACATTAATCAAGAAAGTGTCAAATTCTTTAAAAACTTATCCAAGAATGGTTTAAATAAAAATATAAGATTTGAGCAAGAATTATTGCATGTGATCCCCAAATTATTGAATCAAGAGGAAAATTTATCTCTTATAGATACCACTTCTAATGAAGATCTCAGATTTGTTGTTTCCAAAATGAATCTTGATAAAGCCCCTGGCCCAGATGGTTTCCCAATTTTTTTTTCCAAAAATTCTAGGATATCATAGGGGATGATGTGGTTTCATCTATCAATGAATTATTTTCTTTAGATCAAATGTTAAAATAATTTAATCACACCTTTTTAGTGTTAATACCTAAGAAGGAATGGGCAATGATTTTTTTCATCCTATTATCTTATGTAACTCCATTTATAAAACCATCACAAAGATGATATCTTTGAGGTTGTAACCAATCATGGAAAATATTATTCAGTCTTAATAAAGTGGCTTTATTCTTGATAGATAAATTAAAAATGGGTCATTATTGTTTATGAATCTATCCCCTCTATGGTGTTATGATCTTGATGGGTAGATTTCACTAATGCCTTGAGTTTTGGTGTAATGATTTATTACATTTGGTATCAGATCTTCCACCCAGGTTCAAGTCATAGAGCGAGTGGTTGTGCCATCATGGCAGTGTTCATCTAGGGCTCATACATGCAAGGGATCCTAGTGTATGGGTAAAAATCTAGCCCAAAGTTTGGACTATGGAAGTGTGGTGGGATGCTATGATCTTGATGAGTAGATTTCACTAACACCATGAGGTTTTGGTGTAATGGTTTATTACATATGGATAATATTAATAATGATGTTATGATCTTAAAGTTTGGCATGGCTAAGGCATATGATATATTAGATTAGAGCTTTTTAGATAGAATTCTGGATCAATTTGGATTTTAGGATAAATTTTGAAAAATCACCAAATCTTGCATTTCCACATGTATGTTTTTAGCGCTTGTTAATAACATTTCTCAAGGTTTTTTCAAAAGTTACAAAGGAGTTAGACAAGGGAACCCCTATATCCCCTTTTTTGTTCATCATTATGGCTAATTCTCTCAGTGGATTCATATCTAAATCAATTGATTCAACTAACCTAAAAGGTTTTAGAGCAGCCTACTTTGTTGAGCTTGTCTCTCATACTCATGGATGAAACCATTCCTCTAGTTGAGACTTCTATTTAATAAGCTAGAATTATAAAAAAATATTGTTTATGTATGAATATGATTCTAATTAGAAAGTCAATTTTGATACAATCTCATTATATTTTTTTAATACTCTTATTGCTAGATAAACTAGAATAACTCTTTTGTTAGGCTGCCAAATTAAAGTTTTACCTTAATCCTACCTTGGCATGCCTCTTTCCAATAATCATATCTCATCATATGCATGGAATCCATTAATTGAGATATTTCAAAGGAAGTTTTCAAGATGGAAAGGTAAGCTTTTATCACAATCAAGCAAACTTTTGCTTATCAAGAGTGTCTTCCAAAGCCTCCTTGTGTATCTCCTTTCTCTTTTTAGCCCTCTTAAGTACATCAAAGATAAGTTGAGAAAAAATAATTGAAATTTCCTTTGGTCTAGAATTGAAGACAAAAATAGATTCCATCTTATCACTAGGAACAAAGTATGTGCTCTCAAAAAATATGGTGGTCTTGGTCTGATGAACTTTTAGCTAATGAACGAAGCACTTATTTTAAAATTTGTTTGGAGATTTGTTAAGAAAAATACCACCTTGGATAAAATTAAAGTTGTGATCCAATGTGTATATTTATTGAATATCAATTCTTTAGGGACTCGCACTTTTAGAATTTTTAAATTTTGAATAAAGATATTATTTCCATAGGGTATAATGGTAAATTGGGAATAGTCAGAATGTGGATTTTTGTAAAGATAGATGGGATTAGATCATCCCCTTTGTAAAATTGATTTTTGGTATCACTTACAAGAGGGTATTTAAAATAAGTATGGTTGTAAGGTCCAAAAATACTAGTAGGTGGTTAAAGGTGTAAAAATTCAAAAAACTTTGAGTTTAGATAACATTAATAAGGAAAACACTTTGAGGTTATCTAACTTGAAAATTTTTGATGAGAAATTTACATTTACCTCTTAGTAATAAAGAAGATCATCTTGTTTGTAATGAGTCTTTCAATGGTCATTACCAAGTAAAATCAAGTTAGTCCCTTTTGGAACATAATTTTGGTTTTAAATTTAAGTGGGAGATATTATGTGATAAATGGCTGATTCCCAAAATTAATGTTTTCTTTGGGTAGTAGTCAAAAAACATATTCTAACCATGGACAATCTAAGAAAAAGAGGTTGCATTTTGATAAATAGATGCATTCTCTATGAAAAAGATAATGAATCTATCTTCCATCTACTTGTGGATTATCCTTACTCTTGGGATATTTAGATCTATATTTTTCTTAAATTCAATGTTTTTTGGGTACATGTAGGTACAATGTTAGAAGTATGGTAATCATGGGAGTGTCCTTTTTAAAATGTATTTCTTAAGAAAGTTTGGAAGCTCTCTTTGCCTCATATCATTTGGGGCATTTAGGGAGACAACAATAATAGGATTTTTAGAGAAAAGAAATGTATAAACAAAGTGTTATCCAAAAGGATCTTTGAGGCCATCCTAGAGAACTACAACATTAAGCCTAATAATAAAGGTAAAAGCCTACTTCAGTATGAATAAATTTTAGCCTTGGTACTTCTAGTCTTGGTAAGACTGATCCTAAAGATGAGATTATAAAAAGAACTAAATGAAACCCCCCGCCTTTGGGTTGGATAAATCTCAACTTTGATGAAGCTTTTAAAGGGAACCTAGACCCAACTGAAGGTGGTGGCATTCTAAGAGACCATCAGAGAAATTTTTTGGTAGCATATGCTAGAGATATGGATGTTAAATCCAATCATTGGGTTAAATCCCTTGATTTTGTATGGGGACTTAAATTGTCTCAAAATTAAGGGTGCAATTTCTCATAATAGAGGGAGATTCTCTTAATATATTGAATTGTATGTCTAGTAAAAATGCCATTAACTAGACTATTAAGCAAGTGATAGATGAAACAATCTCTATTATAGAATCCAGGCAATAGTTTCTTATCAAACACATATATCATGAATGAAACAACATAGCATATTGGTTTTCAAATAGGGTGTGACCTCATTGGGTTAATTTAATTGGATGGACTCTAAAGATCTTCCTAGGGGCATAGTTAAAAGGATAAAGGGTGAAGTTTTGAAAAATGTGCATATTATTTGAGGAAATGTGGGACTTACTGAAGTCTAGGTGGGGGATCTAATGGGACCTTAGACTAACATATATTCTTAGTCCTTTATATTTATTTTCATCCTTTTTTGGTCTCTTAGAGAAGCTTTTAAACCCAAATTTTTTTCTTCTATTTTTATTTTCAATCATCAAAGGTAACATAAATTTAGCTTTGGGTTTTGTTATTTATTCATCCTATTGGATTTGGGAAAGACTTATTCTACCATGTTCTAGATTTTCTTAGATCACTATGGGGTTACTAAACAATATTGAACCTAAATTACCTAAATACGTCAATAAGAATGAAATAATTTAGGAGGCATTAAAAGTTGGGGGTTTTTTAGGTTTCATTGAAAAAATTTAAGGGCATGATAGGCATATTTTGAGTATCTTTGCTAATGTCTAGGAAGACATAACAATAAAAATTAATGGGTACACTTTGAAAATCATAGAGGAACTAATCACTTATGTAACATGCTTGGTAATTGATGAAACAAAAATATTCAAATATGTTAGAGATTATAAAAGAGAGGAGGTTTTTTAGAGGAAGGGGGAACCTTGGAGACTCTACACAATGGATTTAACCACGAATCTTTGCCTAGGCCATTTGGAGAAGTTGATTTTCATATAATTCAATACATCACACTCAAAGGTAGATATAATTTTTTTAGATGGTCTTTGTTAATTTTTGTAAACTATTTTAGGCATGTTGTTCCATTTAGCATCCCCTTCTACATTCTTCACTCATTAGAAGCTTCCAATTTGAAATATAAAAATGGAAAGTACCCTATTCCTAAGCATGAAGGGGTTATATTTTTAATCCATAAATACTTCAAGGGAATGAATCATCTAAATCCTGATATTTCTCAACCTTAGAATAAAATTATGGAGGATAAACCTATGGACATTAGGAATATTAAGAAGGTTTTGATTAAGTACCTTGGTAGTATTTGAAAAAATACCAAGGATAAATCTTCTAAGAGACTAGCTATTAAAAAAGCTAAAGGTTTAGAGGTTAAATCTAATAAGATTCAAGATAATATCAAAAGGCATCCAAGGAGTACAACCAAGACTCCTAATGTGATTATGAATTCACTAGACAAGAAGGGTAAAATATGTCAGACTATGGGAGACTCTACCATAGTTGAAGAAGATAGGGTTGGATCTGAAGATACTAATCAACAAAAGGATATAGATGGAATTATTAAGACCTCTCAGCCTAAGATCCCTGAAGATAGAAAAAGGAAGACTAGAGATGATGCTAAGGATAAAGGTGAAATTTCTTCTAATAAGAAGCATCAGAAATTAAATGAGAATTTTAATAGTCTAATTAGTTATTTGAAAGGTAAGGAAAATACTAATAAGATTATTAAACAACTAGACCTTTAAAATTTCATCATGCAATGGTTTATGAGGGATTTAACCAATCTCAAATGGAAGGTTAAGTTTTTTCAGCATGAGAAAGATAGATTGAATCAAATTAATGTGGCTAAAGAAGATAACCAATAGATGTAGAGTCTTCAATTTAGGGTCGACATGCTTGAGAATGAGAATGAGAAGATCAAAAATAATATCATTTCCCTAGTGAATTTTATCAAGGCTTATATGAGTGAGGGAATTCAAAATATTGAGAACCTTAGAGCTTACCTGGGAGAGTTATTTGACATAAAGACCACTGGCAAAGGAAAATCCAAATAGGCTCAGTATAGTGGTTGCTAGAAAGATCTAGACAAAGACAAGCTATTGTTACAAATTGATTATAATATCAAAAAGATGAAAAGTTGTTTGGATGAAATATTAGGAAACATTGACATGGATTAGGATTCAAATTCTCATTATGATTCTTTTTTGATGTATCTCTATTGTATCTGGGTTGTGTTCTGGCTATTTTTGGTCCTATTTTGTCTCTATATTTCCTTTGGTATTTGGTAGACCCTTGTTTCCTTTTTGTTATTACTTTTCCTAGGTTTTAGGGACTCGATTAAAAAAACATCCCCACTTTAACCTTAATAAAAAAACATAATGATAAGTAATACAGTGAATATATCAAGCAATAAATTATTTAAGAATGAGAAGTTAGTTTAATTTTAGAGACCAATTTTCAATAAAAGGTTAGTTCCAAAGACAAACCTATCCAAAGGAGAAGGGAGTGTTAAATTTTTTATTTAAAAATAATGTGGAAATAAACCTATAAGATATGATAAAATTTAGACTACTCAACATTATTCAATGCATCCCTATAAGAGGTTGATTTTACATTGCTAAGTATAATGGTTCATTCCTTAGAACCATATTCAATTAATGAGGGTTTGCATTTAAGATAATGAGTTAAAGCAATACAAGAATAATCTGATGTTATCATACAACCAAACTTGGGAGATTATTGATATACCAACATAAAATAAACCCACTGGGTGTAAATGGGTGTTTCTAACAAAATATAAAGCATACAACATCATTGAAAAGCAAAAATTTAATTGTTTGAAAAAAATTACTCTCAAAATATGGAATTGACTATTAGGAGATTTTTTTTTTATTATCAAAGTTTAAAACCATTAGACTTGTGTTCTATCTTGTAAAAAATTGGATAGTGTGTCCACCAAATGAATGTAATAAGTGAATTTATTAATGGTGATACTCAGAAGGAAGTGCACATGAAAAAAATTAAGCATTCAAAGTTCAATGAAAATAAAAAAAACTTTGTGATTTGATAAACTCAATATATGGGTTGAAGAAAAGACCTAAAGTGTGGTACATCAAGATTGATTAAAACATATACACACATGGTTTTCATCACAACCTTTTAATTTATAGATTGTAAATCTAAAAGGAACATGGATAGTTTTTCATCTTGATTGTGTACTTGATCTTATAATTATTGGGATTAGTAAAGAATTATTTTTATCAATGGACCCTCCATATACAATTGATTTAGAGTCTCATTTATATTATTAAACCAAACTTGACATAATTTATTATGGGAGTCATCTTTAAAATTTCATGATGAAGCCTAGAAAAAAAAACTAGAAAACATCTAAATGGGTGTTGATATATTTGTGTGACACTCTAAAATTTGAACTAGAGTAATACAAAATGGAGAAAAATACTTTATTTATTATTTTGATAAAAATTAGGTAGGATACATTAATTATTAGAACTAGACAATGGGTTATGTTTTCAACTTGGGCTCAAGAACCATTTTATAGGTAAGTAGGAATCAAATGATTGTGGCCATTTCTTGCACTGGATCAGAGTAAAAGTCAACACAATGAGTTATCTATCATGCCATTTTTATTTTTTGAATTTTGAATGATATGGATACTCTCATAGATAAAATAACATATGTACTACACTATTCATATCATTTCAAATATGGAAAAGAATCTTACTATGCATGAATGATCAAAACATATATGCATTCATTATCATTTCATCAAAGAGAAGGCAAAAAATAATAAATACATATGCAGTTCATCCTCACTCAAGGCTAATTTACAAATTGATTTAAAAATTCATTGTTGCATATCAACTTTCCTCAATTTATAACTAGACTTTACATAATGATTTTTTTAACAAATTAGATACTCAATGGGGTGTTAAAAATATTAGAATATCTAATAGTTTTTTTGTTAGTAGTAGTTAGTTGATTGCTAGTAAAGGTATGGGTTGTTAGTTTAGACACCAAATTTTTGTACAAGCCTTTTATCACAATAATTTTAATACTTTTTTGTGTATATGGGTCATTAGCTAGATTTAGGGGTAAATTGGTGTTTTCCTATGTGTCTTTTCCTCTTTGTGTTATCTTGTGGTCCTTTCTTCCTCTATTTATCATTTTTTAATATGCTCATGGGTATATATATATATATATATATATATATATATATATATATATATATATATATATATATATCCCCCATTCATATTCTCTTCGCAATAAAACTCGTAGCTGATATGAGATGGACATGGGTAGACTCATAGATTTTGTAGGCCTATGTTTGGATCTATTTTTTTAGTATTTTGCCTTTTGTTTGGTTAGATTTTGCACACACATTAGCTATGAATTCAAATCATGAAATCCTATATATACATAGTTTAATATAATTTTAATTGACAAGAATCAAAAATCATCATGAAGGATCAACACAAGTTCCTATCATATACATTTCAAGTCTAGGTATACTTAAGAAATATTTATATCTTCTCAAATTAATTGCATCACCTCATTGGTATTGTACCAAAATAAGGACTAAGAAACATATAGTTTTATCTCCACATAGGGAGAGGAGGTTGAAACCCTACCTCAAACACATCATCTACACATTGAATGACCTATAAGGGGTTTGATTCTAGTATGAGATATATGTAGCTTGAACCCCCAATTTTTTGTTTTCTTGACCCCAAATACTAATCTCTTCTATCTTCTAGATTTAAATATCATTGTGCCAAGATAGGTCATGAAATAGAATATAAATTTTTGTAATTTTTGTTAGTAAAACAAGAAAAAATCATATAGAAAAAAATAACATCAAATAATGATACATACCTATAAATAAAAAAATAAAAAAGTAAGTTTAGGTCAAAATCAAGGCTTTGAGATAAACTCAACATGTGAATCAACCTAGGGATGAGTCTGATCGTTTCATTCTCAAATATCAAAATTGAAGGCATTTAATTCACCCATGCAACCCTGATTGTAGACATAGGTGGAAGATAGTCTACACATTATAGATATAGGTTAAAATTTATATAAATAAATTAAAGTGTGATTATTATAGCTCATTTACTCTTTTTTCATTATCATTATCATTTTGTCACTACATTTGGGCTATGTTTAATATTTATACAATAAAATAAATATGATTCCTATATTTTAATGCCATATTTGTTAAATATATTCATTAATTAAAGTATTTTAGCCAATTTTCATTAAAAAATTTTAGGGTAAAATGGTTAGTTATACCAATCCTACAAAACTTTATTTTTAATAAATATTCCCTTCTAAGAATATAATTTGTCACATCCCAATGTATCTCTAAGCTAAATAACCTATTTGATCCATGAGTTATTATGGTTGATTAACTAATATTTGGTTAAGCTTAATGACATATGATGATTATGGGACAACTAGTGTTGCTTAGTTTACATGATTAGTTTGTTATGAGATAATAGTACTTTTATATGATCATGTTTATACAACATTATTTAATAGATATAATGATGTTTTGGGATAACTACCTTCATTATTTTGAGGTGGATGCATGATATATTCTTTCATCAAAGTGTGACAGAGGGAGAACATCATTAGAGAAGGTGGTTTATATGAAGACATTGGGGGATGATAGAGAATGAATCTAGAAACCCTTGCACAAACCACATTTATATTTCATGACTATGTGATTAATTCTTTGATTGATAGTTTTAGTCTGTTTTGATTTTACATTTAAATGATTGCTTTGATCTTTTATGTTTTCACTAATCTAGTTTTTATTAATGATCATGTTGATTTTTCTAAGTGATTTAACTAATTTGGTGATCGTACGTAGTTTATCACATGTGATGTAATTGTTTGGTTGAATTCATTATGTTTTGCTTAATTACTATCTTTTTGGGTATGACTTTATTGTATTAGGATATGATATTATAACATATTCCATTATTGTTATCTGATGTTTAAGATTTAGATAATAATAATTCAAGATTATTATTACAATATGTGTGTGTGTTTTCTAATGTTGAAAGATATAAATGTTATTATTTTAAAAGTTATGGTATTTGATTAAATGTATGACCAAAGGTTTCATATTCAAAGTACATTATAAATTGGATGTAATTTTTAAATGATTTAGGGAATCATTGCATTTGAAAAGTATTTGTTTGTGATGACATGGTAACATAAAATATAGTATTTGAATAATATATAGTTAATACATTAGTCGAGTGGTCAAATTTAAATGGAAAGATATTATCAACAAATTTGATATTCATTGAATGGTATAACATGAATATTATGACTATCATTTATATGGTTGTTAGTCAATTCGTGAAGTCAACAAGGGAATAATGAGAAGTCAATGACATGAAATTATATTTGGGATTATAAAATGATCATTTTAATCAATGAAAAAGAAGTTTCGAGTGATGAGGGTTACTAACCACTCATTGAATTTGATTTAAGCATCATTTGGAGAAAATCATGGAGGTTGTTATGTATTTCATGGTGATGAATTATGGAATTGGTTGAGCTATTTTTGTATCATTAATTCAGTCAGTTGAAGCAGTTGTTAATGGTGAAGAGTAAGAGAATGAAAGAGAATAAAAAGAATAGAGTTGGGGTTGTGAATGAGATAACACACTACATATAGATGAGAGTATATAGAAAGGGAAGGAGGTGATAGTTTGAATGAAATAAAAAGGATTAATATACATATTATTTTCCATTCACAGGTAGGTTTTGTAATTCAATTCTTGAGAGTAAAATATTAAATGGGTTTTTGAATGGTTAAGGTTACTAGTTTTTCAATTGCTTGAAATATATGGAAAATGTGAAGGGATATATGTAGGGCAATGTGGAATGCTCGACCTTGATAGAACCCTACAACCAACCTAGGGTAACCTAAGGGGGTTGGGTAGAGATATAGAATTGGCCATGGATAATTAGTATTTTAAGAGCTCTATCATAAACTCCTTTATTAATTCAAATATCAATATTTGTCTTAAAAGATTATCCTTGATGGAATATTTTGATTTGTCTTGAATGAGTTGAAGTCAAACCAGTTTAGTATATATCCATTTGGGTATTTGGAAAATAAATATTAATGTAATTTTGGGTATTCAAATGTGTAAACCAATTTAAATTTTTGGGTATAAATGTAGATTTCATTATACAAAAAAGGTTTATGAATATGTGTGTGTGTGTGTGTGTGTGTGTGTGTGTGTGTGTATACACACACATATATACATATACATATATATATGTATATGTATATAGGTCTATGAATATATATATATATATATATATATATATATATATATACACACATACATACATACATATATATACATATATATATATATATATATGTATGTATGTATGTATGTATGTATATTATATACATACACACACACACATATGTATATAATATATGTATATACATACATACATATATATATATTCATAGACCTATATACATATACATATACATATACACACATATATATACATATATATGTATACACACACACACATGTATATGTATATATGTGTGTGTGTGTGTGTGTGTGTGTGTGTGTGTATATATACACACACACACACACACACATATATACATATACATGTGTGTGTGTGTATACATATATATGTATATATATGTGTGTATATGTATATGTATATGTATATAGGTCTATGAATATATATATATGTATGTATGTATATACATATATTATATACATATGTGTGTGTGTGTATGTATATAATATACATAGATACATACACACACATATATATATATATATATATGTATACACACACACACATGTATATGTATATATGTGTGTGTGTGTGTGTGTGTGTGTGTATATATATATATATATATATATATATATATATATATATATAGAGAGAGAGAGAGAGAGAGAGAGAGAGTAGTTTATCAGGTTTTAATGGGTGATTGTATGTATTACATTTAGAATATGAAGTTACCTATATAGGTGAATTGGAGGTTATGAATTTGATTTTATTTAGTTTGGCTTTAGATTCAATGAATTTTTACATACATGGTAACAATATAGTATTATACTCTTAGTTATATTATGTAATCTTGAATTGTGCATACTTGTTTATATAAATGAATTTTTGAACTTTTGGCTTAAGTCTTATTATATAATCTAGGTATGGGTAGATGAATAAGTGACTGTAGGTTATGCATTCAAATTTATAAATAGAAATATACCCAAAAATGTTATAGTATACATGGCAAAGTTTAGTATGATTATGTTCATTATAATTATGAACTACACTTACTTTTAAATATGATTATGTAATATTATATAGTTCAGATTTGTCTTTGAATTGAGAAAGAGTCTTGAATAGTCAATGAAAAGTCTGTGTCTGGGTTTAATTGTATGTTTTCCATAACCTTGTTTTGCCAAGACTATGTTGTTTTATTGAAAACTTGAATTGGATAAGATTGACTGTGTGTTATGTTTATTCATATGCATTAAATTTAAAAGTTAATCTTAAATTGATTGATTGGATTTAATTGATTTAATAGTTCTAGTGAATAAAGGAGTAGCTATGTTTGATTGATATAATTTTGTGTGTTTTATTTATCAAGGACAATGGGAATTTCTTAGTTTAATGAAAAAGGTTATGGGGCCTTTGTTTGTGAGCTAACTATGTATTTAGTGTATACAATATACTCTAAGATGAATGAAAGTGGATGTCATCTTAGTAATATACTATATAAAATGAAGGATACACACACACACACACACACACACACACACACACACATATAAACATATATATATATATATATATATATATATATATATATATATATATATATATATATATATATATATATATATATATATATATATATATATATATATATATATGCATGCATGCATTCATGCATGTATGTATAATATTATTGTTGATTGAGTAAGAAATGAGGGAATGAATATACCAATCATATACATACATACATACATATTAATGCATACGCTTGTGTTATGTATATAAGTGTTATTATCTTAATACTGTGTAAATGATGCTTGTTTATATTTGGTTGGTATAAAACAATTAAAATATTATATTAAGAGTTTAAATACAAACCATTTATGATGTTTTTAATTGGCTTTTAGTATATGTGGAATATGAACAATTTATTAAGCATGTGTTATAATGTTGTTCCATAGAGAAATAAGATTGTAAGTTGCTTAGTGGTTTAAGAAATTAGAGGTCTCGATAATCATTACCTAGATGGTATGTTATATTGAGGACTATTTTTTGGATTATGTTTATTATTTGTAATAAATTAGATGTATGGATTCATTTCCCTTCATTTGATAGACTAAATTAATGTAGATGATATTTTTGTACTTAGCATAATTTTGATTATCTAAAGTGAAATATTATTATTGAATCTATTTGGTTTTAATAGTATTATTTATTTTACTAAAAATTGCATTCATGACCCTAAATAAGTAGTGGATGGATTTCAATGGCTTAATTAATGCCATTAATGTAAGATGAAGCAAAATCTAATATAGTGGTGTGTATGAAATTGACTGATCCTAGAGATCATTAATTATTGAAAAACTTTGACCAAAGTAATGTTTTGATTAAACATTATCATTTCATATGTTGATATATTTTTTCATATTTGTTTGATATCATATTAGAATGGATTTTTTTATGGTACACATTATGTATTAGATATCTTTAAAACATAAGTTATAGTTTGTTACTCTATATTCCCACACCATCATTATTTACCTATCTATGAAGGTAAGGCCATCCCCTTGTTTGGGAGATAGTAAGGGGGATATATGGTCTATGGTTGGTGTGGAAAAGATCTTGGATGATGCTCTCCCTCTTAGCTAGAGTACTATAATAGGGACTATTCTTGGAATTACATATTGATACATGAGTCATGGAGATTCTGCTTAGAGGACTTTTGTATGATGTTTTATCATTGAGATATTATTATGTATTACTGAGAACTATAACATTTATGCATTATACTAGAAATAATAGTGGTTGTAATGTTGTATTATTCCTCACTAAATTTTTACTTTATCATTTATGATTAGATGCAATATTTCTTAGGTTTTTAGTATTATTCATGATTTTCATATCTGTTGATGATGTCCTTAGCTAAGTGCATTAGCTATAAAATTTTTGGTTAACTAAATTAATACAATTAGTTAAATATCACTAGTAAGCTTTCTTGTGATGAAATATATTTAATAAATATGGGTATTTAATTTAAAAAAAATTAATGCTATATTTTGGTAAAATCTAGTGGGGTTGTCACATTGTGGTATTCGAGCTGAAGATCAAACTCTAGGACTTAATATGTTTACTAACATAAACTTATTCTCATAATAAATAGAAATAATAATGGTGCATGATAGACTAGGAGGTGAAGGTACTTCGAATACCAAACCCCTTGTTGATCCATACTAGTTTCCATTGAGAAAGCTACAAAGTTGGACCAAATCTTCATGAGCTTGCAAGAGACTAAGGACCAAATTATGGCCCTATAATAGGAAGTGCATGGCCATGAAGAGGAGAATGATCAAGAGGAACCTAAAGAACATATTTATGACCAAGAACATCTTTAATAATAGAGGCGTAAGGAGGTTCCATAAGATGTGACAACTCGAGTATCTATAGAGTTGGCATGAAACATGAAAAAGGTGAATCCACCCAAGTTCAATGGAACTTTTGGGGGATGGAGCTGAAGCATGGATGACATAAATAAAGAAGTATTTTGGGATTAAAAATTATTCTAAAGTTATGAAGATAGTCTGGAGATCTTATCAACTTTCTAGTGAAGTAGTGACTTGGTGGGAAAATAAGAAGATAAAGATGAACCTTGACTCAACCATCACCACTTATGATTAGTTTGAAACTATTTAGGTCATGATGGATTCCATAGTTATACTATGATCAAAATCTTATGTATTTTTAAAATATTAAGAAAGGTGATTTATCAATGAATGAATACTGGGAGCAATTCACCAATCTTATTAAGTATTTACCTTAGTATCAAGAAGATGATAGGTTCAAAATCAAGCAATTTATCATGGGATTGAAATTCCAAATTAGCTGTGAAGTAGATGTGCATGGTCCATCTACCATGGATAAGGTGTTTGAGAAGGTGGTCAAGCAGGAACATAAACTAAAATCTCTTTCCCAAGTCAAAGATAAGTTCAAAAATAAATTTTGAAGTTCTAAAAAAAATTTAAAAAAGAAAAACTAGAAGCAAATGAGTGTAAATTCCAAGGGTTAGCTCAAAAATTAGAATGCCTAGTTTAATAGTGGTTTAAGGAATATGAAACTTGGTAATCATTTAAAGGATGGTTTCAATGGAAACTGACAGATTGAGATTAAAGGACTAGTTAGATCTTGCTTCATTTGTGGAGGTGACCATTTTACTTAATAATGTTCTCAAGACAAATTGAAGAACAAGGGTTTAGATTCTTAGTACATTTCAAAAATGGATTCATGTGGTCATTGACAATCAATAGGGTGAGTATCAAATTTTGCCCATAAAACTATTAAGTATTTTGTTTTATCATCTAGTTTCTATTTTTATTGATACAGTAACTACATAATGTTTCATTTCTCCTAGAATGCTTATTAAACTATCTATAAAAGCTAGAGTTATGACCAAATTCATGGTCATTATAATAGGGGAATGAGTCAAAGGTCAAGGTTGAAAAGTATCTATTTGAAGTAGAGATTAAGTTTCCATAGCTCACTAGAGTAGTAGATATTTATGCAACACTATTGGGATCATAGTATGTGTTCTTAGGAGTCAATTGGATTATGAATCATAAAGCCAAGGTTGATTATTTTGTGAATAAATTTGAGTGTCAAGATGATTTTAGAAACTAGACACAATTTCAAGGTGAGAAAAAGGAGTTGAAGATAAGGAAGATTTCTACAATTCAACTTAAGAAATCTCAAAAGAAGGGATTCCAGGTATTTATATTTAAGATAAATGATATGAAAGAATATAAGAAACCATCTATCAAAGATTATACTTTTTTTTATAAACTTCCATGACATGTTTATGGAAGAATTACCAAGATTACCACCTAAGAATCAGTTTTATTTCTCAATTGATATCATAACTAGATAAAAAATGTAGTCTAAAGAACTAAATATAATGAAAACCACTTAATTAGTTGAGTTAAAAGAAAAACTTTAGGATTTGTTATTGAAAGGACTGATTTGACCAAGTGTGTCTCCATGAGGTGCACCAGTTGTCTTTGTTAATAAAAAGGATGGCACTCTTTGCCTATGTATAGACTATAGGAAATTAAATAAAACAAAGATCAATAAAAATATCCATTGCCATGCATTGATGATAAATTTGATCAAATGTCAGGGGAAATAATCTTTATTAAGATTGATCTTAGAGTAGGGTATCACCAATTGAGGATATGTAAAGAAGATATTTTGAAAATAACATTTAAGACTCGATATGGGCAGTACGAGTTCATAGTGTTACCATTTAGATTGAAAAAAGCTCAAGTAGCATTTATGAATCTTATAAACAATGTGTTTAGATATTACCTAGATCATTTTATTTTGGTCTTTGTATATGAAATTCTTATTTATTTAAAGGATGAGGAAGAGCACTTGCAACATCTAGAATTAGTTTTGCAATGTTTGTAGAAGTATATGTTGTATGGAAAGTTATCTAAGTGTATATTTTTACAAAGGAAAGTGTAGTATTTGGGACATATTATCTCTAAAAATGGGATTTTAGTAGATCTATCAAAGATAAGAGCCATTATGGAGTGGCCAACATAAAATAATGTGCATAAGGTAAGGATTTTCATGGGATTAGCAAGATATTATAGGAAATTTATACCAAATTTATATAAGATAGTTAATCTAATTACCTCTCTTCAATGGAAGAATTAAAGTTTCAACTAGTTAGATAAGTGTGAGGTAACCTTTCAAGAACTAAAAAGGATCCTTACTTCAGCACTAGTGCTAAGAGTTCCTAATCCTAATGGTCAATTCTCAATGATCATTGATGCATCTAGGGATAGACTTGGAGGATTTATTATGTAGGATGGCTTAGTGGTAGTCTGAGTCTAGAAAACTAAATTTATATGAGGTGAATTTCTCCCTCATGACCTAAAACTTGCAATAATTATTCATGATTTGCAAGTTTGGAGACATTATCTATTGGGAAAACTATTTGAGCTCAAGACTAATAACTTGAGACTAAAGTACATCTTCACCCAACTAAATTTGAATGATCATCAAAGGTGATGGTTAGAGTTATTATATGATTATGATTTCTATATTAACTATATAAAAGTCAAGGAGAATAGAGTAGATGATACTCTAAGTCATTAGAGGCACATAACAGCTATGGCTATTATCAAGAGTAATTTTAGATATTGAGTGATAAAATTCTCACCAAGAGATGAATTAATAATCAAGTCAGGAAAGCATTGACTAATAATGCTTAGAATCTTAGGTATAAGGGATTAAAGATAGAGAGTGATGGTATTTTGTAGTAAGATAGTAAGATGTATGCACCTAATAAGGAGAATATTAGGAGCATAGTGCTAAAAGAATTTCAAAATTCCCCATATTCAGGAAATCCAAGATTAACCAAGTTCATGGCTGAGCTTAGACCACTCTATTTATAGATTGAGCTTAGACGACTCTATTTCTATAAATGAATAAAGAGAGATGCAATGGATTTTGTGTCTCATTTTCTATAATGGTAGTGTGTGAAAGATAAAAAAGTATATTTGGATGGATTGCTATATCCACATGACATACTAGAATGGAAGTGACAAGTGACTAGTATGGACTTTGTCTAAAGTCTACCATTATCATGGAATAGACATGACATGATCATGGTTGTAGTTGATAAACTAACCAACGTATCCCACTTCATATCGAGTAAATTGGTAGATGATACACCTACATTTATGAAGAGATTTATGAAGTGTATTGATTCCATAGTTCTATAGATAAGATCATTTTGGATTGAGATTTGATGATGACTTATAGGTTTTGGTTGACTCTAAACTTAGCTCTAGGTATATAGTTGAACTTCAACACTACTTATCAGCCATAAATTGATGGATAGATAGAGTGAGTTAACCAAGTTATAGAAGATCTCCTTCATATGTTTTGATGGATCATCAATACAACTAGGATGAGTACCTTCCATTTGATGAATTTTCTTACAACAAATTATACCGATCAACATTAAAGATGGCTCCATTTGCAGCATTATACAAAAAAAGGAGTAGAACACCAATCAGTTGGGACATATTAGAAGACATGGTAGTATTTGGACTTGAGATGCTTTCAAAAATATAAGATCAATTCAAGACAATCATGTAGAGGTTGGTCAAGGCCAATGATAGACAAAAAAATTTATGCTGATATGAAGAGAATAATTAGGCAATTTTTTGCTAGTGATAAAGTGTTTCTATAGGTTAAGCCTTAAAAAAGACTAATTAAATTTTGAAAGTCAAAAAAACTTTCACTAAGATATGTGGGACCCTTCAATGTTTTGGAAGTGGTCAATCTTATACCATATAGGATTGCATTGCCACCAACTCTATATATTTTACATATTGTATTCCATGTGTCTTATCTTAAAAAGTATGTTGTTGATCTTTCAGATCTATTGGATTGGAATGATTTGTAGGTTTTAGACCCTAGAGTGGTCATGGTAGAACCAATTAGTGTAATTGACAATCACAAACTACATTTTCATAATAGAGAAGTGACATAGTGCAAGGTCTTGTAGGACCAATATTATAAAGATAGTGCCACTTGGGAGGATGATGATGAGTTTTACAGGCTATTTACACATTTTTTTATTTATTTACTATTGTATATTATATTATTTTCTATTGAATAAAATTTTAAATTCATAACTTGTGTTTGAAAAAATGTCATTGGGGTGATAACCAACTTTAGCGGGGAAGGATGTCACATCCTGATTTATCTCTAAGTTGAATAACCTATTTGATCCATGGATTATTATGTTTGATTAGTTGATTAACTAATATTTGATTAAGATTAATGATATATGTTAATTATGGGACAGTTTAAGTTGCTTAATTTACATGATTAGTTTGCTATGAGTTAGTAGTACTTTTATATTTTATACATTATGATAATATTTATCTAGTATTATTTTATGGATATAATGATGTTTCAAGCTAACTATCTTCATTATTTTGATGTGGATGCAGAATGGATTCTTTCCTCAGAGTGTGATGGAGGGAAAGCATCATTGGAGGGGGTGGTTTAGATGAAGACATTGGGGGATGATAGAGAATGAATCTAGAAACCCTTGCACACACCACATTTGTATGTCATGATTGTGTGATTGATTTTTTGATAGATAGTTGTAGTATGTTTTATTTTTACATTTAAATGATTGATGTGATATTTTATTTTTTTCACTAATCTAGTTTCTGTTAATGATCACGTTGATTTTTTTGAGAGATTTCACTAATTTGGTGATCATACGTAATTTATCTTATGCAGTGTAATTTTTTGGTTGAATTCATTATGTTTTACTTACATTAATATGTTATTGGGTATGATTGTATAGTATTACGACATGATGTTACAACATATTCCATTATTTTCATTTGATATTTAAGATTTAGATAATAATAATAATTAAATATTATTATTACAATATATGTGTGTGTGTATTATAATGTCAAAAGATATAAATGGTGTTGATTTAAAAGTCATGGTATATGATTAAATTTATGACCAAAGGTTTCATATTCAAGGTACATTAGACATTGGATATAATAGTTAAATGATTTAGGGAAATATTTCATTTTAAAAGTATTTGTTTATGATGACATGGTAACATCAACTATAGTATTTAAATACTATATAGTTAATACATTAGTCGAGTGGTCAAATTTGCATGGAAATATATTATTAATAAATTTGATATTCATTGCATGGTATATTATGAAGATTATTACTATTGTTTATTTTCTTGTTGGTTAGTTTATGAAGTGGACAAGGTAATAATAAGAATTCACTGACATGCAATTATATTTGGGATTTTAAAATGATTCTTTTAATCATTGAAAAATAAGTTTCGAATGATTAGGATTACTAACCATTCGTTGAATTTGAGTTAAGCATCATTTGAAGAAAATCATGGATGTTACTGTGCATTACATGGTGATAGATTGTGGAATTGGTTGAACAATTTTTGAATGCATTAATTCAATCAATTGAAGTGGTCATTAATAGTGGAGAGTAAAAGAATGGAAGAGAATAAAAAAATAGAGTGGGGCTTGTGAATGGGAAGGCACATTTCATAGAGAGGAGAGTATACAAAAAGAGAAGAAGGTAATATTTTTAAGGAAGGAAAAATGGATTATATACAGCTTCTTTGGCATTTACAGGTACATTTTGTAATTCAATTCCTGAGTGTAAAATATTGAATGGGTTTTTGAATTATTAAGGTTACTAGTTTTTTAGTTATTTGAAATATATGGAAAATGTGAAGGGTTGTATGTAGGGTCCTATGAAAGGCTCAGCCTCCATAAGAACCCTACATGTAACCCAAGGTAATGTGAGGGGGTTGGGTGGAGCCATAGAATTGGCCATGGTTAATTAAGATTTTAAGAGATCTGTCCTAAACTCCACTTTTAATTTGAATATCACTGTTTAGTCTTAAAATATTATCCTTGATGGAATATTTTGATTTGGCTTGAATGAGTTGAAGTCAAACCAGTTTGGTATATATCCATTTGGGTATTTGGAAAATAAATATGAATGGAATTTTGGGTATTTAATTGTGTAAACCAATTCATATTTTTGGGTATAAAATGTGGATTTTATTATATAAAAAGGGTATGTGAACACACACACACACATCCTTACTTAATTGTATTGCAATTTTTTAGGCTTTAATGGGTGACTATATGTATTACATTTAGAATATGAAGTTACCTATATAGGCAAATTAGAGGTTATGGTTTTAGTTGGATTTAATTTAGATTTAAATTCAATGAATTTGAACTGATAGGGTAATAATATAGTTTTATACTCTCAGTTATATTATGTAATCCTGAATTGTGCATACTTGTTTATATAAATGAATTTGGGAAATTTCAATTAAAGTTTTATTACATAACCCACATATGGTTAGATGAATAAGTGAATGTAGGTTATGCATTAAACTTTATGCATATAAATATACCCAAAAAAGTTATAGTATACATGGTAGAGTTTAGTATGATTTTGTTCATTATAATTATGAACTACGCTTATGTTTAAGTATGCCTATGTAGTATTATATAGTTTTGATTTGTCTTAGAATTAAGAAAGAGTCTTGAAAAATCAATGAAAGGACTAAGTGTATGGGTTTAATTATATATTTCACATAAACTTATTTGGCCAAGATTGTGTTATTTGATTGAAAACTTGAATTGCATAAGATCAACTGTGTGTTATATTTGCTCATATGCATTAAATTAAAAGTCAATCTTAAATCAATTAATTGGATTTAATTAATCAAATAGTTTTGGTGAATAAAAGAGTAGTTGTTTTTGATTTATATAATTCTATGTGTTTTATTTATCAAGGACAATGGTAATTTATCTATTTAATGAAAAAGGTTATGGGGCCTTTGTTTGTGGGTTGACTGTATACTTAGTTTATATAGTATATTTTAAGATGAATGATAGTGGATGTCATCTTAATATTATACTATATAAAACAAAGTAGTTATAATGTATTTATATGTGTGAATTTAGAATGTGTGTGTGTGTGTGTGTGTGTGTGTGTGTGTGTGTGTGTGTGTGTGTGTGTGTGTGTGTGTGTGTGTGTGTGTGTGTGTGTGTGTGTGTGTGTGTGTGTGTGTGTGTGTGTGTGTACATACATATAAATGGTATAATTAATACAATTGTTGATTGAGTAACAAATTGGGGAAGGAATATACCATTAATATATATGAATGCATACAATTTTTCTACGTATATAAGTGTTACTATCATAATAGTGTGTAAATGATGCTTGTTTATATTTGGTTGGTATAAAAGCATTAAAATATTGTATTTAAGAGTTTAAATATAAAGCATTTATGATGTTTTGGATTGCCTTTTTTAATAAGTGGAATATGAATAATTTATTAAGCATATGTTATAATATTGTTTCATGGAGAAATAATATTATAAGTTGTTTAGTGGTTTAAGCAACTGACAATCTAGATAATCATTACCCAAACAATATGTTATATCAAGGACTATTTTTTAGATTTTATTTATTATTTGTAATAAACTAGATGTATGGATTCATTTCACTTCATTTGATGGACTAAATAAATGTAGGTGATATTTTTGTAATTAGCATAATTTTGATTATCTAAACTTAAATATTATTAATGAATCTATTTGGTTTTAATATTACTATTTATTTTACCAAATCTTGTATTCATGACCCTAAATAAGTAGTGGATGGATTTCATTGGATTAATTAGAACCATTAATGAAATATGAGGCATAATTCGATTGAGTGATGTGTATGAAATTGACTGATCCTATAGATCATTAATTATTGAAAAACTTTGGCCAAAGTAATGTTTTGATTAAACGTTGTCATTTCATATGTTGATCTAGTTTTCATATTTATGTGATATCATATTAGAATGGATTTATTTATGGTACAGATTATGTATTAGATATCTTCAAAACATGGGTTCTAGTTTGTTACTCTGGATTCCCACACCATCATTATCTACCCATCCGTGAAGGGAGTGTCATCCCCTTGTTTGAGAGATAGTGCATGGGATCTATGGTCCATAAATTGGTGTGAAAAAAGCACTCAGATGATACTCTCCATCCTAGCTAGATTATTATACTAGGGACTACACTTGATATTATAGATTGATACATGCGTAATGGAGACTCTACTCAGAGGAGCTTTGTATCATGTTTTATCATTGAGATATTATTATGTATTATTGAAAACTATAAAATTTATGCATTATACTTCTAAACTAGTGGTTTTAATATTGTATTAACCATGGTTGAATTTGTACTATATCATTTATGATTAGATGTAGTATTTATTGGTTTTTTAATATTGTTCATGATTTTCATATCTTTTCATGGTGATCCTTAGCTAAGTGGATTAGCTATAAACCTTTGGTTAACTAAATTAATATAGTTAGTTAAACATAAATAGTTAGGTTTCTCATGATGAAATCTATTTGATTAATATGTGTATTTAATTTTAAAATAATTATATATTCTAGTAAAGCCTAGTGGGGTTGTTACATAATCAATATTGAATATCATTTATGTTGTTTCTTATTTGTTATCTATCAACTTCCTTTGAAATATTATTATTATGAGAAAATACTTACTGACTTGGTTTGATGAAAAATATTTGTCATTATTGCATAATCAACATGTTTTTTCACAATCCCTAATAAAAAACAAAAAATCAAATAGCATCAAAATAACACACCATTTTTACACAATTAGTGTCATTTTTTCATTTACATTTTACTCAAGTTTATTAGGGGATGGGGCATGGTTAGTTGAATTATTCATAAACTATGATATTACACATAGTTTGTTAATTTTTGTAATCATAAACCTATAAAATTCTTCAAATTATGACAACCACAAGCTAGATAAGGCTCACAAGGTTTTTAAGCTTCAAGGAGTTACAGACTTGTAATTTACATCATATGATAACAATCAAACACTAGAAAAGGCTCACAATAATTTTTTAAAATTACATCACAAGATAAAAACCATTAAAACCTTTGGTGATGTTAGTACTAGATAGACACATGATAACACATCAAGCTAGGAATTTCACCCTAAAGTCATGCTTCTTGATCAGAAAATATTTTAGTACGGTTTATGCCTTATAAACCACCTATTTTTAGACTTGTTTTTTTTTATATTGTTAAAAGAGTGTTATGGGTTCCCACAACCCTTTCACTTATATTATAAAACTATACAAATAATTATTACAATATACAAAAAGGCTTAAAAAGGACATTGTAGAGATGAAATATCCATCCTACAAAGAGATGAAGAAATCTCTTACAAAAATCCCATTTTTCCTATAAAGGTAAAATCACCCTATCTTATGAATATAGAGTTTGTATATCTTTAATAAGATTACTATAACCTTAAACTATGAAAATTACCTCTAATAAGGTTGGGGGGACAAAAAATTCCATCACCAAACCCAACAAGTGTTCCCTAGTATTCCAATGATGTAACATAAAACTTAATTTTACAACCACCTTCCACCAACAAGATACAAAGATGTATGACGATTATAATATCTCTAAAATTCTAACTGAATATTTGGTAGCCAAAATCTTAGAAGTTTTGTATTAGTATGCATATCATGGGAAAAAAATAAAACAAATAAAAACATGATCATTTGCCGCCTATGATATGAATAAATTTTAAAAAATAATTATGAAATCCATTAAATCCAAGTTAGGTTCATCAAAATGTGTATAGTAACCCCATTTTTTTCTAAAATTTCAACCATATATGATATCATTCATATCTACAAAGGTGTTGTTTATAATTTCAATAAAAAAATGGGAACCAAAATAAATGATATTGGAACTAAATTCAAATCCAAGAAGATTGCTTCTTCTACATGGATATTAGATATAGTTTGGCTCTTGCTCTAGCTTCTCTCAGGGTGGAAAATATTACTCTTTCACTATGAAGGGTATACAAAGGTACTCCTATTTGAGACATGAGTTTATATAAGAATATAGCTCCATTTCCATAGTTAAATTTTCCCCAATTGCAATAAGTTCCATCTTTATACTAAAAACGTTTTACTTTATTTGGTCATTTTTTACTAAACTAACATAATCTCTCAAAATTTATAAGTGCCTTTGGTATTCATCCCTCAACCATAAGGGAAAAATAATCTTCTAGAGACCTTTACTCTATCCAGTCCTTACCTCTACTACTTTAATTTTAAAATAAGATAGAAAATGTCTCAAAATAATTTATACAACAAAGGGGTTTGGATTCCACTTTAGCTCTTTAATAAGGATGAGGTTATGTACATATGCCTCAGATATTAAATTTTAATATTTTTATAAATAAGAAAATAAGACTTCATAAAATTTATTATGCTTATTTACCTCAAATGTTAGAAAGTACACAATGTTTTTAAGCTACATATTAATCCAATTGTATTTAACAATGAATATGTAGACTCTAAGAGGAGGTCGATAGGAAGAAATTTGTGATGTCCTTTCACATGCATTGGAGACCAAAATTTTCAACTATTCAATAACATCATCCTTTCCCTTAATTTGTTCTACAATTTCATGTTTGTTTGATTTCAATTCTTCCTTCAACATTTGTATTTTCCCTAAGGCATAGCTTAATTTTTTCCTAAGGCTTTCAACCATTTTAGGTTCTTCTTGTTTTATCATGTGTATTTCATTGAGATGGTCTTATATAGACATAAAATTTAAAGGTTTGGTCCCAAATACCACATCAATTAGATTGGTGGAGTTATATTTAAAGGGAAGAGAGTGAGGTTGTAAGGTAGAGACATTCAAGACATTATTCACATCATTTTAAATAATAACCAACTTATCCATAATATACTGTGAGATTTATTCAATTTTTATTCGAAGGGTCTAAATTTATTCTTCTTAAAATTGTATTTTGTTTTAAAAAAATGATAGTTTAGAATAACTATCTTCATTCCCATGAGTCTAGACATTAGCATTACCCTTTCCTAAAATATACATAGAATCCTCTATGGAAATATCATCTATAATTATGGTAGCAACAATCTAACTCATTTTTATTTGATCCATACAAATCTTATTTAAAATTTTACTATCCCTAATTCTCAAATATCTCCAGTAGACCATTTTTTTAGAAACCTTTTTCTAGGGAGATTAATCTTAAGAAGTATTTTTATAATATGGTGTAATGAGAATTCATCATTTCTTCTTAGGTAGGGGTAAATTTTTTCATATTAAGGTTGTTTAACATATAGAATTTATCCTAAGAAATGATTGGGACTTTATACTTAAAATCATGTAAAATAAGGAGATTACTTCTTGGAGACTAAGTGATAGTCATAAATAAGGACGTTTTTCACTTTCACTACAAGTCTTTTCAATAATTTAAAGAGGATAAAGAGGATATTTATCATTTTATTATGCCTAAAATTACATATCAATTTAAAGTGACGAGAAAAAATAATTGAGAAAATTCCCAAACATGTTATATACTTATGGATAAAAACTATCAAAGGAAAAAAATATGGTAAAAAGTATGAAATATCCCCTTACTTATGACTATCACTTAGTCTCCAAGAAGTAATAATTTCTCCTTGCAATAAGACTTCTTTTTTTCACTTGGTACCACCATTCTCTCTATAATATAAGGATAGTAACTCTTGTTATTACCTCATCTAAAATAGTAAAAAAACACTCATTTGACTATAAACACACCATTATTCTAGGGCAGGGAAAATTATTTAGCATTTATGTCATCTAACCTTCAAAATTTTCAAAAAATGACATCCACCTTGATTCCTTGAAAATACTGAGACAATTAGGGTTTTCATTTATAGGCTTATTATTCTCAAACTCATACCTCAGAATAGGAACTCACAAGATTCAAATAAAAAATTAACCTTATTAAAGTAGATATTAAGGATGGAAGAATGGAAATTTATAGATCAAAATCACAACTAAAACTCATATGTACTATAGTATAAGGAAATAATCCAATACATGAACTCATATAAAGTGGTGATTTAACCATTATGATAGAATTAATTTATTGGAAAATAAGAAGCACATGTGAATTGGAGAGATTATGTGTCATGAAAAACATTTTATTTGTATTATCACCTTTTTCTAGAGTTTAAACTTAAAATTGTCCTTAAAAGAAATAAAGATAACCTTAAAATTAAAACAAACAAAATATGAGAATTAAATGAGAGGAAAGGCATACTTAAATCCCAGTAACCACTAGAGATTCTCACATACATAGTGGTTGTCAAAAATAAGGGTTGGATAATCTAGGAATGAGGAAATAATTCCCCTAATCCATTTACATGATTAAAAAAATGATATATCTATAAAATAATGTTTGGAAATCCATTTTATGCCTTGATAATCATAATATTTAACTCTATCATCTAAAGAGATTATAATAAATAAACCTAGTTCCTCCCCATTTTTAAACAAAAATTTACAAGTGACCCAGTTAACATAGTGTGTCCTTTCTTTCCTTCCCAAGAAATTCATTATTTTCATGGATCAATTTTTTGTAGCTATGATGTTCTTCTATAACATATACAAATTGATTATCCATAATGCCTTATTAATTACCAAATTTTTGTGTCTAAATCTCTGTTTAAGTAAAACCTAGAATATTGTTTGATAAGATCCTCCTCAAGAAAAATTTTAATTTAATGAGACTATTGTAAATGTTCATTCCCTAATCTCTTATCTTGTCTTTTTTGCTTTTTCCTCTCAATACCCAAAAAAATCTTTTGTCTTCTTTTAAGAATTAGTTACCTACAAAAATTTCCTCGCCAAATGACCCAAAGAAGAATAGACATAATATATATTTAAGAGATGGCCCTCATAAACAAAAATTTCTATAGAAAAGGCTTACCATTAATGAAAAGAGAAAAAATAATAAAATTGGAGTTTTTGATTTAATTTTTATTTTCATCCTTATATACCATAGAGAACTACTCCTAAAATATATAAAATAAATAATACAAAATATTCATAGGGAATACCTAATCTATCTCAAGGTTTTTAAATTATAGTATTCTATTAAAATGTAATACAATTATATCTAATACTCACACTCTAGAGCATTAGACTCCATTTTAAATTTATCTTCCAAAACTTGAACCTCAATCTTGTAGTATTTTAAATGTCAAAAACTAAATGTAAGTACTAGGTTCTTATCCTTCAAAGTGAGAAAAGAGATCATGATTAAATCATTTGGGAGATATTAAGGAGTATTCAAGTCCACCACTTTCTAATACTTGATCTAATTCTAAAAATTATTATCCTTTCAAACCTCCCTTCAAATTTTCCAACTAAAATTTTGTAAATGAATTAGAGTCTAAATTTTTGAAAATATTCTCTCTCTAAAATAACCTCTTTAGATTAACGAACAAGAGTTTTATTAGAAAGGTAATTTGGTTAGATGCTTCCAAAATATTTTAAGAAAGGGTTTTCCTAGCCAAAGATGTTTTTGGATTCCATCTTACCATCCATAGAATAAGAAACCCTAGAAGTAAGACTTAGGGATTCTAATAAAGGAATGCAAAATTTCACATTAGATGTAATAAAAAAGCATATCATATCCTTAAAAAATGTCTCCAAAAGTACAAGTAAGAGTCTCCTCCAATAAGGAAAATAAATTGAAATTAGGATATGATCTAGTTTCACAATAGTGAATAGTGTTATATCTGGAAGACAACTCTTCCTATATATATATGGCCCATTATATCCTCCTTATAATTATCATTATAGTTGTTTAAATTATAAATTTTGAGATTTACAAAATTTAATCCCATTCCAAATAGTGTGTACCATTGATCCATTGAATATTCTCTTCAAAAAGAAAATAGGACAACTAAGGAGAGATTTTGATTTCATATAATTCCTTATATTATAGCCAATGTTTTAAAATTTCTCCTGTATTATAAAATATATCCTTAATGGATGAAAAGTATTTTCAATTTTTAAATATAAACTCTCCTAAATCCACTGTATGCTTCCATATTAGGCCTTTCTCAAACTTAAACAACCATTCCACATAATTATTTTCCAACCATTCATCATCACCCAACCATAAGTGGCCATTATCATTTGTATCCTTGGATCATTTTTCAGCCCATCATCACAATCTGTAGACTGAAAAATAGGGTATGAAATCCTCCAAATTAAAAACCTCTTCTTCACCATCCTCAAATTTTGATGCATATATATCCTCCTCCTTATCCTTCAAATCTAATATAGATTTAAGATATATGAAAAAAATATAACTTCAAACAATATGAGAATTAATAGAGTTAGAAATTAAACCCATATCATCTTTTACAACCATCAACCTCATTGGTTCCCTCTTCATAAAAGCATTGAAGGTAAAATCAAGTAAAGAATTAGTGTCTACAAGGATTGAGATTTAACACTATTGTCTAGATGTTAGTCATACCATGGAAATAATTAAAGTTTGCATTGAATGTGAAAGATACCAAATTTTGGCATATAAGGGACTTAAAATTTTCATTAAATTAATATGAACACCGAAACCCCTCCTAAACCTTGCCTTGATATTTTAATTTTTAAATTAACTTGTTTCCTAATTTTTTTATTTTTCTAGTTTTTATATTTTATTGACTTATTTATAGACATATATATTTGGTATTATACATTTTAAAATTTAAATGATAGCCCATACTTAAAATACAAGACTTGTGCATACACATATGACTCTTGCATACCCTTCTTTCCTATTCATTTCCCTATCTATAGACTTGGTCTTCCTAATTTTCCATTATTCATATATAAGATCTCCATAGAATGTGCATAATTTATTTATCATAATAATTATACTATCACCATATTATAAATCATTGTTTCATCCATCCTAGATAATGCTGATAATAGTTAGATTTTTTTAGTTATTGTTAGTGTTTTCTTTCACTAGAAATGTCTTAGGTTCTCCAAATGTATATTAGTAAATTCCTTCCCTTAGGTCAACCCACATGTTGGGCATGCCAATTATGGATGAAAATTACCCAAAGATTCATATTTTTCTACACATAAATACTAAGCTATTTTTATCTAGATATCACTTTAAAAACTACTTGCACATTGAGGAATACATCTACACATCGTGAAGGCACTATCCTAAAGCACCCAAATATGAAAGTACTTTAAAAAAAAACCTAAGACAAGTATGAATGCTTAAAATAAGGTCATTAAGTTGCATATTTTCATGTGTTTAAATCCAAAGCTTTGTTTTACATTATATCAAACCACTATTAAGTACACATACACATATGTGGGATAAATATGTGTCATTTAAGCCCTATGAGGAGTATCGTAATGTATGAAAAACTAAGTCACTCAACATGATGCTATTGGAACATTTAATGTTATGTGGGTACCATTATTGGGACCTTAACACTTGGTAAAATAAAAAATGATTTATTATTATATTTGACATGGTTTAAAACCTTGTGTAAATGCAATAATAAAACATATTATTAATCATCAACTTGGTTTCTCAAGGAAAGGTTGGAACCATTCATTACAATAATCACCTCCCCTCATTCTTATTATAAATAGGGTTTTACCCATTTGGTAAAACATATCAATTCATAATATTATTTTGTGAACCATGTGAGATATATACGAGCACTGTGAAGGTATTTTTAAATTATTTTTAGGAGTGAGAGGTTAAATGAATGTATTGGATAATTGAGTTCCTTAATGAATGAATAATCACCATGGTTTTTTACCTTAGTTGAGGTTTTCCATGTTAAATCATGTGTTCATTGATATGGTTTTAATATGTGTGTCTTTGTTTTTTTTTTAAAAAGGGGTAAAAATAATATTAATGAGTAAAGAAAAGCATTAGTAGAAGAATGGGGGGTAGAAACCCCTAGAAGAAAGCAACATAAACTAAAAAACTAGGCACATGCCCAACTAGACAATATTATGAACCTCCTTATCAGCCTCCAAAATTCTTTCCAAATCATAACACAACATCGAGGAGAGAGACCCCCAATCCTCAATGTTTCCACCATCCAAATGGTCAGATACCCATTTAGCCAAAAAATCCACTGCCTTGTTCCATTCTCATAGAATGTGAGCAAAAGTAATGATATCCATAAGTGAGCAAATCTGTGAAATTTATTGCACAATCAGAGATGGTTGCCAATTGACATCCACCAATTTCCTCTTAATGAGCAGTTTAATCAAGAATTGAGAATCTAATTCACAAATAATCCTATGCCAACCTAGCACTTGGGCCTTCTCAAGGGCATAAAGAATGGCCTGACCTTCCATCATGTTAATGGTTTATAGCCCCTTAGGAACTGCAAAAATAAAAATCATTGTACCTTCAGAATCCCTTCATATCCCTCCAGTACCTATGGGTCCTCGATTACCTATGGAGGAACCATCTATATTGATCTTGAGAATCCCACTAGGGGGCATTTCCATTCACCAGTCTTGAGAATCTGCTCCTTGACCTGCTTGCTCCTCTTGACACACACTGACTTACTAGTTAACTGTTGGAATCCAAGTTGCACCACCACTTAAGCATCCTATTTGGTCAAAGGAAGGTAGATTGCACTCTTTGCTTAGATAGTTTCCTGGATCATCCCCACCACTTTTTGCCATACTTGCTGCACCATGACCCTCACCCCCTAGAAAATTCACCTATTTCTTGCAAGCCAGATCTACCAAAATAGAAAAATGGGGCTGCCTAGCCATATGTCCTACAAGAAGGGCATCCTTGAGGGGGGTTCTCTCAATCCATTCTAGAAAGTGACCATAGATTGAGCATGAAGACATGGGTGATGCCAAACATCCCACTAATAATGCCAGAGTTGCAAGGTAAATGGGCATCGTAAAAAAAGGTGTGTTGAATCCTCCTCGACTGCTCTGCACATAACACATACTGAAGGGCCTTGGAAACCTCTCTTTCAGATATTGTCCCAGGTTAAGCACCTATTCCAAGCTAGCATCCAAGCAAAATAGTTGCATTTAGGCCATGTGAATTTATTCCAGACATGTCTCCACCAATGCACTTCCCCCCTGCCCAATCTCTGAAGAAGTAAAGCCTGATATCTAGATGAAATTGTGTAAGCTCCTTTGGGATTGGGAGACCAAGATAGCTCATCCTCCTCGTGAAGAGGACTACAATGATGCCTGGAAAGGATGATCAATAGCTCCTCATTCTCTTCCTGCATCCCATTAATAGGCCAAGTTTTGGGAGCTTTCCAATGAGCTACCTCCACCTATCCTTGTGTAATTTAAACTTTGAAGTCACTCACCCGAGACCAGCCAACATCAAGGAATCTCTGACAAAAATTCAACAAATTTAGAAACTAAGAAATGATGGGAGGATAACCATCCCAAGAGTTAGACCAAAAGAGAGCCTTGGATCCTTGTTTACAAATCTAGAATAAGCCGTTCTTGATGAGAGCAGCCCCATTTTTGAGAGTACCCCATATTGCCAAACCTTTCTCAATAAGTGGATAGCGAGGAATGTCCCTCTGAATGGTTCTGGAGTAGTACTTATGTGAGAGAATTCTATCCCAAGCTTTATCTTTTTTGGTGCACCATTACCAATAAAGTTTGGTCGCCAAAGCAATACCATTTAAGTCTGTCTGCCTCAGACTGAGCCCACCATATTATTTGGGGCTATAGACAAGTTCCCATATAATAAGGATTCATTTAGTGGAGTTCAGACTACTAGCCCATAAGAATTGTCTGGTAACCAAATCAAACTCATTAACAAATCCCATCGGGGCAACCTAGAGCATACACCTGTAAATGGGTAAACCCTGCACCACAAATTGGATAATTTGAACCTAGCCCGCAAAGGATAACCACCTATGTGTCCAATGATTCACTTTCACTCAAAATTTATCCAAAATAGTCTACCAAGATTCTTTGGATGTACGTCCAGATGAGATATGGATACCCAAGTAGATCAAAGGGGGAGTCCCAGTCTAAAAATGTAGAGTCCTCGTGATCCACTACTGAATAGGGCCTAGAGTATTGAAGAAGAAGATGGATGACTTATCTTCATTAACCTTTTGTCCTGAGGCCATTAGATAAACATCTAACACCCTACGTAAATTAGCAGCTTCAGTCATTGTGGCCATGCCCATAAGGGCAGTGTCATCAGTAAATTGTAGGTGTGATTGTGTTAGTAATTCCCCTCCCCATTGCCATCCTTGGATATGTCCTTCCTCTCTATTCTTTTTGATCAACCTCCCCAAACATTTAGCAAGGAGAAGAAAAAGGTACAGAGATAGAGGATCACCTTTTCACATCCCTCTTGTAGCACCAAAAAGCTCCATGTGTTCTCCATTGATAAGCACTAAGAAAGAAGCTGAGGAAATGCAGCTCATGACCCATTGAGTCCATTCGTCTACAAAGCTAAAAGTATGAAGAACCTCCCACAAGAATGACCATCTAACCCTATCAAAGGCTTTGGCCATGTCCAATTTAATGAACATCGCCTTATCTTTTGAGTTGGCCATGGAGTGAATGGACTTAATAGTAATAATAATACCATCCAGGATTTGCCTACCTTCCACAAAACCACTCTGCTCTTCTGAGATCATAGCACTCAACCCTCTTTTTAACCTATCTACAATGATTTTAGATATAATTTTTTAAACAACATTGTAAAGGGATATAGGGTGGAATTGACTTAGCCTATCAGCACCTTTGCATAAGGGTATGAGAGCAAGATAGGTCACATTTGTAGCCTTAAGCATTTTTTTATTCCACTGAGATTCTTGGACAATAGCTAAAAGGTCAAGTTTGATGATATCCCAAAAATCTTGGTAGAATTCAGCTAGGAAGCCATCAAGTCCAGCTGCTTTCCCTTTTTTCATCTGAATAATGGTTTCCTCAAGCTCTCCAAGTGTGATTGGTTTCATTAAATTTTCATTCATTTCACATGTCACCAATGATAGAATGTAGAAGATAACCTAAGCTTCTTTTGGTGATTCCCTGTTAGCATCTTCCCTGAAGAGAGTAGAGAAGTACTGCACTACCTCCTCTGAAATTGCTGAAAAGGAGTTAAGGCACTCACCTCTTTCATTGACCAAGGCTGAAATAGAATTACCATGTCTCCTGGCTTTAGATGAATTGAAGAAAAAGGATGTATTTTTGTCCCCCTCCTGGAGCCATTCAACCTGAGCTTTCTGCTTCCAAAAAATTTCCTCCCGTAGTTCGCATTCCTCTGGGTCTTTCACAACCTGTGTTTCTTCTTGCAGTAAGTCTTCAGTCAGTCCTTCTTCCCTTATTATTCTCAGGATACCATCAAGCTTGGTTTGTGTAGCAACTTAACATGGAAAATGTTCCCAAAACTTTGGTGATTCCACTACTTGAGCTTGTACTTTACATATTGTAGTGTTTTGGCAAAAATGCACATTATTATACCATGGGCAGGCCTCCCCAATGCCACCAATTGGCAACACACTCATGTAGAGATTGATCCCATAGCCACATGAGTTGAAATCTGAAGGAAGGAGAGCACATCTGATATTATGAGACACTATTAAGCTTGATGGGCCAATGGTATAATCCTCTCCAATCCAAAATTTTAGACCTCGTAGACCACATACCTCCAACCCAAAAAGTTGAGACCAAAAAATGGTCAAGTCTCTCAGTAATGCAATGTTTCCCACTCCTACGGTTGTTCCAAGTAAACTGTCCATTATTGGGCCTGACATCAACTAAATTCAAAATTTCAATGTAGTTGTGCATTAGCAAAGTAGATGGGTCCAACCTTGACATGCCACCACTCTTTTCAATCAAATCAAGAATAGCATTAAAATCACTTGCCATAATCCAAGTGTGGAAGGGGGCCAAGCTATGGACAAAACTTATGTGGCCCCATAAGGAGTTTTTACTCCACCAATCATTGAGAGCATAGATATTGGAGAAGAGAATGACTTCCCTCATCTCAAAGCTAGAAGAAATCATAGTCATGGAGTACTTAGAAGTCAGCTAGCCTATGAGGCCAATCTTTCATGGGTTCCATGGATAAGCTAGTCCTCCTGAGTATCTGATAGTGCCAATGCATTAACATTCTCCTTGCCACCACAACTTGGGTGCAAGTCTGGACATGTCTTCAACTGAAAGCTTAGTCTCTTGTAAGAAAAGGACATCTAGCCTATGACTTTTAATCAGGTTTTGAACATCATTTTGTCTGGGGCTGTTGTTCAAACCCCTTACATTCCAAGATATTATAATCATTTTAAAGGGCTCAAAAAGTGTGCATCTAGAGTCTTTACTGACCCCAACTTCACCAAAGTCTCTCTCATTAGCTTGATCTTTTCTTGGTCTTTTTTCTGCCAAACTTGCTAGATTTCTCTCCCCCTCCTTTCTTAAGGTCTTTTTGTAGAAGTCTGAGATGAGGAGAAGATTTACTGCTTCTTATTTCCCCTGGGTTCCTAGTTTTCTCGTTAAGGGACATATTTTTGTCTTCTTTAAGGGGAATAACTAAGGAATTCATTCCTTCTAAAATTATCAACTGCTAGTCCATATCCATATGACAATCTCTAGCATCCTGTGTTTCAATTAAAGCCCTTAAAGCATTAGTCTCTTGAGCTGGTCCCTCAATCCCCTAGTCCAAAATCATCAACTTGGGATTCACCTCCTGCTAATTAAGATCATCCAATATTTCAAATTTATTGAGCGAGTCATCTAATTGTCTTTCCTTCAAGGACCATTATTGGCCTCTATTTCTATATCAGCCTTTAACCAGAATAAAACCATTAGTTTTAGGCATCTCACTTGGAATCGGACCCCTTTCCTTGTCAATACTAGGAGTGTGAGTAGATTGAGCTGGCTAAGGTGCAGTGGATTTTGAGGTGGGACACCATCACTATAAATGCCCATAAGCATCACATAGATGACAATAGAAAGGGAGGGTTTCATAATCCAGCTATTGTACCCATGAAAAAGGGCCTGCAATCATTTCAACAACATCTGGTAATGCCTTAATAAGATCAATTTCAACATAAATGTGGGCATAAGTCATTACTTTTTTCCCCAGGAGTGACATTGAGGAACCTACTGGCCTTCCCAATAAGGATGCAAGCAATTGGAGAGTGCTTTCTTGACAGCATTCCATCAGAAAGTGGGGCAGACGCACCCACATTGGGACACAATTTGGTAGTTCCTCTGAAGGTATGAAATTGGCATGCCAGGGCTTGATAAAACAGTCCCACTTGATTATGGAAGTAAGGACCTCCAGCAAAAACTCATTGACAATCTATTATACAAGTAAAAGTGACCATGAAATAGCTATTAGCCTGCAATGTAATATCCATATCTCCTTCTAGTGCCCATGTCTTTTGAGCCCATGCTTCCAGGAATAACAGTGACATTAGCCCTAGTAACTTGCATTACAAGGAGTGATTGGAATAGTATTCAATGTCTTCAGCAATCATTTCCATTGGTATAACTAGCTTGGGCCTCTCCTTACATCTTTCCAGATAGCCATTGACTTTGGGGATGCACATACTTGA